>CM046812.1:14771867-15354810 GCA_025617385.1 Murraya koenigii
GTTCAATTAAATACAACCCTTTAATATTCTAAATTGGTATATATTTAATCTATTTATTGTAGTTTATGATTTTTTTATATTAAAAACATTCATAAAAAATATGAAGACAAATCATGCTAATTTGAAGAAATTAAAAAGATAAAAATAATAAAAGCTTACCACCATATTATCAAAAGCTAATGAGATGGGTAATACTGCTAATTATTAAATTTTATTTGGGTAATGATGAAATTAATTAATTAGATAGGGATACTGACGGAGTGGGGTTGTGGAAGCAAAATTGATATGATAAAAAATATTAGATATCATTCTAATAGTGAATCAGGCCAATGCAATTAGGTTATAATCCAAACAACTCTATAAGAGCGATTTTGATAGATAATCCCAGAGGAAATTATAAATAGGATGTTTATTAATTGATTAAAGGATGAAGTTACGATAATAAGACATCTCTATTCATAATAGAGAGAATTATTTTCCTAAGTTAACTTAGGAAGAGAAACTAAATCACAATTACAATAAAAATAAAAGACTAAGGCTCATATGATAATGAACAATAATTAAAACAAAAAGTCCTAAAATAAGAAGAATTATAGAATCCTAAAAGAACGTTATACATCAGATATTTTGGAAAATTAGTGATATCATTTAGACTTTTAGATTAAGTCAGAAACTAAAAGAAGTAGCTTAATGACTCAATAACATAAATTTTTCATTAAGTTGTAGAAACAAATGGGCCTAATGACTTAATTGATTGAAATTAAGTCAATTGAGTCATTAATTAAGTCAAGAAAGCGAAAAACACCTAACTCCATAATATTGTATGGTTATTTATTGTATGGTTAGCATTCTCAATCTCCCTAATCGTGGGCTCACTACATGTCGGTCTTATGAGTAATCGGTCGAATAATTGTCCATTGCTCAAGAAATTGTAGAATACATTATTGTTAATACAACTAATTAGTACGTATATAACATATATATTTAAATTTTATATAACCACCAAATTGCTTGCTGGCTTTTTAAAATAAATGAACACATGCCATAATATTATTTACTTGTTATATGGTTACCTCTGAGGTATTACATATATTCTCCTATTGCCATGGAGATGTTGGAGATGTGCTTTATTTGTGTTATCAACAAATTGGCTAACATTTGAGTTGTAGTTCTAAATTTAAAATTACTTACTTATCTCTTGGGCGTTAAATTAGTATGACTTATTTATCCATGCAAAATTACTTATATAATTGACATATAATAGATGAGCATAATAAAGTAATAAGTAATTTCATAAGTTACAAAACTGATTGTACATGAATGAATGATGCTTATACTATTATTATTATTTTATTTATTTATTTTACGGAGAAGGATGCTATGCTCCTATCTCTCACTACACTGTTATGTTATAAGATTAACTTCAATTAATGCCAATCATGTATCTCCTAAACCAACTGGAATACTAACTTACTTAGAGTTCGTTTGGATATTATGCATCCTTAAATCAAGGGATATACAAAATTGGGTTTCCAAATTTATTCAACAATAATATTGAAAGTACACACACATTCATAAATTTTATTTGTTTGGAAATAATAATTCTTGAGGATACCGATAATGGATTCCAATGTTGATCTTGAACGTCAACGATCTTTGGATCTTATGAAGAAGTATTTTATGGAAGATCTCCCAATGTATATGATGGTCTGTCTATATGCAAAAACCATCTCCTAAGGTTTTATTTTATTTTTCTTATTTTGGTTAACTATATATATGAATATGATATCTCTGGGATGTTGAAATGGTGCCTGATTAGCGGGCCATTGCTGGTTCGTAGTATTGTTGCCTTGGATAATCATGAATGCTATGATCAATTCCTGATTAAGTATTACACAACGCTAATTCTGCTGCACGTATTAATATATATGCAAAAGTACTTGCAATTTCTTCAAAAGGTATAATCAACACCAATACTGCTCCTTTTGGGTCTAATTTAATTATTAGGTTAGCGATGTTTACAGACCTCCTTAGAGGTTTAGGCTTTATTAATTCGGTGGTATTACTGTTAGAGAGTCATAACATATTTGATAAACACTTGTAACTGTAGTTCTAAAGTCAAGATTATTTTATCCCACTGATATGTGATGAATATTTACAATACCATCACTATTTTTGTCAAATATTATTAGAGCCATGACTTAATTAAAGTCGGACCGCTACAATACCACAGGAGCTAGCCTATCTTTTGTACATGCATTCTGCATGTTTTTTAATTTATTGGTGTGATTTGATGATTTCTTCAGCTCTCCTCACACATCTCTTCTATTTCTTCAGCTTAAAGAAATAAAGGAAAAGGGGATAAACGGGAGCTTTTGCATGAACATTATCAAGGAGAGAAACTACTTCAAATTTGGAAATATTTTGTTCTTGGCATTCTTTAACCTTGCTTTGACCCATCTAGCCATAACCAAACAAAGAGAGCTAAATATCAACATTACACACATGAATCTTAACCTCCTTAATCTTGTTATTTTTGTATTTCCATTAACATGTTTCCTAATTTATATTTTTGAAGCTGTTGTTTGGGGAATGCTGAGCAGCCCCGCTCGAGGACAATCTGGCCAAAATAGAAGACCTGATCGCTAGCACGAAGACACCCCTGATCGGTGTCAAAGCTGGTCGAGGTCAAATGTTCTAAAGCTGGTTGGGTTCTGATAGCCCCATCTTGCTCGGTAAGGGTCAGCCAGAGCTCGAGCAGAGCAAACCTCAGATGGCAGCCCCATCCCCCGACAACTTGCCCGACGATCAATAACTAACAGGCACCCCCACGCCGAAGGGTTTCATCACTATTACCGATGACCGGCGCACGCCTCCACAGTATGATCATTATACACAGACCTGCACGGCACCATCATTTGATCATGGGAACCCATAGCCGTCTGACATCCCATACCCTCAGATTGTGCCGCAGCAACCTATAATTGTCAGAATGATGCAGGCGCAATTAATGCAGGGGTTGGAGCCCAAGCAAAAGAAGGCGGGAAAACAGGGGGATAAATATGAGACAAGGGGTAAGGTAAAAGGATTCTGATTTGCATTTCTGAATTCGAACTCTAATTTCTCTTCCTATTCCTTATCTCTTTAAACCCTCCATTTTTTTCTGTTTTCTCTTAGACTAATAAAAAACTCACAAAGAATCAACCCGATTACTGACTTGAGCGTCGTAGGATTTTCACCGAAAAAACACCCGAATTCCACTGATATTTTTTCTGTAAATACAGGCCGAATGATACCACCGCTTCAGCAGATAAAATAATAGAGGAACTAACCGAAAATCCTACTCAAGCAACCAGCAACTAGAAGGCAGCAGCATTACTTGGAAGCGAGCAGAAAACTGCATCAACATTTTGGCGCCGTCTGTGGGGATTAGTTCAAAAACCCTGAATTCCCAGCACATTCAAAAAGCAAAAGCAACAGCAACAATGAGAGGAAACAGCAGAAGAGGAGTAAGCCCCGAAGAATCGGTGACCCTGAGAGAGGTGGCCAATGAAGCCCGGGATAGAGAAATACAAGAAAGGATGGACCAGATGAAAAAGCAGATGGAGACATTGACATCCATCTTACAGGAGGTCAGGGACGGACAGAGGAAAACAAGCAACGACATTCCTCAATCTAGCCGCTAGAACGCTCCCATTGGGGGGAATGTAGGAGACGAAGCCCAAAGGCAGAAAGTACAGAACGTTGCTGGGAGGGAGGAGACGAACCTGGAGAAGAGAGAGTCCTAACAGGACTTGCAAGACACGACGCCTACCTCTCGTGCAGAGGAGTTGGAAGTGCAGGTGTGCAGGCTGGCACAGGTCGTTAAAGACCTTCGGTGAAACCGGAAAGCCCTAAGATAGAGGATCATGTTGGACAACGAGTCCCCACTTTCAGCAGAAATCATGGGCGTCACGATCCATAGGGATTTCTACTTCCCCAACTTAAAGTTTTTAGAGAAGAGTGGCCCGCTAGTGCACATAGAGTGCCTCAATGACATGACAAGAGTCTAGGGCTTGACAGCAGCCCAAAGATATAAAGCCTTCCCACTGAATTTGGAAGGGAGACCAAGAGAATGGTATCACAAGTTACTCCAAGGGAGTATTTTGAGCTTCGAACAAATGTGTATGGAGTTCGTAGAGCAGTTCCGAGGGGTGGTGGCTCCCGAAGATGACTTGATGGAGTTGCTGGAGATAAAACAAAATGAAAGTGAGTCCCTCCAAGAGTTCGTCAAGAGGTACCACAGGACAGTCTTGAATCTTGGGGCATTCAATCACCCCCAGGCGTTGAGTGGGTTGAAGGAAGGGGTGAAGATGGGAAGACCCTGGTATAATGGTATAACTTGTTGAGTCCCTCAATTCGCTCATACTCTAACTCTTACGAGCAGATGAAGATGGACATTGTCATCGAGGAGGAAAAAGTCACGAAGCTAAGGAGCGAGTAGAGTAGTGGGGCAAAACGAAAAGAGAAAGGGTGGCCTGCTCGTGGCTCGTCTACTTCCAAAGGAACAAGGGACTGGGTTGCTCCCTATAACCCATACCAGAGGGCCCCCCAACCGCGAGTGGCTCCCACTCCACTTAAGAGGTCCCCAAGCAGAGACCGCAAAGATTATTGGCAATACAGTGGCAACCCACCTCGTAATCCCCTTGCGAATCGGCCTATACAAAGCAACAACAGAGCCGACCGCCTATTGCCTCCACACTCGGGAACTTTCCCTAGGATAGGGCGGTGCAGATGGTTGACCAGATCCCCGCCTACAAGCAATACATCCCACTGAAGGTGTCACTTAAGGAGATGTTTCAAGTTGTAGAGGAACGAGGGCTGTTGTGTTCCCCAATGCCGATATCCAAGCCAGCAAACAGGAGAGACAGAAGTAGGTTCTACCTTTTCGACAGCGATCATGGCCACTTAACGTCGCAGTGCCGTAACCTAAAAAACCTGGTAAAGAACTTTATTAGAAACTGGTACTTAGACGAGGTCATTGAAGGAGGGCACCCGGTAGTCGAGCAGCAACATGCAAGGGATGACTAAGCTTTTGATGGACTGCGAACCACCTACTGTGAAGGTGATAGCAGGAGGGCCAACGATGGCAGGAAATTCAAACAGAGCCAAGAAGAACTACAACAGATACGCCTCTATTAGTCGGGAAGTTCTGCTCATTATGCCCACCGCAAAGAAAGCAAGAATTCGACAAGTGCCAATCATGTGAATGGCAGAGGATGAAGAAGGGGTCCTGTACCCCCACGAAGACGCCCTGGTTATAAGGGCAAATGTCGCGAACGGGGAGATCAACCGGATTTTGGTGGACTCGGGGAGCTCAGTGGACATTCTCTTCAAGTCCACCTTTGACAATCTGGGAATAACAGATGTGCGGGTCGAGCACACGAGTACATCCCTAAAAGAATTTGGTGGGGGGAAGCTAACCCCTTCGGGGATTATAAATCTGCTAGTGACCATGGGCTTAAAGCCCTTCGAGAAGAATATGATGATGGATTTCTTGGTTGTAGATAAAGTCAGCCCCTACCAAGCAATAATTGGGAGGCCTTTCATGAAGATCAGCCAAACGGTGATGTCCACCCACTACTTAGCCCTAAAGTATCGTGTAAATAGGGCAGTAAAAGTTGTCAAGGTCGATCTGCTATGCCATAGCGACAAAGGAAGAGATGTAGGTAATGTCACTAGACGCGAGGGGTGAGTCAAAGAAGGGGAGGCAAGAGCCTGTTGAAGAGTTAGAGGATATTTTGATAGGGCCAGACGACCAGGAGAAGAAGGTTAGGATCAACTCGGGTATTAGCGAGCAGTTAAGAAGAAGCCTGGTCGAGTGCTTGCGGGCACATTTTGATTTATTCGCCTTGACGCATGAAAATATGCATGGGATTGATCCGAAGGTGGCATGTCACAGGTTGGCAATAAGAAGAGACGTGGAGTCGGTAAGGCAGGAGAGGAGGTGCGTCAACCAGGAGAGATATGAAGCTATGAACAGCGAGGTCGAAAAGCTGTTGAAAGCATGATTCATAAGGGAAGTCAATTACTCTGAATGGATCTCAAATGTGGTACTGGTGAAGAAGGTAAATGGAAAATGAAGGATTGTGTAGACTTCACAGATTTCGACAAAGCTTGTCCAAATGACAGCTTCCTATTGCCAATGATAAACTAGCTAGTAGACTCCACAGCAGGACACGGTCTGCTCAGCTTCATGGATGCATTTTCAGGTTACAACCAAATCCCCATGTATGGGCGAGACGAGGAGTGCACGGCCTTCATCACCAACTAGGGTATGTTTTGCTAAAAGGTCATGCCATTCGGCTGGAAGAACGCCGGAGCAACATACTAGAGGCTGGGGAACAAGATTTTAAAGCCTCTGATTGGCCACATGATGGCAGTTTATGTGGACGACATGATTACCAAGTCTATAAATGCAGAAGAGCATGTCAAGCATCTGGAAGAGACTTTTGCACTCTTGAGGGAATACCGAATAAAACTTAACCTCGAGAAGTATGCCTTTAGGGTAGGTTCAAAGTAGTTCTTGGGTTTTATGGTCAGTAATAGAGGAATTAAGGCCAACCCAGAAAAGATAAGAGCGGTGATAGACATGAAGTCCCCGCGCACTCTCAAGGAGATACAGAACCTTACGGGTAAGTTGGCATCCTTCAACAGATTCATCCTCTGAGAAACCGATAAGTGCTATGTCTTCTTCCAGGAGATGAAAAAAAGGAGGAAGACGAAGTAAACGCCAAAAATATGGAGTGGCATTCCAACAGTCTAAAAGCTCCATTACTGTTAACACCGCGAGCAGAAGAAGTTCTATACTTGTACTTAATAGTATCACAATGGGCAATGAGCTTTGTCTTGGTAAGGGAGGAGTTAGGGTCCAACACCCCGTATATTATACGAGCACAGTTTGTTGGAGGCGGAGACTCGGTATCCACCAGAAGAAAAATAGGCCCTCGCATTGGTAATGGAAGCTCAAAAATTGAGACCTTATTTCTAAGCACATTCGATAGCGATCTTGATGAACCAGCCAGTTAGGCAGATCCTGCACAAGCCAGAGACTTCAGGTGGGTTGGTAAAGTGGTCGATAGAGCTTAGCAAGTTTGATATCAGCTACCAGCCCCGAAAAACAATTAGGGCACAAGCCTTGGCAGACTTTGTGGCTGAGTGCACATAATTAGACAAAGAAGTAGACAACGAGCGAAAAAGCAGGGGAGCCTGTTAAAAGCAGGGGAGCCTGTTCTAGGCAAGGTTTGGATGGTTACAGTGGATAGGTCATATGGAGATCAAAGAGCAGGAGGAGGAGTAGTGCTTCTTACTCCTGAAGGAGTGGAAGTACAATATGTCGTAAAGCTCGAGTTTAAAGCTACCAACAACCAGGATAAGTACGAGGCTGTAATTATAAGGCTGAAGCTCACATTAGTGACGAAGGAAGAGGAAGTGAAAGTTCGAACGGATTCCCAATTGGTGGCAAACCACCTTAATGAAAACTTCCAAGCAAAAGGTAAAAGGATGGAGGACTACCTTCGGAAGGTGAGACAGTTGATTTGGAAGTTTCGGGTGGTAAAGATGGAGCGGATTGCAAGAGAGGAAAACTTTCGAGCAGATATGATAGCATGGATGGCTTCTGCATCAAATCCTAAAATGCCTAAGTCCATTTCTGTAGAAATCAAACCCAGCTTGGGCATCGAGCAAGAGGATGAGGTGATGAGCGTGTCCACGAGCAGCATTTGGATGGATTACTGCCGAAGGGAAGAGCATCTGCAACGCATGCCGTGGTGGCAATTGATTATTTCACTAAATGGGTTGAAGTAAAATATTTGAGCAGCATTATAGAGAGTAAAACCACTGACTTTATTTGGAGAAATATAATTTGTAGGTATAGAATTCCCCACGTACTGGTCACAGACAACGGGAGGCAGTTCAACAATAACAAGTTCAGGGACTTTTACAGAAACATGGGACTAGAGCTGAAGTTCTGCTCACCATCACACCCACAGGCTAATGGGCAAGTGGAGGCCCCGAACAAAACCATTAAACGTCTCTTAAAGACCAGACTAGGAGAGTAGAAAGGAGCATGGGTGTACGAGCTGCCCGGTGTGCTGTGGGCTTACAAAACTACACACAAGATTGCCATGAGGGAGACGCCATTTTCTCTTGTATTTGGCCATCAAGCAGCAATCCCAGCAGAGATAGAGGTGAGCATACATCGGACAAAGTACTTCGACGATGAGCAAAATAACGAGCAGATGTGTGCAAATTTGGACCTACGGGAGGAGAAAAGGGAAAAGTCAGCTAGGAAGGTAGTAGAATATCAGCAGAGAGTGGCCCACTACTACAAACAGAATGTGCACATCCGCCAATTCAAGGTGGGAGATTGGGTACTCAGAAGAGTGAACCAAAGCACCAAAGACCCCAGGCAAGGGGTGCTAGGACCAAATTGGGAAGGCTCTTACAAAGTCTCATAGGTAGCTGGTTTGGGAGCATACAGACTATCTTATTTAGATGGACGGGAAGTTAAAAGGCCATGGAATGCACAACATCTGGTGAAATGTTTCTATTAAATTCCCTTGTATTATAAGCATGGATATTCAGCTTCTATAAAAATAGAAGTGTATAAAATCTTGTATATGAAAAAAAGGCAAGAAAAACTCTTCCAGTGTTAACCCAATGCGAGCAAATTAAAGTTTATGAAAATAAATAAAAATAAAGGCCGTAAGTCTCGAAGCTTAACTAAAGGCGAGACGATGCCAAGCATAAGCCAGAAAGGCTCGAGCAAGATAAGCTTGCTAATGAAGCTAAAGGCCGTAAGTCTCGAAGCCTAACTTAAGGCAAGATGGTGCCAAGCATAAGCTAGAAAGGCTCGAGCAAGATAAGCTCGCTAATGAAGCTAAAGGCTATAAGTCTTGAAGCCTAACTTAGGGCGAGACGATGCCCAGCATAAACCAGAAAGGCTCGAGCAAGATAAGCTCGTTAATGAAGCTAAAGGCTATAAGTCTCAAAGCCTAACCAAAAGCGAGGCAAAGTGCCAAGCATAGCCAAATAAGGCTCGAGCAAGATAAGCTCGCGAAGAAAAGCTAGAGCCGTAAGTCTCAAAGCCTAACTTAAGGCGAGAGAAGTGCCTAACATTAGCTAAAGAAGGCTGGAGCAAGATAAGCTCACAAACAAAGCTAAATAATGCAATTCTCAAAGCCTGACTCTGGGCAAGATAAAAAGCCAAACACTGCCAGGACGAGCTTGAGCACGATAAGCTCACCGAGAAAGGTACTACGGCCACAGATGTGAAGGCCTGCTCGGGTAAGGTAAAACAGCCAAAGTCCCTAAGGAGACCAATCCAGTTGTTCACATCTTATCAAATAGGCAAGGCGAATAGGAGAAGGCCAGAGTCCCGAGGACAAGGGAAAAGCTTGAGGCCTACTAAAAATCCATCTCACAAGGATTTCAAAACAAGATAAAAAATGTAAAGAAGAAGATAGAAAATCTGGTCTCTTTATTCATTTCAGACTGTCAAAGTTACAAAGTACAAGTGCAACAAAAAAAAAAACAAAGAGTACATTAAAACCCGTCAAGTGGCTTGGGCGGTCGGGCTAGCAATTGGTGGTGGGGCTTCAAAAGAGGGGGCAACTTGAAGATCCTTCTCGGTAGCAGGAGTAGCTTGGGCTTCATCGGTTGGAGGAGCAGCCTCTCCAGGCCTTGCAGCATCCATGCCCGCCTCGAGCTTGAACATATCCAAGTCAGGGTATTCCTTACCCAAGACGGACATGATGCATTCGTAGTAGAATGTCAGTCCTTTGTTGTATTCCTCCGTGAGTTGATTGTCCAAGGAGTCCACTTTGAGTTAAAGGCGAGAAGTCTCTACCTTAATGGTCCTCTCGAAAGCAAATCTCTTCACATCGAGATCTTTACAGGCATTCACATGCTCATCCCGGACCATGGACTCCTTCTCGAGTTGAAGAGCCTTAGACTCCGCCAAGGAAGCCTTCTCCTCAAAGGTGGAGATGTCGGAATGGAGCTTTGCCGCTTCCTCCTCTCTCTGCTCGATCTTCTGCCTTAAGCTCTAGTTATTAGCCCTAATCTGCCTCTAGAGATTCACAATCTTGGCCTTGAAGGCAGTAGAGGCAGCAGCAACCTGGCATAAGAGACACTATAAGATATTAGTCAACTCGCCAATGCTAGAGGACTCCAGCTCTTCCACAAAACTTTCCCCCAAGTGCTTGGTGAAATCTCTGACTTAAGGCTTGGCAAAGTCAAACCCCTGCTCCCAAGAGCGTCCCGATCTAGGTCTGGCAGGGACGACAGCTTGGGGGACCTTCAGGGGGGCTCCTTCGGCTGTCGCTCACTCTCCCAAACAGGAGGAATAGCCCTGACTGGCGAAGTGATGAGGTCGACTCTAGACCTCTTGGCTTGAGTAGAGGAGTTATTCGGTTTGTCGACCATGCTCGAGCATTTCTTCAATCGAGAGAGGATACCGCTCATGTCTTCTTCCTCAGGAATTAGACCGAACTTGAACTAATTTTAGTGAGTCAGTAACTCTCTGCACTAGCTCGCGTTGTGTAAGACAGTGTTGATATGCTCCTGCAGCTCCTCCCCAACCCTGTAGGATATACTCCGAGAAACTGTGAAAAGACAGAATGAACAATGAGAGAGAATAAGCAGAGAAGTCAAAGCAGAAGACATGATGAGTAGCAGACGACTTGGAGTACAAAAGCGAGAGGGAATTTGAGGAACCTCCTCGATGGCAGAGGCTGCTCGCTCGGTAGTTCCCTCCGGCAAATAAGAATTTACCCTTTCAGTTGTCACAGGAGGTAGGGAGGTCGATGATGGGTTCCTTGCCCTTTAGGGTAGAAGTGAAGTAGTACCAGCCTGCGTCCTTTGCGCTGCTCTTCAGCTGGTAGAGATGCTTTATTTCATCTACCTTTGGTTTGCCCAAGTTACACCACCTCCTAGGACGTACAGCCCTGATAAAACCCTCCACTTATTTGGGTTCAGCTGCCCCAGTACCAAACGCAACTGGGAGAGAACTCGAGCAAAACAGGGCTACAAGGATAACTTAGCGCCCCACCTAAAACACTCTAGATAGAGGGTGACATACCCTTGAGGGGGGCGGCTAGGAGTGTTGTACTTGCCAGGGAGACACAGATCAAAGCTAAGTTGATCTAAATCTTGGTGCAAGGTTTCACACCTCATATTGTCAACAGCAAAAGACTCGGCCTCCAATCTTTGGCTGGCCTTTTGCCTCTGTTGTGGATGGGTTTCCCCTACAACCTCGATCTTTTCAAGACTCGAGTCTCTCATCAGAACCCCTACTGCCCTCGGAGTCACTAGAAGAAGATGATTTTTTAGGGGACATCCGGCGGGGAGTTGCTGATAGTTTTTCCTAAAGACACAGTCTATTAAGTGGGAAAAAAACCCAAAAAATAAAAAAGACAAGAAAGAGGAGATGGATTTTGCTACTGGGCATTTTTCAGTTCTAAGCAAAGAGTGGAAATAAAAAGTGTACAACAGTGAAATTAGGGGTTTATAAAGGGGAAAGTAAGTCATGCCAACAGACAGCGCGTTACTCAAAGGGACGTGACTCTTCAAATTTCAAACGAGTGGTCCAGATTGATCCATGTGGTTTATATTAAATGTGAAGTGATGAAAGAGGAGGACAGCTCAGTGTGTAAAGATGAAAAAGGAGGGAACCTGCTCGAACAAATAGTTAACATTCTTATCTCGTTTCACTCTCAAGACTAGAAATTGGGGGACTCGTGTTTGGAAAATGCCGAGCAGCCCCACTCAAGGACAATCCAGCTTGAACAGAAGACCTAATCGCTAGCACAAAGTCACCCCTGCTCGGTGTCAAAGCTGATCGAGATGAAATGTTCAAAAGCTGGTTGGGTTCTGATAGACCCATCCTGCGTCGATCAGGGTCACAAAGATCCTCAACAACCAAGTGAGGCCAGAGCGCAATACGAACTGCACCGCGAACGGCAAAGGACCAGAGCTCGAGCAGAGCAAACCTAAGCATGGTGGCCCCATCCCCCGACAACTTGTTACGACTATCGATAACTAACAGGTACCCCGACGCCAAAGGGTTTCATCACTATTACCTATGACTAGCGCCCGCCTCCACAGTACATCATTATACATAGACCTACACGGTACCCTCATTTGATCATGGGAACACATAGCCGTCTGATATCTCATACCCCTCGGTTGTGCCACAGCAACTCATAGCTGTCATAAAGACGCAGGCACAATTAATGCAGGGGTTGGAGTCCAAGCAAAAGAGGGCAGGAAAATAGGGGGATAAATATTAGACAAGGAGCGAGGTAAAAAGATTTTGATTCCCATTTCTGAATTCCAACTCTGATTTCTCTTCCTATTCCTTATCTCTTTAAACCCTCCAGTTTTTCTGGCTTTCTCTTAGACTAATAGAGCACTCATAAAGAACCAACCTGATTACTGACTTGAGCGTTGAAGGATTTTCACCGAAGAAACACTGGGCAACCCTTGATACTTTTCCTGTGAATACAGGCCGGAATATACCACTGCTTGAGCGGATAAAACAACGCAGAAACTAACCGAAAATCTTGCTCGAGTAACCAAAGACCCGAAGGCAGCAGCACTACTTAGAAGCGAGCTGAAAACTGCATCAACAACCGTCATTCACCTTATTTTCATGTACGATGCAACTTCAAGATTTTTCTTTTATCTCATATTTGGTCTCTTAAATGAATACATTCACCTAAAACTTCAAGCCTCTAGCATTGTCGCAATATTTGCCTATTAGTTCAAATAAACTTCTTTTATTTTGCACTATATATACCTCGCTCATTCTTACAACAATGAAAGAATTTATATAGTGAAAGCCATTATACTTCACTTTACGACTTTGACATACCGTGCCTTCATGGACGAGCAATATTTAGTGGTTACTGCTCTTCTTATTCCCGTTATCATCAGAAACTTGGCATTATGTTACAACAATATTAAAGTTTGGACAAGGATCAAAGATTTGTTTTTTATTTGTAACATATGCATTTCATTTTATTATGTATGTTAATAATTAAAAAAAAAGGGTGTATTTGATATTTTGTGGTGTATATGAGATGGGAAATAGGTGGCAAACTTGAGTGAAACAGAGAGAGAGAGAGAACCTGTTTGACCCGACCCTACCCGATCGGATGAGCTTGGTATCAAATCGAAGCTCACGAGCCAGAGAACGTTCCCCTGCCATCCCCGCCGGCCAGAAACAACGAGAACGCTACCGATCGGGAGCGCGAAGCTCATGCATAAACCCGTCACGATTTGGCCATGTTTTCGCCAGATTTTGGGGATGTCACAACTTGGGTTTTGTTCTTCACCTTGCTCTCTATCATTTTTGAGCATCCACAGCCATCGGGGAGATCGTTTTGTCATTGACCAGCCGTTGGAATATTTACGGCTTTCAGAGCTCGATCCGGCTCGACTGCCTCACGTGGGAGTCACCACTGGCACCATTGAACTCAACTCGATGAGAAGTGTCTAGTCTGATCTTCTCGATCGCCACTGGGTGAATTCCGGTCAACGTTAACTTAGGGGTATTTTGGTAATTTTGCACGTAAAGGGTAATTTCATAATTTCTAGCTTTGAAGTTGTTTTTCCAATCTGAATTGAGGATGAATTGATAATTTTATGATGTTGAGAATAAATTAGAAAATTATGAATTTGAGGGTTGTCGATAAGTATAATTTCAGATTTTATTAGTAAATTACAAATACGGGGTTAATACGGTAAGCTGAGAGACTTGAGAGTTGAGATGTCTAGACGAATATCTACTTTAAGCTTTATTTTTATGATGTTAGTTCGAATTATAAATATGGGAAGTAATTATATAGTTTCTTTAAAATAGATGGATCTGCAGGCAAAAATCTATCTACGGACTTGGGCGATAGCTGTAGTTTGAGTTTATCACTGTGAGTGGAATATATTAAAACTATTTGTGTAAGTTATTTTTATATAGTAAAGCTTGTTCGTGAAATAAGTATTTTAATTGTTTTCATTTAATGGTTCTCCGAAATAAATATTTTATACGTATGAATATTTTGTTAAGATATATATATATTCATTTATGTTCTGTATTGACTTTGAATTTGTAAAAGAGATGATTGATTTCGAGCATGATTTTAAGTATTTACATATGGATTTTGAGCATGATTTAAAGTGTATATGATTGATTTTGAGCATGATTTAAAGTATATATATATTGATTTCGAGCATAATTTAACGTGTTTATATATGGATTTCGAGTATGATTTTAATTTTATATATGTGTACATAAGTTATGAAAATACATGAAGCAAATATCCATTCCCTCCAGATAATATAAGATGAGATGAGATGAGATAGTAGGCCTTTGGGGTCCGTTTGAGCACACATAAAGGTTATGTAGGCAAACATAATTATATTTATGTTCAGTATATGATTTGAATTGCAATTAATTTCTTACATTAATATAATTAATTGAGAAAATTATCTATACAAGAAATGCATTTATTTTTATAAGTATTTTATGTTGCAAAAACTACTATCCACTTACTGAGCTTACTAAGTTTTATGCTCACTCTATTTTATTATATTTCCCCCCAAAAGATTACAGGCACAATTGTTGACCCAGCAGCTGTACATATTTGCAGTCGTTTTCGACCACGTGAGAGTGTCTGGGGATATAGATTATTTTCTTTTGTTAGTGTATATTATCATCCCATTTCAGAATTATACTACGGATGTGACATAAAAATTAGGAAACATGTGTACTATTGGATATTTTACTGAATGAGATTAGTTGAAATAGTTTGATGCATACTAAACTATTTTGAGAGTGCTTGTGTTATAATTGCAGGTTTGAGAATGTTATATGTTACGGGAGGTGCAACCGAAATTTTCGATAAAATTTTCATTAATAAGATTTTTAATGTTTAAGTTTAGTTTCTCGAGATAGGTCGCTTTTGGAGATGGGGCAGGTCGTTTCATTATTTATATTGACAACATTATTTTAATTTCTTATTAGGATTTTTCTCATCAATTCATTGATTAATTATTTTCTTTTTTTTTTCTTTTTCTCCTCTCCTAGGAGATAATGAAAATGCGTTCAATCCAGTTTTTCAGAATGCAGTTGCAGCAACCCCAAATGAACAATTAAGGGAATGGGTTTGTAGAAAGTACGATGATCGGTTGCCTGAAAAAGTTCCTAACCTTGAAAGATTCTATTGGATATTTTCCAACAACTAATGCAAATTGTGAATAATAGTTTCATATCCATTAATTTTTAAAGGTTTGAATGGAGATGAGAAATCGATTTCAGTAAAATCTAACACTTGCCCTTTTTTAATTGTTACTTGAACTCAGGTGGTTACAGGTGCAAAGAGCATTCTCGGCCTGCTGAGCATTATTAGGGCAAATGACACTACTACAAAAATGACATTTACTGACACTTTGTTTACTAAAACTTGGCAAAAAGTATCAGTAATTGTTAATAAATGCACCATTTCGCGCTGTTAACAAGTAGGTATTGGAGGTTATTGATACTTGTGTGTTAGTAAATTAAACATCAACAATCACTGACAGTAAAGTATCAGAGATAAGAAAAATTCATTAATGCTTGTTTTAGTTCCAACTCGGACCTGAGACTTCTAGAGTTAAAAAACTTTAACATTTGAAATAGAGACCATCAAGCCACGTTGAATTAAGTTAATTCACTCTTTTTAAAGATTTTAAAAACAAAAATATAATAACAAAAGCAAAACAAAACCTAATTAACGCTAACTCTCACCCATCTCGCTATCACACCCAAACACTCGATCTATATCGCTGTCTTGCCTTTCCCTCATGCTTTCTCTTTCGTTTTTCTTTTCTTGATAACTTCTGTTCTCTGTTGTCTATTTACAAGTTGATTTCAATTAATTCAAAAATCATACTGAAAATCTTACACTCTATTTTCTTTTTCCATTTTTCGCTAAATTGAAAAACAAATTAAAACTCTAATTGCTGAGTTGACGGTGTTATCATGGCTAATAGTTTCATTTTAGTTTTTGTCGAAGGCATCGAAGTTGGCGCTGCAAGTTATTCGGACGGCGTGTTGGATTCTTGCCTTTGGATAATACTCACAGGAGCGAGAGCGTTAAAGCTGCTTCGCTACTTGAGAACCGAACAGAGCTGATCGGTCCAGTCTTTGGATGAAGCGGCACACGAGGGGTAGAGAGAGCTGGTGCTAGGGTTTGTGAAGATGACGGAGACTGAGGAAATATCTGCTGTGTCCATTGTAAACATGTGTTTGCTAACGGGCTTCTTCTCCAACAAAATCTCTAGTGCCTTTACTTACCAAGCAACCAAAAACCATCAATAAGGGGTGAAGTGCCACCATCACTTGCGTATTCAAGCAATCCTATTCCTGTTCTCCGTAAAAAGTAAAGTTCAGAGAAAGAAATCTAGAGGAGGTTGTTAGCTGGTAATGGCGTACCAAAATCACTTATTTTTAATCACAAATGCACAACTTTTAAGCTTAAACAGTAACTCATGTCCAACATGATCTCCACCGCTCTGTTAACCGCCAGCTCAGATTTTTTTTTTTTAATACCAGTTCAGAGTTGACGGAACATAAAGTAACTCAGTCGCACTAAACTCACTGGCCCGAATTTTGATCCTGAGTTATATGTACTAACAAATTTGGCCAATGAATTGCTGATCAGTAGCGTGCATGTGGTTCGGCACGCCTCCAGCTCATCGAGTCACCGCCACCGCCGCACTGACCCAACCTCCCACCCTTTACACTGGTTGATCCGATGGCTCCATTTTCTGGTGGTCCTTCTCTGATTCCTCCTACTCGGTAATGTTATGAGTCGCTCAAGTGTTTGTTAATTTCCCTGAACGATTTACATCAAATGGTTTTGTTCATAATTCAGTGGTTATTGTTTTTGAGTTCCAAAGTGTTATTTAAATTAAGCACCTAAGTCTTGAGAACAAGTGAATTGATTTTTTTTTTTCAACTTGCAGGAAATTAGGCCTGTTGCTATGTTGTGTGGCCATTTTGCGCCAATAGCTGATCTCAGTATATATTATCTTGCTATAGTTTCAAGCGATGGGAAGGCTGAAAATTCAAGTAGTGTTATGGGAAAATCTTCCTTAGATAACAGTGCCTTCGTAAGTGCTTGTACTGATGGTGTTTTGTGCGTATGGAGCATAAGCAGTGGACATTGCAGTGCTGAAGAAAACCGCCTCCCAGGCTGGTAGTCCATCGACTCATTTGTACATTGCCCTCAAGCCCGCGACATGTATGTATTGGGTGTTGTTTCATTGATGCTAACCAGTTATCAGATCATCATTCTTTTGAGTCCGTAGAAGGGTATTTAGTTTCCAAGGATAAAAAGGTTCAAATTAAAAAACCTTCTAAATGCACTGTGGTTATAGTTGATACCTATGGTCTTACCATTGTTCAAACTATTTTTCATGGGAATTTATCTATTGGCCCATTGAAGTTTATGGATATAGTTTCATTGGGTGAGGACGTGGAGAAGCATTATGGACTTTGCTTTATGGAAGTATCTTTCATAAAAGACTTTCGATGAAGAGATTGAAATTTGACAGTAATTACCTTAGCATTACTTTGATACCCATTTTTCAGTGCATCCCAAGCTTATTTTGTTTTTGTTACTGAAAATTTCAAGGAAAAATAGCTTGAGATCAGCTTATTGATCATTGCTCACTAGCCATAGATATCGCAAATTGTTGCTTATTCATAGTCTATTGATATCAGTTATTCATGACATTGATCTTTCCTCTTTAATATTACAACTTCTTTTCTTTATTTAAGGTATCTTTCTCTCAATGCGTCAACTACAATTGTTAGCTTTATTTTATGTCTACGTTTTGATATCAATTGATGGTCTAAATATTGTGTGAAGTGTAGATGATTCTTGTTTTTGCTTGAATTAAATAAACCCACTTGAAATTTATCGGTAATTTGGAGTCACGTGTTAATTTATGGGAATTTGGTGTAATTCACATTTAGAAATTAATTTTGAAATTTACAAGCTAAATAAATTTTATAGGCTAAAATATGAATTTTAAATACCAGTCATTTCTTGTAAACTAATACTAAATGGGTAAAAATGGTTATTGCTTCAATTATTTTTATTTGTGAGTAACGGCATAAGGGTTATTAGTTTAATGCCCTGAATCAGAAGAAATTGTGCTCTTATCAGAAGAAGGAGAAGAGATATTTTTACCGACTATATTATATTTTGTTTTATATTCTGAAAAGGGAGCAATATTTTAGTATAACAAATCACTGAAATGGTGGTTACCTGATAAAGATGTATGTTTAGATTTTAGCTTGCATTGATGGGTATGTCTCCGCATACTCAATTCCATTTCAAGATGTATATGGGTATCTCCTCTTACCCATCTGCCAAATCATTTTATATTTCTTTGTGTTATGTGTTGATAAAATATAAGATTACAGTTTCTTCATAAGTAAGCTTTGATTATATCCCCAAAGCTCTGTACTGTAAGTAGCTATCATGTGCAAGAACAATAGGCTGCTATCCTAATATTTTTCTTTCCTTGCTTGGCAATTTATCAATATAAACCCCAAGTCCTTTTGGTTTGGGATTTGCAAGTTCTATTTGTATGTTTTTATGATGTTATCTATCTGTATGAATCCAACATCCACTTTTAGCTACCTATGGCTTTTTATTGTGCTTAGATGGTGACTTACTTGACTCTAATTTTTTTTCCCTGTGGTTTGAACAAGGGCGTATACGATTAAAAAAAGGAAGGAATAATGTTACAGTAGATGATTTAGTGCATGTTATTACCCCGAAGGGTAGAGGTGATTTTTTCCCTCACAATAATCCTTTATCCCATTTTGGAGAAAATCTTCCAGCTTTTATGTGGTTATTTTCTTACTGTAGATCCTCACGTTCATGTTTGTAACTAGGGGCAACTCATTTTATTTGTGAGGTTTGAGAATGAGATTTTGATACTGTATTTTCAACTGTTTAACTAGCAGTTCAACCGCCCATTAATTTGCATTGAATTTGATACTCTACTTATTTTCATACGATTGACAAATTCAACTACCCCTTTTTATCTACTTAGAACAGCATTGCCTATGAATATTAACATTAAATGGTGTTCATTTTCTGATATGGAATATCCTGTGTCATGAAATTATTGTCGAATTAGGCTTTGTATCATGCTCTTTCGATGAACTATGTAACCATAGCAAAGCTTCAGAACAAGTTGGATAAAGATGCCAATCAATCAACTATCCGCATATTAATAGACAAAATGATCCGAGAAGGTTATGTTGAAGCCAAAGGAAGTTGTAGGCTTGGTCAGTTCCGTCTAATTATGAACTTGCTTGCATAATATTGGAAGATCGAATTATTGCAATTTATTTTCTTCTGATTTGTCTTCATTTTGAACACAGGAAAATAGGTGATCCACTCCACTTTGACCGAGAAAAAGCTTATGGAAGTCAAGAAAGCACTCGATATTGATTTTATGGTAAATTACAATAACTGTTCTGTGCACATAAAGAAATAGACATTTGTATGTATCTATATAAATTTTCTATTATCTTGTTCACTTTGAGCAGGAGGTGGAAACTAATAAACTAGTTAACAAGTAGGACCACCAAGAATTCTAGAAAATTGGTATCTGATCATTTCCTTAAAGATTTAGAATTTAGCATATGGTTATTTTTCTGTATCTAATGGTTTTAATGATGTTAAAAAATGATTCTTCTGTAATCAGGAAGCAAGCACATGGACACGTCCACATGTGGTGCTCTTCGCTCGATTGGATCTGACGTCACTTGCAGAAAGGGTAGATCTGACATTCATCAAAGTGGTTCTTTCAGGAGTGAGCAGACTATCTCCAAGGCAAAAGTCGAAAACACTCCAACAAGCCGGGCTGGGGTTAGCATGCTATCAAAATTTTTTTACTTCTGCTAATAATTTTCTATGATTTTTGACTTTTTTTATCTCAATGAGATAGTTTATTGTTGAAACTCCGCAACCGGTAGCTTCAAGAGAGAGTTTCGTACAAGGAAATGAGAAAATCAGAACAAATGGAAGCACAAATAATTGTGATGAGGCTGATGATATTATCTGTAGTAGATCCACTCAAGATAAAAGATTAAGGAAAACAAGCACGGTATGTTTCATTTCTTGTTCCTTTTCTTTTGTTTTTTTTCTAACCACGAAATACCAAGTAAGTTGCTGCCGAATGAAATGTCCTCTAGTAGTGAAAACATGGTGATTCTAATGGCTTTGTTGGTTTTATTTTTATCATCTTTACAGGTTAAGGAGCCTATTCTTTAGCATGTGAAGCGTCAGAAATCTTTAGCTATATGTGTTTGAAAGACGTAGAGTGGATCTCGGAACTAGGTGACCTTTGTTCGGTTATGTGACCATATACTAGTGTGGAAATGAGAATGTAAAGAAGCAACTTGTTTAGACCATTTGTGACCATACACTAGTGGGGAAATGAGAATGTAAAGAAGCAACTTGTTTAGACCATTTGTGACGGCTTACATCTTCTTTGTAGTCTTGCTGTTGTCCTGTTGGCGAATGCTATGATTCTTCTATAGCTTCTTATTAATGGTTATGGATTTACTAATTGGAAATTGATTTCTGCACGCGTTTCTCTCTGATCCGAAGATATACTATAATCTTGTCTTCGAAATTATTGTTTTACTGATATTACTAACTCGTGATACTATAGTAATAGTAATTATTGACACTAAAGTATTACTATTTGTATTTTATTGACATGTAATAATTGTTTGTAAATACTGTTACAAGAGTGACACTATATTAGTAATACTATAGTAATACGAACTTTTAACATGTAATAATTATTAGTAACTTCTATCACTATTGTGTCATAAAATTTGTAATACTATAGTAATAGTAATTCCTGACACCATTTTCAAGTGTCACTATTTTTCTGACTCCCAGATCACTGATACTATTAATAAGTGTCACTAAAAGTAATTAGTGACACTATTTTAGTATCACTAAAAGGCATTTTTTTAGTAGTGTGAATTGGTGAAACTTTGGGTGCATTCGACTCTTTTACGGAAGATTGATATATTCCTAGATAAAAGCGAGGAGCAAAATAGCACGATAGAAGAAGTAGCTTATTTATGTGAATAACATTAGTTACATTTGTAAAACTTATACATCAAAATGGATTAAAAGATTAGAATTAAGCTGAGAAGTTTTATGCCCTAAACACTAACTCTTGCACTTTCTTCATTGTTTCTTGAACTCAAGAGGCTGAGGTGCAAATGCTTTGCACCTGCAGCTTTTTGGTTATATCACACCCCATTCCTTCCCACACTCAAATTAAACGTATGGCCTTGAACTTGAACCGGAACCCGTGACCTCTTGCTTCCATTGCAAGAGTTAAGTCAACTAGGCTATCCTTTGGGAAACTAGGCTATCCTTTGGAATATTGATATGGATATGCTAACTAGTTAGCTTAATTGGTTAAAATTTTTGAGATTCATTCAATAAATATCGGTGAATATAAAAGGGTAAAAAAAATACTCACAGCAGATAATGCGACAAGAATCTCGCTCTAAATAACGATATTTATTTTTATTTAACTCTAATTAAAATGATAAATTAGTCTTTTAATAATGAATCTTGAAGGTTGTTGATGGCTTTGAGAAGAGCATATACAGGAGAAGAAGAGATTCATTATTGTTTGCTGTTAGATTATTTGTTTAATATTATTTACTGTTAGATTAGCTTAAAAAATATGTCATAATTATTCTTATCAAAAGGGAAACTAAATGAATGGATGACTTCAAGCCCTACAAATTCATAGTTTGCATATGTCATAACTTTTAACAGAGGTCCAAAAAAAAAAATTTATATTAGGAGAAAATCCTGGTTCTAGGAGAAAATCTTGAATTTATGTTTTCCTTTTTAGTGAGAATTTTAAATTCATTAATTTGGATGAAATATCTCGTAACTAATAGAATCCTAACTTACTTGGACTAGCAAGTTTTGAAATTATCCATTCTTAAATCAATGGATATATAAAAGCGTTTTCAAAATTATTCAACGTACAACAAGAAGATAATATAAACAATTAATTCCTTGAGGATAGAACTGATATAATGGCTTCCAACGATGTTAAAGTTCTTGATCTTATGAAGAAGGCGCTTCAAGGAAGAACTCCCATTGTTTATGATGGTATATATAACTACTGGACTCATGTTTGATCCATCTTATATCGAATGTTTTATTTTATTTTTAATTTTTTACTCTCTCTCTCTATCTCTATATATATACGTGCATGATGTCTATTTTGGTCAGGTCTTGAAATGGTACCCCGTCGGCGGGCCATTGTTTGTTCGCTGTATTGTTGCCTGGGATGAGAAGCTGAGGATGAATAGTACTGAAACAAGCCAATTTGATCGATTTCTGGTCGAGTATTACACTACAATAATTCTGCTGCATGCATCATTATATAGCTAGGGACAAGTATTTCCAATTTATTCGAAAGGTAAAATAATTTTCTAATTCGTATATATTTAATCATATTAAACAGCGGCAGGAATGGAACTAGGGTCTGCCTTCAACAGTTGGTTCTTAATTATTTTTAGAGATATAAATTCACAGGACTTCCTAAATTGTCTCTTTTTTTCTTCACACGTACTCTCTATTCTCTGTCTCCAGGTTGAAGAAGCAAAGCAAAAGGGGATAAACTGGAGTTCGCACATGAATCTTAAGGAGATAAACTATATCAAATTTGGAAGCTTTTGGTTCTTGGCCCTTTTTAACCTTGCATTGACTGAGCTAGCCATAACCAAACTAAGAGAGCTAAATATCAACACTCGTCTTAGTGTCTTTAATCTTTTTTTTTTTAGCATTTAATCTTGTTTTTTTTGCATTTATATTAACAAGTTTCCTAATCTATGTTTTTGACGCTTCCATTCACATTGTTTTCATGTACAATGTGGCTTCAAGATTTTTCTTTTGTCTCATTCTTGGTCTCATAAGTGAATATGTTCACCCAAAACTTCATACTTTTGGCGTTGCCACACTATTTGCCTACTCATTCAGAAAAACTTCTCTTATCTTACACTACATATTCCTCGCTTATCCTCCTCACGAAATTCGTGACAACAACGTTGTAGTAACCGATGGCAAAGAAATGTTTTTTATAGTCCAAGTCATCATATTTCACTCCACAGTTTTGACGTACCGTGCCTTCATGGACGATCAATATTTGGTGGTGACTGCTCTTATCATTCCAATAATCTTCGGAAATTTAGCATTGTGTTACAGCAATGAAGGTTGGACAAGGATTGACAAATGGCTTTTTAGTAAGTACTTAAGTCGTTTAGATTACATTAATATTTTACTCTGTTACTACGATATGACTTTTTTTTTTAGTAAAAAAAAATGATATATTAACAATTTGATAAATTATTTGCCTTAAAAGGTTCATATTTTAAGAAGTTCATATATTAAAAATTTCCTTTTTCCTTTTTCTTCCATAGGATACGATGAAAATCCGGTCAACCCCAGTTGCAGCAACCCCAAATGATTTAAGGCCTCTGTAGAATGGTGCGAAGCCATCATCAACCGCATCCCACTGGACTTTAGTCCCATTGCAAAAAAAGGTCGCTAACCTTAAATAAGGCTCCAATAGAAATTTCAAGATACATTATTGAGCAATAGTAGATAACTGAACATTTAATTCTTAATTTGAATCATAACCGATGTACTATTCATCCATTAGATGATGATTAAATAATTTTACAAGTTTAAAATCTATCATTTAATAATGAATTTGTTATATTTATTTATGTAAATAATGAATTTAATAGGGGGTTTATGTGATAAATTGAAAGGGGGTTTATGTGATAAATTAAGAAGGAGTTTATGTGATATATCATGAGGGGGTCTAGTTGATATTTTGTGGGTGCTTATAAAAGGAGGAAACCGGTTAAAATTTGGAGAAAACCGAGAGAAAGAGAGAGAGGAGAGTGTTTGACCCGTTTGACCCGACCCGAACCCGCAAGTTTGACCCGGCCGTAACTCCCTATTCCGACCACCCCACCGGACGAGCTTGGTATCAAATCGAAGCTTACGAGACAGAGAACGTTCCCCTGCCATCCCTGCCGCCCAGAAACATCGAGAACGCCGCCGGTGAAGCTCAAAAGTTCTGCGGGTTTGCACGGACGATCGCCGGCGATTCCGGCCGTATTTGGCCGCGCCACCGGTTGCAAAAGCTACTTTGCTAATAGAGAACCGAACAGAGCTGCTTCACTAAGTGTCTTGTGACTGGCAAGAGAATTCAAGGGGTAATTGTGCCTTCTTTTTTAAAAAAATTGTTTAGAGAATTCTTAGTATTGGTTTTCAATGTTGAAGAAAATGCCTTGTAAGAAATTGTTACAAAAAAATTTTGGATTTAATAATTTTAAACAATAAACCCATTGGTTACAGCAAGAAATAGGCTGACAATAGCTGCTAATTAGATTAGGTTGGAATGTTTGTACCTGTTTTGTGCCCTACCTATTCGAGAGAAACTTTTTGGTAGTTAATTAATTGACGTCGTTGTTGATATTATTAACTCTTGTTTGGCAAACGGATCTGCCTTTCATATATCCCAAACCACTAGGAATTGATTAATTGTTATGCTGTAGTGAGTCTAATTTACATTTTGTTAGGTAGCAAACTGATATTTAGCATTTTGGTTAAAGTTGCTAATTTTATGTCGTACCGTAATGGAGGTACTCGGAGAACTGCTCAATCAGTATTAGTGATGCAATTTGCTACTTTTTTGTCACTATCTTTATCAAGGAATGTGAACTGCAGGTTGTCTTAAATATATATTTACTTAACTTTCAGTCATATAGAGATATTAGTTCAGTGATTGCCTTGGGCTATTTTTTAAATCAAAGAGACAAAGACTGCTTGCTTACATGGACAAATGAAAATTTAATGCCTATCTCTGTTTGTGGTGGTAGTGGAGGTGGACTAGGTATTATTCTGTAGAATACATAAAAGCCACCAACATTATCTTCACAGAGTTTCTGCTGCATTTCTTTGATGATTGTGTTGGTGAAAACTGAGAGTCAAATTGATATTTAATTGTATTGTTTATCTTAAAATCAGTATGGAGTCATTATGAGTTTGTTTGAGGACATTAACACCTTGCTTATCAAGTATGATAAGATCTGTTTCTCGCTGCAGATTCCTCACTTGAGACCTGCTTGAATATAAGAGGTCCAGATTGTCCGAAACAGGGAGGACTGTGAACCGTGCTTATAGTGGAGTATTGTCCGGAGGTCTCTGTCGGGAAAGGTTTGTTATTATTGAAGCTCAGAATCTCAACTTTTCTTTGTTAAATTTTTCCATTTGGTAATGTTGCTCTGACTATCATTACTTTTTAACATAATCATTCGTGCCTTTTTGTTAGAAGATTTTTAATAGAGAATGACTATGATAGAAATTACCTAAGTTCATGCTTGTCTGATTTATGTTATATATGCATGTCTTAATTTAAAATAATTACATTTTAAAGTATAGGTTCTAATAAAAGATTATGTTATTTATTGTATCAATTTAATTAAACTTATTAAGCTAACAACTTGTAAAGCTTGGATAAAGCTTGGATGTTTTGTGATAGATTGTCGGATAAGTATTGTTGATGCACTTTTTCCCGCGTGCCTCAACAGTGTTTCGAACCTTCAAACAGTGTCTCCAACAGTACCTCGAACCTTCAAACAGTGCCTCCAAACAGCTCGAGCAGGGCTGTTTAAACCTTCTGCTCGCGGTTTCAAACAGTGCCTCGATCCTTCTGCTCGCGATAAGCTCGAGCTGGATTATCCCCTTTGTCCTGTTCCGCTGTCTTCTTCAGAATAGAGATCTCCCGGACCTGTACTCACAGAAAACCGGGTCAGGGGTCGCCGGGCGTGTTCCGGCGAAAACCCTCCGACGCTCAAGTCAGTAATCGAGTTTGTCTTTTTGGTATCTCCCTTAATGAGGGAGACCGGAATGATGAAAGGGGTATTATTTCGCCCCCCCTTTTTGGATAAGTGTGGTGTTTCCAGAAAATCAAATGAGAGAGATTAGGATAGGAAGAACCTGTTTGAGCTTACAGATCCTTTGTGAATCAAAATATCCAACCCTTGTAACGTTCCCCTTCGTTTCCTTTTATACTCCATTTTTCCCGCTCTTTCCCTTTCCAGTCGTCCACTCCCACGCTAGTGGTATCTCGAGTCCCTCCGACAGCCGGGTTTGGCGGAATATTCCCTAGGGATGAGCGGTTGTCCCTTGACCCGATTCACGTGGCGGATCACCATGTCGGGCAAGTGCGCTAGGAATGATGACACCTGGAGGCATGTGCTGGCCACCTAACGATGATCACCACCACGCCATGTGGGATCCCGATCGGACATTAAAAGGTGTCGCGAGATTACGAGAAAACGAGTCGGGTTGCCACGGGTCGGGTCTTGCCCAGCTGTGCTCGTGGATCTCTGCGAGCAGGAGAGATGTGCTCGGATCTCGACCTTGACCAACTTTGACCTGAGGGACGACCTCGAGCAGGCAAGGAGGGCTTAGCTCTCGACCTTGACCAGCTTTGACTTGAGGGACTACCTCGAGCAGTGGAAGGAGTGCTCGGGGCTCGAGCAGCTATGAATCCCTCGACCTTGACCATCTTTGACCAGAAGGAATGCTCGGGCTAGTCTGTCCTCGGGGTGTTTTACTCGAGCTGGAAGGGCTGCGAGGGGCCTGTCTGATATTACCCAAACACCAGTCCCCAGTTTCTAGTCTTTTGAGTGAAGCGAGATAAGACTGGAATTGACCCAAGCGTCTTCTGGTTATACTCCTGCTCGGGCCTGCAATTGACCCAAGCATGGCACCGTCCCGCCTAATGAATTAGGCTTTGGGACTTCTGGCCAAGGAGCTCTTCTTGAACTTCTCCTGCTCGGGCCTTTTAATTGACCGGAACGTCTTCTTAAACTCTACTCCTGCTCGAGCCTTTTAATTGACCCGTGGTCTTCTGATGATACTCCTGCTCTGGTCTTCAATTGACTCCGAGCTTGGCACCGTCCCGCCTAATGAGTTAGGCTTTGGGACTTCATGCCAGGGAGTTCTTCTTCTGCTCGAGCCTTTTAATTGACCCGAGGTCTTCTGATGATACTCCTGCTCTGGTCTTCAATTGACCCGAGCTTGGCACCGTCCCGCCTAATGAGTTAGGCGTTGGGACTTCTGGCCAAGGAGTTCTTCTTGAACTTCCGCTCGAGCCTTTTAATTGACCCGAGATCTTCTGATGATACTCCTGCTCTGGTCTTCAATTGACCCGAGCTTGGCACCGTCCCACCTAATGAGTTAGGCTTTGGGACTTCATGCCGAGGAGTTCTTCTTCTGCTCGAGCCTTTGAATTGACCCGAGGTCTTCTGATGATACTCCTGCTCTGGTCTTCGATTGACCCGAGCTTGGCACCGTCCCGCCTAATGTGTTAGGCTTTGGGACTTCATGCCGAGGAGTTCTTCTTCTGCTCGAGCCTTTTAATTGACCCGAGGTCTTCTGATGATACTCCTGCTCTGGTCTTCAAATGACCCGAGCTTGGCACCGTCCCGCCTAATGAGTTAGGCTTTGGGACTTCATGCCGAGGAGTTCTTCTTCTGCTCGAGCCTTTTAATTGACCCGAGGTCTTCTGATGATACTCCTGCTCTGGTCTTCAATTGACCCGAGCTTGGCACCGTCCCGCCTAATGAGTTAGGCTTTGGGACTTCATGCCGAGGAGTTCTTCTTCTGCTCGAGCCTTTTAATTGACCCGAGGTCTTCTGATGATACTCCTGCTCTGGTCTTCAATTGACCCGAGCTTGGCACCGTCCCGCCTAATGAGTTAGGCTTTGGGACTTCATGCCGAGGAGTTCTTCTTCCGCTCGAGCCTTTTATTGACCCGAGGTCTTCGATGATACTCCTGCCTGCGGTCTTCAATTGACCTGAAGCTTGGCACCGATCCGCCTAATGAGTTAGGCTTTGGGACTTCATCTCGAGGAGTTCTTCTTCCGCTCGAGCCTTTTAATTGACCCGAGGTCTTCTGATGATACTCCTGCTCTGGTCTTCAAATGACCCGAGCTTGGCACCGTCCCGCCTAATGAGTTAGGCTTTGGGACTTCATGCCGAGGAGTTCTTCTTCTGCTCGAGCCTTTTAATTGACCCGAGGTCTTCTGATGATACTCCTACTCTGGTCTTCAATTGACCCGAGCTTGGCACCGTCCCGCCTAATGAGTTAGGCTTTGGGACTTCATGCCGAGGAGTTCTTCTTCTGCTCGAGCCTTTTAATTGACCCGAGGTCTTCTGATGATACTCCTGCTCTGGTCTTCAATTGACCCGAGCTTGGCACCGTCTCGCATAATGAGTTAGGCTTTGGGACTTCATGCCGAGGAGTTCTTCTTGCTTCTGGTCTTCATTTTGAACTTACATTATGAATGCTATTCTTATTCTTACATAGATTTGTACTTTTACATATCCCGTCCTGGGACGAAATCTTACATTAGCATTTTATAATACAAGGGGACTTACTGGAAATACTCCCTCAGGAGTTGTGCGTTCCACGGCCTCTTGACTTCTCATCCGTCTGGATGAGCCAACCGGTACGCTCCTGGTCCTGCTAATTCCTCAGTTTTGCAGCCTTTTCCTCTTCGATTTCCATATCCAGTTTCACTTGCTCATACGCATCCGAATATGAACGGATCGAAGGACTCCGCAGGTTATACCATGGTCTCCCCATCCGAATACCATCCTTTAATCCTCTCAGAGCTTGGGGATGGTTGAACGCACCAAGATCTAGGACCGATCTATGGTATCTTTTGATAAACTCCCGGAGAGACTCTCCTTCTTTCTGCCTCACTTCTGACAGCTCCATCATGTCATCCTCAGGGGTCACTGCGCCCCGGAATTGTTCTGCGAACTCCCTGCACATCTGTTCAAAACACAAAATGCTTCCCCGTGGAAGTCTGCGGTACCATTCTCTCGCCCTTCCCTCAAGAGTGAGCGGGAAGGCCCTGCACCTCTGTGCTGCTGACAGACCTTGCACCCTTGTCATGTCGTTGAACCGCTCTATATGTGCTAATGGATCACTCTTTCCTGAAAATTTCAGATCCGGGAAGTGGAAGTCATGTGGGATCGTGACACCCATGATCTCCGCGGAGAGTGGAGATTCGTTGTCCAGCATTATTCACCAGCTTGGACTCTTTCCGTTCCCCCAAAGATCTTCCACAACTTGTGCCAACCTGCGCACCTCTCCCTCCAACTCCTCCGCACGAGAGGTTGGGGTTGTATCCTGCAAATGTTGACGGGATCCCCTTTCCTCCATGTTTGTTTCTTCCCTCACTGCAACATTTGGTGCCCTAGGTCTTTGGGCTTCATCTCCCGCATTTTCCCGAACATGAGCGTTCCCTCGGTTGGACTCCGGGACATCATTACATCCTTTTCTCTGTGCCTCCCTGAATTCTTGTAATAGGGAGGTCAGAGTTTCGATCTGTTTTTCCATCCGATCCATTCTTTCCTGGATCTCCCTGTTCTGGGCCTCATTGGCCACTTCTCTCAAGGTTACCGATTCTTGGGACTTACTCCTCTTGATTGTTTCCCTCATCGTTGTGTTGTGTGTCTTGAATGTATTAGGAAATCGGGCTTTTGTCTGCGATCCCACGAGCAGGCGCCAAAGATGTTGATGCACTTTTTCCGCGTGCCTCAGCGGTGCTTGAACCTTCAAGCAGTGTCTCCAGCAGTACCTCGAACCTTCAAACAGTGCCTCCAAACAGCTCGAGCAGGACTGTTTAAACCTTCTGCTCGCGGTTTCAAACAGTGCCTCGATCCTTCTACTCGCGATAAGCTCGAGCTGGATTATCCCCTTTGTCCTGTTCCACTGTCTTCTTCAGAACGGAGATCTCCGAACCTGTACTCACAAAAAACCGGGTCAGGGGTCGCCGGGCGTGTTCCGGCGAAAACCCTCCGACACTCAAGTCAGTAATCGGGTTTGTCTTTTTGGTATCTCCCTTAATGAGGGAGACCGGAATGATGAAAGGGGTATTATTTCGCCCCCCCTTTTTGGATAAGTGTGGTGTTTCCAGAAAATCAAATGAGAGAGATTAGGATAGGAAGAACCTAATCAAAATATCCAACCCTTGTAACGTTCCCCTTCGTTTCCTTTTATACTCCATTTTTCCCGCTCTTTCCCTTTCCAGGCTGTCCACTCCCACGCTAGTGGTATCTGAGTCCCTCTGACAGCCAGGTTTGGCGGAATATTCCCTAGGGATGAGCGGCTGTCCCCTTGACCCGATTCACGTGGCCAGATCACCATGTCGGGCAAGTGCGCTAGGAATGATGACACCTTGGAGGCATGTGCCGGCCACCGGCAACAGTATCACCACCACACCATGTGGGATCCTAGTCAGACATTAAAAGGTGTGCCGAGATTCTGAGAAAATGAGTCGGGTTGCCCTGGGTCGGGTCTTGCCCAGCTGTGCTCGTGGATCTCTGCAAGCAGGAGAGATGTGCTCGGATCTCGACCTTGACCAGCTTTGACCTTAGGGACGACCTCGAGCAGGCAAGGAGTGCTTAGCTCTCGACCTTGACCAGCTTTGACCTGAGGGACTACCTCGAGCACTGGAAGGAGTGCTCGGGGCTCGAGCAGCTATGAATCCCTCGACCTTGACCATCTTTGACCATAAGGGATGCTCGGGCTAGTCTGTCCTCGGGGTATTTTACTCGAGCTGGAAGGGCTGCGAGGGGCCTGTCTGATATTACCCAAACAAGTATTATGATGGGGTTGATGATTTCTTGGAGTTTTCCATTATTAATTCAGAAAATAGAATGTCGATTAGATGTCCTTGTACCTCTTGTTGCAATATGGAGTTTTTGACTCTTGAATAAGTGAGGTTACATCTGTTTAAAAAAGGTTTTCTAAAAGAATATTTAATTTGGAATTAGCATGGTGAGGAGGACCCAAAACCTACATCTGGAAAGTGCCACGACCAGCCACAAAGTCAGAGTTTTAAATGTCCAGATTACAGTAATTTAGGTGACATGGTTCATGATGCTTTTGAGCATTGTGATAAAGATCCTAGTTCTTTTAAAGATATGCTTGAAGATGCTGAAAAACCCTTATATTCGGGTTCAAAGCATTCAAAGTTATTAGGTTTAATGAAACTGTACAATATAAAAGGACTTTACAGCTGGTCTGATAGTGGGTTTTCAGCCTTATTGGAAGTGCTCAATGAGATATTGCCAAATGATAATAGTATGCCTAAGTCTATGTATGAGGCCAAAAAAAACAATGAAGCTATTAGGCTTAGATTATGAGAAAATACATGCATGCCCAAATGATTGCATTCTTTATAGGAATGAGTTCCAAAATCTTAGTGAATGCTCAAGCTGTGGAGAATCTAGGTGGCAAATAAAAAAAGATGGATAAAAAAAAATTAGGAAGGGGGTGCCAAAAAAAGTGTTATGGTATTTTCCTATAATTCCTAGGTTTAGAAGAATGTTTCAATCACCACAAACTGCTGAGAACTTAACATGGCATGAAAATAAAAGAATTAAAGATGGCAAGCTTCGCCACCCAGCAGACTCGCCTGCTTGGCAGCTAATTGACAAGAAATGGCCTGGTATTGCCCAAGAACCAAGAAATCTTTGGTTGGCTTTATCATCTGATGGGATTAACCCACATAGCACACTTAGCACGACTTACAGTTGTTAGCCTGTTACATTAATAACATATAATCTTCCTCCATGGTTATTTATGAAGAAAAAGTTTATGATGTTATCTGTACTGATATCTGGCCCTAAACAACCTGGAAATAATATAGATGTGTACCTAGCACCTTTAATTGAGGACTTGAAAATCCTATGGGAACCTGTCCGGGTGTACTGTTAAGGGATACTATGGTTGTCCAATTTGTGGGATAAAAACATGTGCATGTTGGCTGCCGTATAGTAAAAAAATGTCATATATGGGCCATAGAAAGTTTCTTGAAAACCCTCCTAAGCCTTTGTCTAGAGTTGAGATCTTAAATTTGGTGGCTGACATTCACCAAGTTTGGGAAAAAGGTCCAAAAAAGTGAAAACGTGGTGAAGGAAAGGGTGAGGGTGAGGGTAAAGGTGAGGGTAAGGTTTGGGTTGAGGGTGAGGGTGAGGGCGAGGGCGAGGGCGAGGGCAAGGGCAAGGGTGAGGCTGAGGCTGAGGGCGAGGGCGGGGGTGAGGGTAATGAGGATGTAGCTCAATTGTTGTACAAAAAGAAATCAATTTTCTTTGACTTAGAATATTAGAAACACTTGTTAGTTCGTCATCAATTAGATGTGATGCACATTGAAAAAAATGTATGTGAGAGCATTTATGGCACATTACTTCATCAACCGAGGAAAACAAAAGATGGAATTAATGCTAGAAAAGATCTTACACATCCAAACCTTAGAGAATCAATGAACAAAGCTTTTATTACATTAGCTCCTGATCGAGCAAAACAAAGTCATCCACCCAGCCTCATACACTTTACGTAAGAAATAAAACAAATGTTCTGCAAAACCTTGTAAGATGTCAAAGTTCTTGATGGTTACTGTTCTAATTTTAGAAATCTTGTTTCAATGGATGATTGTCATCTTCACGGGCTTAAGTCTCATGATTGTCATACCTTGATGCAACAACTACTACCATTGGCAATCCGAAATTGTTTGCCTCAAAATGTTAGAACTGTCATAATCAGGTTGTGTCCCTTTTTTAATTCATTGTGCTCTAAGGTAGTAGAGCCTGATTCTCTAAACCAATTGCAAAAGGAACTTAAAATCACCTTATATAATCTAGAACAATACTTCCTACCTGCTTTCTTCGATATAATGATCCATTTAACAGTCCATCTAGTAGAAGAAGTTAGGTTATGTGGTATGGTTTACCTTCGATGGATGTATCCATTTGAGAGAGAAATGAAACCTATAAAGGGTTATGTTCGCAACCGAAATTGTCCTGAAGGTTGCATTGCCGAGTGCTATATTGCTGAGGAAGCACTTGAATTTTGTGCTGAATACCTTTCAAGTTGTGAATCAATTGGGCTGCCTATTGGTTGTGTAAATGATTTTACTGTTGAAAGGCCACTCAGAGGTGTAAATATTAAGGTGGTTGATGCTCCTACATTGGTACAAGCACACCGATGTGTTTTGGTGAACACCCCTGAGATTCAACCATACATAGAGTATGTGAACACAAACTCCTACATTAGCTTCTGTTAACTTTTGTTGTAATCTTAGTAATTAAAAAGCTATAATTTTGTTAATTCTGTGTGTATAATTTTAGGGAGCATTTGGGCTTATTGCAATCAAAGCACCCTCGTCAAATAAAAAAGCTTTTATGGTTGCTAACCGAGCACTCTTGTACATTTGCTGATTGGTTGAAACAAAAGGTTAGATTTGCTTAATTAGGTATAAAAAAAGTTTCCGAGTAAAAGTAAACAAAATTTTCCATTTAACTAATTAATGTCGTTTTATTTTTTGAAACTATAGGTAAGAGTTAATAAAGAAAATAATGTAGCAGTTGAGGAAATAGTATGGTGGCTGGCAAACAAACCACGCTCAAGCGTGGTGACATATAAAGGGTAATGTATTAATGGTTTTAAGTTTGGTACGAGAGCTCAGGATACAAACCGTGTAACACAAAACAGTGGTGTTCTTGTTGTTGCCAAAGCTTTACAGATTTCGAGCTCAAAAGACAAAAATCTCCATTCTGGGGATATGGTTTTTTATGGGGTTATTGATGAAATTTGGCAGCTTGATTATTTGGGGGTTAAGAAAATTCTTTTTAAGTGTGATTGGGTGGATGATAAGGGGGGTTAACAATGATGAGTTAGGGTTCACTGTAGTTAATTTAGATCGAATAGGTTATAAATCTGATAGTTTTATTCTAGCTGGTCATGCAAAGCAAGTGTTTTATGTGAAAGACCAGCTAGAAAATAATAAATCAATTGTTTGTTCAGTGAGTGAAAAATGTAATTATTCAAATGGGGTTGAGTATGATGACATGGATGTGTATGCGCCATTATCCAACAATCTTCCAGAGTGTAAGTTAGACGTGGGTGATGAAGAACATGTGTAATATCAGATGGTGATGTTTTCATGTAAATATTGAGGCAGAAAATGAATAATACTTTTATGGTAACTTGTTAGCACTATTTCCCTTAAGTAAAAAATTGATTTATTAATTATTATTCTATTAATTATACTGATATCTAATGCGCTTATCTATTTTATGCATTTGCAAATTAGTTGGAGACATGGCAGAAAATGATGAAAGGAAATATAATCCAGATCTCGAAGGAAGACCAGGACAAAACCTTACAAAAAAGAAAGACTTGCATAAAGGAGTTAATGAGGAGACTGAGCTCGCGTACAATTCTTATGGAGTTCCGGTTGGAAAGAAGAGAAACGACCTGAGGAGTTACATTGGGCTGATTGTACGGGAAAGAATTCCAATCATATACGATGATTGGAGGAAAGTGCCACTGGACATCAAGGTGACATTGTGGTCTCATTTTCAGGAAAAGTTCAAGTTGAGTTTGAAGGCCAAAACCCAAGTGTTGAAATGGATGGGAGTTGCATTAAGGTCCTTTAGAAGTAAGTTGGCAAATGAATATATTTTGCCCAATGCAAATAACTTAAATTCTTTGAAAAAGTCGCCTTTTGAGTATGAGGCCATTAGAAAAGAAGACTGGAAGAGCTTTGTTGATAAAGTTTTATCTGAAGACTTTCAGGTATTTTTTAAATTATGTGAGTTTGATAATATCATTGAGAGCTTTTGAATGAATTTTAATCGATATCCACTTTGTATAGGAAAAAAGTCAGACAACAAAGGATAAAAGAGCAAAGAATCTGTACAACCATCATTTGGGCAGTGCAGGATATGCAGGGCTATTGCATAAAAGAGTAAGTACAATAACTGCTATAATATAAACTTATAATATTGCTAATAAAAATAATAAGGTGGTTCCGAGTAGTTTTCAATCTAATTTTATTGATATGTTGTAGAAGTTGGAGCTCGGAGTTTCTGAGCAAGAGATTGACCGTAGTGAGGCCTGGTTATTGGCGCACAAGAGAAAAGATGGAAGTTACACCCCTGACGTGCAACAAGTAGTTGAGAGAATTGTAAGTTTCTACCACTACTACTGGATGTGGCTAAATGTTGAGTACTTAGTTTTGTTTTGGATTGGTCTTTGTTGGGTATTGGCTTGACTTTGGAATATTGATTACCTATTATTTTCTGTTTGCCAACATGGCCCTTGTAAATGTTTATCCATTGTGTGCCATTAACTAAGAGATGTAATAAAATTGATGACATTTCATGTCTTGGCTTTGGTGATGCTGGAAAAGGACTACAATTGCATTTATTTTGGTGCTGGATGTGGCTGAATGTTGAGTACTTTGTTTTGTTTTGGATTGGTCTTTGTTGGGTATTTGGCTTGACTTTGGAATATTGATTAACTGAATGCTACTATTGTTTTCTGTTTGCTGTTTGTCAACATGTCTACATGCAATCCGACTTGAAAACAAAATTGCCCAACGAGATTCCACCGTGCATGTTTTATGTCTTTTACACGCATACCGAAATCTTTTTCGTTTATTTTGCAGAGTGAGCTGAAAAGTCAAGTTGAGCAAGGAACATTCGAATCCCGTGGACCAAATGATATCTTAGGTGAAGCACTCGGAAGAAGCCTAATGGAAGTCGGGTGCAAGGCTTGGGTCAATTTATCACCCCAGCCATGTATTTCAGTATCCCTAATCCTACTGAGTTGGCATGAGAACGGAGAATGTATCAAGAGAGTTTTCACTTTATGCAAGCTCAGTTAGATCAAATGAATGCAAGGATAAAAGGCTGCAACAACACTGAAGTTGGCAGTTCCAACTTTCCTAACTCCAAAGGTGGTTGCAGTGTTAAGATGGAGATAAATCGTCGATCCCCTACCAAATTAGTGACTAAAGCTACTCCAAAATCTGCCAAGAACATCAACTCACTGCCCCTGCCAGCTCCTGCCTAAATTCCACCCCAAGTAGATTGTGATGCCACTTTAAAACACACCCCAAGAAGATCTCCAAGATTCACTCCTTTAAACAAGAAATTTGATGGTCTTAAGTCTCCTGCAGATGGTGTGATATATCTGTATCAGGAGAAAGGAACACCAAACGAACCCATTGCTGTGAAACCAGTGACAGTAAGGAAACTTGTTCTGACAAAAAATATCCGTGGAGCTGTCAAAGCAAGAAAGGAGACCAAGAGTGCATAGATGGAAATCTTTTCTTTGATGATTGAGAGCTCCCTACCACGGTCGATTATGATTGCACATGATCTCAAAAATTTTGGTGTGCACTGGGAGAGTAGATTGGACAAACAAATTTGCAATGAAATCATAGAGTTTGCAGAGCTCTCAAATTCGGTTATTGAGATATGGATCAAGTAAGAAAAAAAACTTAATTTAAGCATTTATTATGTTTTCTAATTTTAGACATATGTTATTTTATCTCTTATAAAATATATGAATAAGTTTCTTTTTGTGTAAACACTTGTATGAGGAGATGGATAATGGTGGTGATGTCAGTCCAATTCAATTTGGATGTATAGGTAAGCTACATCCAAGTTACAAAAGCTACCCACATAGGTATTCCTATATTTCAGACCTTTTGGAACAAGATACAAATAGCCCAGATCATTTTTTTCCCATACAACCCAGGGTATAGTTTATTTATTTTTTATCCATTTTCTTTGTTTCCATGAATGATTTAAATTTATCTTGTAATCTATTTGTCATTTTTTTTCCAATTGGTTGTTTAGTGGCCACTGGGTGCTAGTATCAATTGATATGGTGAGACCCAAAGTATATTATCTTGATCCATTAGGTGATAATCCTGATAATGAGCTGAGTCAGATGGTGAATGAGTATGTTTTTAATTGATTTAATTATTATTATTATTACTTTGGTTGTGGATTCATTTGTTCACATCTGTTATTTATTGCTTATAGTGGGATAACAATGCATCAAGTGAAGACTAACAAAAAGAAGGTCATGCGATGGGTTTCATTAAGGTATTATCAAAACAAAGTTATAACATTCATTGTTACTTTCATCAGATTTTTTTAGACTAATATTTTTTTTTTTTAGTGTCCAAAACAAGCTGGAACCTTTGAATGTCGCTATTATGTGATGAAGTACATCCAACAGATTGTTCGAGATTTATACATTCTTGAAAACAATGTAAGTTCCTCTATAACTTTTTTTGAATTTTGTTGAATATATAGGTGAGAACATTGTTGTGCATGTAGTGAAATGAAGGATCGCAAATGCCTATTTTAAAATCTGTGGCTTGTATGATAATATTACGAAGGACATGGATTATTTGTGGTTTCTATTCCAGCTGCCATTAGGACAATTAATATTCATTTCAAGTAAAATAATTAATTTAAACTATTAGCTTGTAAGACAGTTTTGCTAATTATTGTTTACTATAATGATACTCTTTATTTGTATAATTAGCTACATTTTTTATGTTAAGTAGAATAGATTTAAAAATATATCTACACATTTTGTTGCTTTATTTTTTAAGTTCAAGGGCTATGATGAGTACACTATGGATGATATTTCGCAACTTCACGATGAGTGGGCCACGTATGTTGCAAAGTTAATTGTAGCATACAATAATCAGGTAAAATTATAAATATATATTTTTTCTTTTGAATATATGAAAATTGATTTGTATAGCATGCTAGCTAATTAAATCTATATGATGCACTTGTAGGTAGGGAAGGTGAAGGGAAAGGCAAAGGTCGGGGAGTAGATGTTTGTGGGATAACTGAGTGATTGCAATTAAATGTTCATTATGTTGATTTCAAATTATATTTGAGGATTTGTTTTTAGTTCTCCAAACTGTCACTATGTTGATTTTATATTATATTTGATATATTTTTGTTACTATCATATTTTTATTAATGTTTGATTAAAACTTATTTAAAACTTGTTACAAATTTTATATGTAATTGTTCATTTTAGCAATCTAGTCTATTTTTAATATTTTTTTTAATAATATCATTAGATTGACAAAACTTAAAATGACAATGAAAACTAATAAAAATCATTTATATTTAAAATGTATCATAAAGTATCAGTTCCATTGAGGTTATTGTTCTACTTATATTACTAACTCGTGATACTATAGTAATAGTAATTATTGACACTAAAGTATTACCATTTTTATTTTATTGTTATGTAATAATTGTTTGTAAATACTGTTACAAGTGTCATAATATTAGTAACACTATAGTGTCATAACATCTGTAATACTATAATAATAGTAATCCCTGACACCACATTCAAGTGTCAGTATTTTTCTGACTCCCATATCACTAATACTATTAATAAGTGTCACTAAAAGTAATTAGTGACACTATTTTATTATCACTAAAGGTCATTTTTCTAGTAGTGAGGCTACAACTATCCACCTTATCCTTGCAATTGCCGTGAGCTCAAAATGGCTTATCAAGCAATTAGATGTTCTCAACGCTTTTCTTTATGGACTATTAAGGGAAACTGTCTACATGGAGTAGGCACCCGGGTTTCATAATTTACATCATCCATCATATGTTTGCAAACTTAAAAAATCGCTCTATGGCCTGAAACAAGCACTTAGAGAGTGGTTCCAGTGTCTTTCTCAACCTTTAATTTCTCTTGGTTTCTCTAGTAGCAAAGCTAACAACTCTTTGTTTATATTTACTAATAAATTAGTTCTTATACTTATAATAGTTTATGTTGATGATGTGATCGTTACCGGAAACAATGAGAACGAAATTCAATCAATCATCAATAATCTCAGCTTAAAGTTTGCTCTAAAAGATCATGGTAATCTTCATTACTTCCTTGGCATTGAAGTTAAATAATTCAAGCACGGCATCTTTTTATCTCAATTAAAGTACACTAAAGATCTCCTTTACAAGGCTCGGATGCAGGATTGTTCTCCTATCAACACGCCAATGGCTATAAGATCAACACCGTGTTCAGATGATAAAGAACTTGTTAATGCGACTGAATATAGAGGCCTTGTTAGAAGTCTCCAATATCTCACCTACACTAGGCCGGATATCACATTCGCTATCAATCGGGTTTCACAACACTTCTAAGAACCAACAAAAGTCAATTTCATGGAAGTGAAAAGAATACTTTGTTACCTTAAAGGTACACTAGACTTTGGCATCATATTTTTGACTCAAAGCTCTCAAGCTTTATGCCTTTTCGAATTCTAATTGGGCTGGATGTCTGATACCAAGACGAAGTAGGATGGGATTCTGCGTCTATCTTAGAAGTAATTGTTTCTCTTGGAGCTCAAAGAAATAATACGCCGTCTCTTGCTCAAGCGCCGAAGTCAAATATAGGTCCATGGCCTTTGCAGCTGTTGAATTAACATGGCTCGCATTTTTGCTTCAAGACGTTAGGTTAAGTATACCAAAGGCACCCACACTTCTTTGTGACACTATGAATACAATCCATATGACTAAGAACCCAATGTTTCATGCCAGAACGAAACATATTGAGCTCGACATACATTTTGTTCGTGAAAAGGTTGCTAAAGGATCATTATTTACACAACATGTACCTTCACATATTCAGATTGTAGATACTTTTACAAAACCTCTAGGAAAGCAACAATTTCTCATACTTCAAGCGAAGCTCGGCGTTCATCGGCATTCATTGCATGTCACTGCCTAGCTTGAGGAGGGCTAATAAGAACAAGTCACTAACACAGACAAAGTTAGAAACTGATATGGTAGATTGCGCAACTATAGCAAAAGAATTTCTAACATCTCGTCTAAGGCACAATTGATGTAAAACAGAGCAGCAACATATGTCACGTGAAGTCATCACAATGGCTAGTTGATTATTATAATTATTGTAAATATATTCTTTCCTTTTTCAGCACTTTGAAATCTTTATATACCCTATAAAATTAGTGATTGAATTAAGAAAAACAATTACTGTTTTTCACCATATTCAAGCATCTCAAATATTTTTTAAGTCAATGGTAATTTACTAGTTAAATAAGGTGATTCAATAGTGTCACATAATAGTAGTAACAAAACCTTAAAATTAACTTATATCAAACTTAGAAAATTGTAAGAGCTATTTGAAAAAGTAGAAAATTGTAAGAGCTATTTGAAAAAGTAGAAAAAAATTATTTTTTTATTAATAATTCTTTGGATAATTTATTGCAAACTATTCTATGGTCAAGTGGTGAACATTAATAGTTGAAGCTCTTTTGTTTGTTAGATGTAGAATTGCTTTCAAATGAAGTATATCAATCTTTTTTAATTTATTTATTTCACATTAATAAAAAAATTAAAATAAGAAAAAAAATTCAATTTTTGATACTATCGAATTTTATATTATATTTTCATACCATTTTAACTTTGTTTTAACCAACTCTTTCTTATTTTCAACGACAAGTTACATTAGTCGAAAGTATTTTTGAACACAATGTAATGTTTTAAATAATTAGAATAGTTTTTTTCAATAAAATCTTATGAGTAGGGTAAAATATCTTTCTATTTAAATTTGTAGAAAATAATTTTATATTTTAACCACTTTTTAAAATAGTTAAAAATCATTTTATATTTTCAATGACTAGTTATATTGTTTACAAAAAAAAAAAAGGGTGCTAAAGTTTCCCACTAGAAAAACTATACACTTGTATAAATATTTTCCAACAACATAATTGTTACGGTTGACAATAACCCTATTACCGACCATATTTGATTGTTGTCGAAAAATTTTAGTTAAAAATGACTACTTTTCTTGTAGTGTATAAATTTTTTAAAAATAATGTTATTAAAATTATTTTTCATAAATTATATGTCAAATGTTTACATTATAAATATTTATAACATATAAAAATTAATGTACTAGAAAAGTATATATAATACTTTTAAAGTCATAAAAGTAAAAATATTAGAATTAAGATGTTTTGAGCTTATAAAAATAAATAACTTACCAATTATATTCAGACATCAAAAAATAAAAAATAAACATATTATTCAGTCATATGCATTTAGACCAATTCATATTTCAGGTAAAAAAACAAACACTACCTTAATTATTCATGTGACTAAATTAAATAAATAGTTAAGTTAAAGAGTAAATTACAATAAATCAAAATTACCTTATTTTTAAAAAGAATAAATTACTTAATCTTAAATTCTAGATAAGAGTATGTATATATATACTAATTAGACTAAATCAACTTTTGTACATATACATTAATTAGACTAAATCAACTTTTGTTTAATTTTAACCATTTTAACTTAAAAGCTAGATAAGACTAGATAAGAACAAGTTAGATTTAATGGACTCTTTTTCCCTTTAAAATTTACATTGAGAATATATAAATTTGATTTGATTAAAAACATAGTTAGACTAATTAAAATTTAATTAGACTAAAATATTAAGCCTTATTACATTAAAAAAAAAGCCTTATTTAACTACAAGAATAAAATCAAATTGAAAAAGAAGATAATAACAAAAACAATAAAATAGAAAATAACGTGAGTAACCCAAAAACAAAAAGTGTGGAACACAATTATAAGTCTATTTTTTTATATTGTAAAAAATACATAAATTTGTTTATTTAAAACAGAAAAAAAAAGAGCACGCTCTCGAATAAATTTTGCTCTATCATGAAAAATTCAATTCATTAACACCTTCATTATTGCCTCATTTCATCTCAAGAAACCCTAAGTTTAATTACTATTCAATTCAAGAATTTATCTTCTCAGGCAATTAACTCTCTATTTCATGAGTTAATTATTACTTTTACGTTATATTAAAGTATTATGATATTAAAAACAAATATTAAGCAAATTGGCTTTCTTTTTCCTCCATGTATTTGCCATTTTAATTTTCTTTTTTGTAAACCTTTTCATTACTGTAGAGCAATTGTGAAGTCATAATCACAGAAGCAGCATTATATACATTTTTTTTCCAACAAAGCAATTGTCGAGTCATCATTATCTTAAGGTAAAATAATATTCACTTCATAATTTTTTGTATGTTAAATTTTATTTGATTGAAGAATCTATTTCAATGAATTTTTTGTATCATTCATATATATTTTCTCTTCTTTAATTTTTTTGCCTAGTAGTCTCATTGGTTTTGCTTGTAATTTGAGTTAGAAGAGAAAAAAATCAATATAAACCATCCAATTAGGGGACCTAATGAGTATTATCTTAAATTTTTTAAATCTGAATATTCAACATTCATTTAGCTATAACTTGATGTTAAGAATTTTAAATTAAACATGGTGAAATTAATTAAACTATTAGCATAGAGAAGTTTGCAGGGATAAGTAGCCTTGTCATTGAATCTTGATGTATTGATCTAGCTAATTAATAGATTTTGGCCTTGTGGCAAATTCTCAAAGATATGATCTTTATTGACACTACCTTAACTATCTATAATAAGAGAAGTTTGAATTTAATTCTGTAAAATTCTTTAGAAACTAGACAAATTTATCTTTCTAAACATATGTAATAACTAATCTAATTACTTTTAGATCAATACAACTAACTTGAACAATATTAGTAATAGTATTGAAAAACTTTTGGCCTATTCCTATGAGTTAATTATAACTAGTGTGAAATATATCTTGAATATCTTTAAGAAGAAAAGTTAGGATTTAATTCTATAAATTCTTTAGAAACTAAACAAATTTATCTTTCTAACCATATATAATACCTAATCTAATTACCTTTAGATCAATACAGTTAATTTGAACAATATTAGTGATAGTATTGAAAAACTTTTGGCCTCTTCCATTCCGCTGATTATGACTTTTGTGTAATATATGTTGAATATCTTTAAGAAGAGAAGTCCGAATTTAATTCTGAATATTTCTTTAGACACTAGAGATATGCATTTTCCGATGATATTAATAACTAATCTAATTACCTTTAGATCCATACAGTTAATTTAAACAATATGAAGGATAATCTTGATCGAATAACTTTTGGCCATTTATTAATTCCCGTTAGTTATGACATTTGTTCAATATATCTTGAATATCTTCAAGAAGAGAAGTCTGAATTTGATTCTGTAAATTTTTTTAGAAACTAGAGAAATCTATATTTCCAACAATATATAATAACGAATCTAACTACCTTTAGATTAATACATACAGTTAATTTGAACAATTTGAACGACAATCTTGAATAACTTTTGGTCTTCTACTGATTCCCATCAGTTATGACCTTTGTTCAATATATCTTGAATATTTTGTAAGAAGAGAAGTCCAAATTTAATTATTTAAATTTATTTAGAAACTAGAGAAATGTATCTTTCTAATGATATATAATAACTAATCTAATTTTGTTTTCAACCTGTTACTGATTCCTATCAATTATAATATCTTAATTTGTAATTAGCTAGTAAATTTGCTAATTAAAATTGATATTTAAAAATGAATAAAGTTATTTGCGGAAACAAAAAGCTTAAATCATAGAAATAATAATTTTAACACAAGACCTAATTATTATCCAACTTAAGTATTTGTATTTATGTATTACAAAAATAGTGAGCAAGCATGATGACAGTTAATAATATCAATGCAGAAATTAGAAACCTATCAATTGACAAATATCTTGGTGATAATCAATGCAATGGTTGAGGAAGTTGCTCAATGTAGTTAGGGTATATATTAGACTATTTTGGGAGTGTTTTTTTATAAATATGCAGGTTTGGGAATATTGTATTTATAGTGGAGATTGTCCAATTTCATTAGAATCCTTATATAATTAGATTATTATCAGCCAAGTTGATGCTAAATAGAGTCGCCCTGGGCGGTCGGGACGGGTCATTTCACTATATGTGACATTTTTTTCTTGCTATAAAAAGTAGGCATTTAAGGTTACTGTTGCTTAAAAACCTTCTTTTGTGGAAACATTTAGTGATAACAAATGTATTTACTTTTTTGCTTCTATGTACATGTATTTGTATTTATAACTCATATATGAATCTTAGTTAAAAGAATAATATATGTACTAAGAAAACTCTTCATAAATTAATAAAGGGAAATTATTAGCCATATACCCTTAAATGTTATCGATATCATTTGTGCTACAACACTTTTAACATGTATCACTTGTATACCCTAAGTTGACAAAAGACATCTGTTGGCCACATTACAATTTGCCACCGTTAAGAAGTTAACAAAAGTTTGGCAAAATGATGATTTTGCCCATGAATCAAGTAAAGGAGAAGTTGTTATTAAAACCGACATGTCGTTCTCTTTCAGTGAAATGTATTATTTTCCAGACGACATGTCATTGCACTGAAATATATATACATGACATGTCATTTTACGTTAGAATAACTGTATGACATGTTGTTCAAAAAAAAGGTTGTCATTTTACTTAAATAAGACTACACGTCATACAGTTATACACTATAAAATGACATGTCATATAATCATATTCTAGATAAACGACGTGTTGTCCGAAAAATAATATATTTCACTTAAAGATGACGATATGTTATTTTTTATCACAACTTCTCCTTTATTAAACGACTATACTTGAAACAACCTGCCCCATCCCTAGAGGCGAGCCTATCTGAAGCAGTTAAACTCAACTATTAAAAATCTTATTAATGAGAATTCTACCGAAAATTTGGTAGAGCCTCCCCTAAACATATAACATTCCCAAACCTGCAATTATAACACAAGCACTCTCAAAATAATTTAATATGTATCTCACTACTTTAACTAGTCTCATCTAGTAAAATATCTAATAGTACTCTCAAAACAGTTTCAGGGTATCAAAAGAATATTATACCATAAATCAGGTCAACCTATATACACGTTTCCTAATTCTTATGTCACAACTCTAGTATAATTCCAAAATTAGATGATTATATACACTAACAAAAAAATCATCTATATCATCTGACACCATCACATGACCAAAAAGAATCCCAAGTATGTACAGCTGCTAGGTAAACGATTGTACCTGTAATCTCCTGGGAGGAATATAATAAAATAAAATGAGTATAAAACTCAATGAGCTTAGTAAGTGGATAGTAGTTTTTAAAACATAAAATACTTACAAAAATAAATGCATCGCTTGTATAGATAATTTTCTCAAATAATTATGTTAATGTAAGATTTCAATCATATACTGAAGATAAATATAATTGATACTACCACGAAATCAAGAAAATTATCTCATATTGAAATATTAAATACTAAATAATACAATTATCCTTAAACAAATACCCGAGGGAATAACCTCGTCATATCCAGACCTTAACGGACGGGCAATAATGTACTATCTGGGGCTACAAAGATAGACGTGGACTTGCCATCTCATGATTCTCATCATAATTCATATCCAGATCTCAACAGACGTGCAATGATGCGCTATCTAGCGACATCGTGTTTGGACCACCCGGTTTTAAATCTCATCATATCTCAATATCTGTCTGAATGCATATGCCTCCAAAAGGCGAAAGTGCCCAAACACACGGCCCAAAACCTTTATGTGTGTTTAGACAGGCCCCAAAAGCCTACTATCTCATCTCATCTCATCTTATATTTTCTGTATCTCATATCTCATCTCTAATTTCTAGAGGGAATGAGTATTTGCTTCATGATTTCTCATAACTTATATACACATGTATAAACTTTAAATCATACTCGAAGTTAAGATATATAAACTTTAAATCATGCTCAAAATCAACATATATACACTTTATATCATGCTCGAAATCAATCATCTCTTTTACAAATTCAAAATCGATCTAGAACATAAATGAATATATATAGCTTAATAAAGTATTCATAAGTATAAAACATTCATTTTGGAGAACCATTAAAGGAAAACAATTAAAATACTTACAAACAAGATTTACTAAAAAAAAAAAAGGTACACAAACAAGTTTAATATATTCCACTCGCCGTGATAAAGCTCAGGCTCAGCTATCGCCCAAATCCGCAGGTAGATTTTCGCCCGCAGATCCACCTATGTTAAAAAAACAATATAAATACTTCCCATGTTTATAATTCAAACTAATGTCACAAAAATAAAGCTTAAAGTGAACAATCGTACAGACATATAAACTCTCAAGTCTCTCAGCTTACCATACTAACCCCGTACTCATAATTTACTAATAAAATCTAAAATTATACTTGCCGACAACCCTCAAATTCGTAAATGAACAACCTACTAAATTTTTGGAATTAATTAAGAACCCCTAACATTGAAAAATTATGAAATTATGCTGAATTATGAAATTACCAAAATGCCCTTCTCAGTTTAACGAAAGTCAATGTCAACTAACGGCGATCGAGATGGTCGCTTACTGACTGCCCTAAGTCCAAAGGTGGTGGTGGTGAGCTCTGACACATGGCGGTGGTGCTAGATCGAGCCTTTTCAGCCTTGATTTCGACACATACCAAGCAGTTGCCATATAAAAGTCGAATTGGGTCGGCCCATCATGGGCTACTCATGTGTCCAAGATTTTCCACTCGCGCATAATGGAATGATGTTGAAATCGCCTAGTATTAAATAAAAAAACAACAAGCAACCACATATCACTAGTTATATAAGCAGATATACCGTGTGGCCATGAATATATCCAAAAACCTATTTGGGGAGCCAAAAGTAAATCTCAATTGCTGACCCGGGCAAAATATGTCTCAATTGTAATTATATGCAAACGAATTTCAATGTGTGCTCATTGTATCTCAGATTTAATTTACTTAATACTCAAAAATACTAAATCCCCTCAATATGCCAAAATTGCGCAATCACTTTATGTATTCTCAATTGTAATATCTCACATATATTATATAATTAGTAGGCCAGAAAAAAAAATTAAATCTTTCTATCACAGTCATGTCCATCAATCCATAATGATCATTTTCCTAGTTATGTTTCATAGACCAAATAATGTCAAGGTTATAGATAGCATGCTAAGTAGCATACACCAGTTTAAGACCTCAGAAACATAGTTGATAACTATAAAAGGGTACCAGGATTGACTTATAGAAAGTCATATAGAACTTCCACAATAAGGAAGAAGAAAATTCCCTCATTTTCTTTTCGGTCATCAAGCATGCATGGTGCGATACACATGCTACAGTGAATCATTTATTTCAAGGCTTATGTCTTATTAATCCAATTTACTATACTGGTCTTAGTCCAGTTCTCTTCTACAACATCTTACCTAAGTTATTAAAATGAACGCTCTCTTTTAGCATAAAAAATAAAATCTCACATCTGGCTTTAATTAGGCCTTTATCATAGTTGGTTTATGAGAAATATCGTTTATGACCTCATCTTGATTATAGCCAAGGCAACAAAATTTATAGAATAGCCCCTTGTTTTTTGGCTCTTAAACAAATTCATTGTCTCATCTCAGCTTACTCCTAGAGCAATTGAGGTAACTGCTCATGTAAAAAATCGGGGTCATGACCTGACAACATACTCTCATATGTGTGTAGTTATGCCTTTCATAAAATAAATTGAAATAAGAGAACTTAAAATATCATTGCATTTTAAAAAAATTCATACAACAAAGATGTTCATAAAAAAAATCTTAATAATGAAAAATTATAATCTATGTAGCCCCAATGATATAGTGTAAGAGGCGAATACATCCCTCGTTACAACTTTGATAAGTGGATTAGCTATCATGCTATGCGCATATATGTACCATATGACTACTTCCTTCTTCGCCAAATTGTCTCTTACGAAATTATATTTAGTCTCAATGTGTTTCAACTTACAGTAGTATTTGGCGTCTTTAGAGAAAGAGTTAATAGCTTAACTGTCATAGTAGACAGTTACTAGATTAGTAGTACTAATATTAATCTCTAACTTTCAACATGCTTGCTTCTTGCCACTCCAAGTAATTGCTCAGCTGTTTAGCAAAATTCCATATCCTAAGGTCAATTGGCGCTCATCCAGATTGCCACTCCAATTGATATATGAATATCCAATAAGTCGTAAACCACCTCCTTGATTGCACAAAGAATAATTTACAGTGCCTTTGAGATATGTTAAAACTATTTTGATAGCATTTCAATGCTTCTGACCAAGATTGGACTGGTATCTACTTATTAGTCCTATAACATAATTGATATCAGGCCATGTATACATCATGACATATATGAGGCTTTAAAAGGCATCTATGTAAGGAACTCTAGTAATACTTTCCTTTCCTTAAGGAGTCTTGGGGCACATATTGTGACTAAGATATTGTCATTTGGCTATTAGGGTATCCATCGGCTTACAATCAGCCATGTTAAATCTTTTAAGAATCTTTTTGTTGTAAGTCTCTTGTAAGAGTGCTAAAAGTTTTTTTGAACGATCTGTGAAAATTTTGACTCTCAAGATATAAGCTATTTCGCCCATATCTTTCATGTCAAAATTTGAGTATAGTCAATCTTTAATAGTTTTAACAAACTCTTTTATGTACACAACCAATTATATATCGTCCACATACAAAGACAATGTCATAAAATTGTTTGCAAACTTATTAATGTACACATAATGGTCTTTATTAACCATTTTAAAGCAATAAAAAATTACAACTTGATCGAATTTAAGGTTCCATTGTGTAAAGGATTGTTTATGGCTATAGATAGATCTTTTGAGCTTGCATACCTTGCGCTCTTGGCCTTTAACAACAAAACCTTATGGTTGTTGCATGTAAAATTTCTGCCTCTAGCTCTCTATTGAGAAATGTAGTTTTTGAATCTATCTAATGTAACTCAAGGTGTAGATATAGAATGATAATCATATTCAATTGTATATAAGTAAACCTTACTGCAGGAGAACATGTCTCTTCATATTCGACACCCTCCTGTTGGGTATAGCCTTGAGCGACTAATCTTGTTTTATATCTTTTGATTTTTCCATTCGCCTTACGTATTATTTAGAGAACCCATTTGTTTCTGATAGCTCTACGAGTTGTCACATATATGCTAGAGAGTGCGCGCCATTGTCTTGCTCTATGCATGGCATGCTCTTGGTGACTTATACGATAATATGAATATGATATTATAACATAATTTTAGGATATGCAAAATGAGGCCATGAGAAGAATATCTCATTCAAGGTCATGGCTGTCTTTGATATTTAATTATTCTATATGTTATCTTATTTCCCGTGACAACTTTTGAATCAAACATTGAGGGATTTAGAAATCAATGGTGTTTTCCTTTTAGTGGTTGCTCTCTTCCCTAGATCTTATGTGACATAATAATAATAATAATAACTATGATACTAATGGTTATTATTATTATAGTTTTTATCATATTCTCTGTAAAATTCCTTGAAAGCTTTTTCCATTTTGGGCACCCCGTGCAATACTAGTCTTGTATGCTAGGTATATCATACAGTCAACCAATTAGATACAAACTCGTATATATGTGTAACATATGCAATTGATTTTATTATATATGTAAATAATTAAATCATGAGGGGGTCTAGTTTATATTTTATGGGTGTGTTTAAAAGAGGGAAACCGGGTGAAGAAATCATATTGAAACCGAGAGAGAGAATGTTTGACCCGTTTAACCCGACTCAAAACTGCGAATCTGACCCGCCTGTTTCTTCCATTTTCGGCCACCTCACCGACCGAGCAAGGTCTTAAATGGAAGCTTATGAGCCGGTTGTCCACCCCCACACGTTCTTGCTATCAGAAAACGAACGCCGCAAGTGAAGCTCAAAATTTCAACTGATTTATCGCTGACGATCGCCGTCGATTTCGGCCGTCTTTGGCCATGGTAACGGTTGAAAAAGGTTCCCACCTCACCATCTTCCATTCCTAACCAGTCACCGGCACCGAGGAGGCTGATTTGCCATCGACCAATCACCCTAAAGTGTCGCGGCTTCATGGGCTCGATCCGGCGCCACCGCTGCATGTGGGAGGTCACCACCAACACCGTTGAATTCACCTCGAAGAGAAGTGTCTAGTCCGAGCTTCTTCACCGCCGTTGGGTGAATTTCGGTCAACGTTGACCGTAGAGGCATTTTGGTAATTTCGTGCATAGAGGATAATTTCATAATTTCCAACTTCGAGTATGTTTTTGCAATTTGAATTGAGGATAAATTGGTAATTTTATGATGTTGAGGATAAATTAGTAAATTATAAAATTGGGGGTTGTACAATTTTGGATTTTATTAGTAAATTACGAATACGGGATTAATATGGTAAGTTGGAAAAATTGAGAGTTGTAATATTAGAACGAATATTTTTGTGAAGATTAGTTCGAATTATAAATATAGGAAGCAATTATATCATTTCTGTAAAATAGGTGGATCTGCAGATGAGAATCTACCTGCGGACTTGGGTGATACCTAAGCCTGAGTTTGTCACTGTGAGTGGAATATATTAAAACTATTTGCGTAAGTTATTTTAATATAGTAAAACTTGTTCGTGAAATAAGTATTTTAATTGCTTTTATTAAATGGTCCTTTGAAATAAATTTTTATTACGTATAAATATTTGGTTAAGTTATATTTATTCATTTATGCTCCGTATCGATTTTAAATTGGTTAAAGAGATGATTGATTTTTTTGTATGAATTAAAGTGTATTTATATGGATTTCAAGCATGATAAAAAATGTATATATATTGATTTAGAGCATGATTTAAAGTTTAAAGCAAATACGCATTCCCTCCAGATATGATGAGATGACATAGTACGCCTTTGGGGCCTGTTTGAACACACATATAGGCTTTGGGCCGTGTGTTTGGGTGCTTTCGGTAGAATTCTCATTAATAAGATATTTAGGGGAGGTTCTGCTGAAATTTCGGTAGAATTCTCATTAATAAGATATTTTTTAATGTTTGAGTTCAGTTGCTCAAGATAGGTTACCTCTTGAGATGGGCCGGATCGTCTCAGTTGGTATCAGAGCATGGTTTTAGATTCTATAGACTTTACTTGTTTAGGAAGAATAAGTTTATAATTTTTATAAGGAGGAATTCATATTTTATAGGCACCATCATGATTCATCGTAGTGGTAGACGTGGTTGTGGCCGTATGTGGCCAGTAGCTGGGTTGACTCCTAATGTTGTACCTGTGGGGACAAGTGAACCTATAGAATCTTCGACGCTAGGGCTGCACAACAAGCTCCTGGAAATGCTCCAAACATTGAGCAGTCATTTGATTGGCTGGCTAAGATTATGACAGAAGCTATGCAGAATCAAGCTCAATCACAGGCTGGTTGTTCTAACACCATAGAGCGCGTGAAAAGTTTAGGAGGGAAAAGTTTTAATGGTACTGGAGAGCCATCTGAGGCTGAGTCGTGGCTTGTCAAACTAGAGCGTATTTTTTGAGGTGATGAGGTGCTCAGTGGAGGATAAGTTAACATTTGCCATTTTTTTACTTGAGGATGGAGCTTATCAATAGTGGCAGACTGTGGACCGTAGATATCATGGGCATGCCGACATTACTTGGGACATTTTCTGTAAGGAATTTTATGCTCATTATTTTCTAGTGGTGTATCAAGATATCAAGCGGATTGAGTTTCTCTGATTGGTCCAAGGCTCGACAACAGTTCAAGAGTATGAGACAAAGTTTATGGACCATTCTTGATTTGCTACACCTGTGGTGAGTGATGAGAGAGAGAGATGCAGACGATTCGAAGAGGGTCTTCAATTTGAGATTTGCACTGTTATAACTACATCGAGATACACCGAGTTTGCAGAGGTAGTTGAAGCAGCCAGGAGGGTTGAGCATAGTATTGTAGAGGACATAAACTTCAAGCTCAAGCATAAACAGAGCTAGAGCTGGATAGATGGTGGCTCTAGTAGTAGACCACCTAAGAGAGGGAGGAAGCATTGGTGTAGGATATTTTGAGGGCACTCAGAGAAGTCAGCGTATAGGCATCAGAGAAGATCTGAGACAGACTGTCAGCCATGGTTTAGTGCAGCAATCGGTGGGAAGTAATGTCAGGAATCAGGGACATTATGACATGAGTAAAGGTGGATATCGTGATGATCATCCCACGGATGCTAAGCTTAATTTTTTCCCTATATGTGGTAGGAACCATCAGGGATAGTGTCAAATTGGAGAGAAAATTTGTTATCGTTGTGGTTAGCCTAGACACGTCAAGAGATTCTGCCCTACTTTATCTCAGGATGATAATCCTGCATGAGGGACATCATCTCAGTACCAACCTTACCCTAGACAGACTTAGGGCCAGAGAGGTATGCAGATAGGTGTTTCTACATCGACTGGTAAGAATTAGACGATTACTTCAACTCAGAGAAGTCAGCCTGGTCGACCTCATACTCAGGCTCTAGTCTTTGCTTTGACACAGTAGGAGGCACGTGCTACACCAGATGCTATTATGGGTATATTATCTATCTTTGGCTGTGAAGCACATATTCTTATTGATCCTGGATCTACACATTCTTTTGTTTCCTGTACGTTTGCTAAACATGTAGAACGAGAGCCTGAACCACTAGATTGTGACTTAGTTCTTAGTACACCTATGGGAGAGTCACTTCTTGCCAAGAGTGTGTATCGAAATTGTGTGATTGGAATCGGTGAGCATAAATTTGAGACGAATTTCATTGTTATAGATATTCGAGATTTTGATGCTATCTTAGGTATGGATTGGCTTGCATCTCATTATGCTACGGTGGATTGTTTCAAGAAGGAAGTTGTGTTTAATAAGCCGGAAAAAACTGTGGTGAAATTTTGTGGGGAGCACAAAATTTTACCTTCATGTATCATTTTCGTCATTGATGCGAGACGGTTGCTTAGAAAAGGATGCTCAACTTACTTAGAATATATGGTGGACACAAAAGTTCAAGTGTTGAAATTGGAGGATATTCCAGTAGTCCAAAAGTTCCCAGATGTATATGCCACCTAATAGGGAGGTTGAGTTTTCCATCGACTTAATTCCTGGAACATCTCCTATATCTATGGCACCATATAGGATGGCTCCAGCAAAGTTGAAGGAACTTAAGGTTCAACTACAAGAATTAGTGGATAAAGAGTTTATTAGGCCTAGTGTTTCTCCTTGGGAAGCTCTAGTTTTGTTTGTTAAGAAGAAGAATGGCTAAAACCCTCAGACTTTATGTTGATTATCGGCAGTTAAACAAGTTACGACGCGTATTGATGACTTTTTTGACTAACTCTAGGGGGCTAAGGTATTTTCTAAGATTGAATTATGATCGGGATATCATCAGCTTAAAATTAAAGAGGATGATATTCCTAAAAGAGGATTCATAACCCGATATGGACATTACGAGTTTTTGGTGATGTCGTTTGGGTTGACTAATGCTCCAGCAGCTTTTATAGATCTCATGAATAGGGTATTTCACTTATTTAGATCGATTCATAATTGTGTTCATCGATGATATTTTGGTGTATTCCCGAAATGAAGAAGAGCATGTTAATCACTTGAGGATGGTTCTGCAAACTTTGAGAGAAAAATAGCTTTATGCCAAGTTTAATAAGTGCGAGTTCTGGTTAGACCGAGTGACATTTTTAGGTCATGTGATATCAGCTAAGGACATTTATGTCAATCCCTAAAAGATTGAAGCAGTTGTGAAATGCGAACGACCTATAAATGTCACAGAGGTTCGGAGTTTCCTTGGTTTGGCAGGGTACTATTGTCGATTTGTAGAGGGATTCTCTAAGATTGCCACTCCGCTAACGCAGTTAACTAAAAGGAATGCCAAGTTCCATTGGAATGATGATTGTGAAAAGATTTTTCAAGAACTCAATACACGTCTTACCTCAGTACCAGTTCTTACACTTCAAATGGTAAAGAAGGTTGTGGTATACAGTGATGCCTCCAGGCAAGGGTTGGGTTGTGTGCTAATGCAACATGGGGAAATTAGTGGATATGCTTCTAGACAACTTAAGAAGCATGAGCAAAATTACCCAATACATGACCTAGAGTTGGCAACGGTGATGTTTGAACTCAAAATATAGAGTCATTATTTGTATGGGGTAACTTGTCAAATTTTCACTGATCATAAAAGTATCAAGTATTTGTTTACTCAGAAAGACTTAAATTTGAGACAAAGAAGATGGATGGAGCTAATTAAGGATTATGAATGTACTATTGACTATCATCTAGCTAAAGCGAATATGATGGCTGATGCACTGAGTAGGAAATCTTCTGGTTCTATGGCTCATATGTGAGTGGCCAATATACCTCTGTTGATCGAGCTGAGATCTTTGGGAGTTGAGTTGGATGCCGATAATTACGGAGCTTTGATAGCCAATTTTGTAAGTTAGGCTGACTTTGATTGACAAAGTCCATCGGATGCAAGCACAGGATCCCCAGTTAATGAAGTTGATAGAGGATGTACAAAAAGGTTTATGAACTGATTTCATGGTAAGAGATGATGGAGTTTTAGTCATGGGTAATAGATTGTGTGTACCATATATTATGGAGCTAAAGAGGGTGATCATGGAAGAAGCTCATTGTTTAGCCTATGCAATGCATCCCAGAAGTACGAAGATGTACCATACCTTAAGGGATCATTACTGGTGGCAAGGCATAAAAATAGAGATTGCAGAATTTATTTCTCAATGTTTGGTTTGTCAGTTGGTTAAAGCTGAACATTAGAGACCTGCAGGGTATTCCCAGCCGCTTTCTATTCCTGAGTGGAAATGAGAGCATATTACAATGGACTTTGTATCTGGACTTCCGCGTACCCAGCGTGGACACAACAGTGTTTGGGCTGTTATAGATCGACTTACAAAATCTGCACATTTTCTACCATTCAAAACCACTTGTTCAATGGATAAGTTAGGGAGAATTTATGTGGCTGAGATAGTTCGTCTTCACGTAGTACCAGTTCTTTTATTTCAGATAGAGATTCTCGGTTTACTTCGAAGTTCTTGACTAGCTTGCAAAATACTTTAGGTACGAAGTTGAATTTCACTACAGTTTTATATCCTCAGACTGATGGCCAATCAGAGCGTACCATTCAAACTTTAGAGGATATGCTGTGAGCATATATTATGGAAATCAAGGGTAATTGAGACATTTATTTACCTTTGATGGAGTTTGCGTACAATAACAGTTATCAAGCTAGTATCAAGATGGCGCCATATGAGGCTTTGTATAGACGGAAATACAGGACTTCTATATGCTGGGATTAAGTTGGTGAGCGGAAGTTACTTGGCCCAAAATTGGTTCAGGGTACTAATGAGCATGTACAACTTATTCAAGATAGATTAAAAGTGACCCAAGATAGATAGAGAAGCTATGTAGATAAGCGTAGGTGGGAACTTGAATTCAGTGTTGGTGATAGAGTGTTCTTACGAATATCTCCTTGGAAATGAGTTCTTCGCTTTGGGAAGTGTGGGAATCTCAGTCCACGTTACATTGGGCCATATGAGATCGTAGAGCGTATTGGTCTATTGGCTTATCGATTAGCTCTACCACCTGAGTTGTCTAGAATCCATAATGTGTTTCATGTTTCAATGCTCCGAAAGTATATATATGATCCGAGTCATGTTTTATCGAAGCAACCGATTCAGTTGAAGGAGGATTTGACTTACAAAGAAGAGCCAGTTGAGATATTAGAGGGAAAACACCAGGTGTTGTGTTTGAAAACCATCCTTTTGGTAAAAATGTTGTGGAGGAATCACTCAAATGAAGAGGCTACCTGGGAATCCGAGGACTTGATGCGAGCTCAGTACCCTCATTTATTTATAATTGGTACGTAAATTTTGAAGATGAAATTTTTATAAGTGGGGAGGATTGTAACATATGCAATTAATTTTATTATATATGTAAATAATTAAATCATGAGGGAGTCTAGTTGATATTTTGTGGGTATGTTTAAAAGAGGGAAACCGGGTAAATAAATCGGATTGAAACCGAGAGAGAGAGTGTTTGACCCGTTTGACCCAACCCCCCAATTTCTTCCATTTTCGGCCACCTCACTAGCCCAGTAATGTGTCAAACGAAACTTTGTGAGCCGGCCGTCCACCCCCACACGTTCTTGCTGCCGGAAAACGTTCAGAATGCCGCTGGTGAAGCTCGAAATTTTAGCGGGTTTATCGCAGACAATCTCTGCCGATTCCGGCCGTCTTTGGGCGTGCCACTGGCTGGAAAAGGTTCCCCACCTCACCATCTTCTATTTCTGACCAATCACCGGCACTGAGGAGGCTGATTTGCGGCTACCGATCACCCCAAACTGTCGCGGCTTCACGGGCTCGATCCGGCGCCACCGCCGCTCGTGGGAGGTCACCACCAGCACCGTTGAACTCACCTCGACGATAAGTATCTAGTCCAAGCTTCCCCACCACTGTTGGGTGAATTTCTGTCAATGTTGATCGTAGGGGCATTTTGGTAATTTCATGCATAGAGGGTAATTTCATAATTTCTAGCTTTGAGGATTTTTTGCAATCTGAATTGAGGATAAATTGGTAATTTTATGATGTTGAAGATAAATTAGTAAATTATGAAATTGAGGTTTGTATAATTTCGGATTTTATGAGTAAATTACGACTGTGGGATTAATGTAGTAAGCCGCGAAAACTGAGAGTTGTAATGTTAGAACGAATATTTATTTTAAGTTTTATTTTTGTGAAGATTAGTTCGAATTATAAATATAGGAAGTAATTATATCATTGCTGTAAAATAGGTGGATCTGCAGACGAGAATCTACCTGCGGACTTGGGTGATAGGCGAGTCTGAGTTTGTCACTCTAAGTGGAATATATTAAAACTATTTGCGTACGTTATTTTAATATAGTAAAACTTGTTCGAGAAATAATTATTTTAATTACTTTTATTAAATGGTTCTCTGAAATAAATGTTTATTACGTATAAATAATTGGTTAAGTTATATTTATTTATTTATGCTCCGTATCGATTTTAAATTGGTAAAAGAGATGATTGATTTTCGAGTATGAATTAAAGTATATTTATATGGATTTCAAGAATGATTTAAAATGTATATATATTGATTTCGAGCATGATTTTAAGTGTATATTGATTTCTATCATGATTTAAAGTTTAAAGCAAATATCCATTCCCTCCAGATATGATGAGATGAGATAGTAGGCCTTTAGGGCCCGTCTGAACACACATATAGGCTTTGGGCCGTGTATTTGGGCGCTTTCGCCCTTTGGGGGCATATGCATGCAGACAAATATTGAGATATAAGACCGGGTGGTCCGGACATGATGTCGTCAGATAGCGCATCATAGCATGTCTATTGAGATACGGGTATGAGTTATGCTGATAAGCATGAGATGGTACGTCCTCCTGTCTATCCATGTAGCTCCGGGCATGATGGTACCCAAATATTACATCATTGCCGTTCATTGAGGTCCGGATATGACTAGATTATCCTCTGGGTATTTGTTTAAGGATATTGATATTACTTAGTATTTGATATTTCAGCATGAGATGATATTTCAATATGAGATGTTTTTCTTGATTTTGTGGCAGTATCAATTATATTTGTGTTAAAAATATGATTGAAATGAAAGGAATTTTTACATGAAAATAATTATTTAAGTAATGCATTTATTTTTGTAAGTATTTTGTGTTTTCAAAAGCTACTATCCAATCACTGAGCTCACTGAATTTTATATTCAATTTTATTATATTTTTCATTCCTCAGGAGATTACAGATACAACAGTTAACCCAACAGCTGTACATATTTGGAGTCATTTTGGCCACGTGAGGTTGTATGAGGATATAGAATAATTATTTTTCTTTTGTTTAATTTATAATCATCCTATTTTGGAGTTATTCTAAGGATGTAATATAAAAATTTAGAAACGTGTATTATTGGATATGTTACTGAATGAGACTGGGTTGAAGTAGTTTGATGTATAATACATTATTTGGGAGTGCTTGTGTTGTAATTGCAGGTTTGGAAATGTTATATGTTTAGGGGAGGTTCTGCCGAAATTTCAGTAGAATTCTCATTAATAAGATGATTTTTAATGTTTGAGTTCAGTTGCTTAAGATAGGTCATCTCTGGAGATGGGGCGAGTCGTCTCAATATATTACTTTTATTTTAAGGATTTTGTTAAATTACATTACTTGTAACTAACAACTCATGTAAAGTTGTGGTAAAAATTATAACAATTTAGTGGAACCTAAATTTTACATCAATTGTAAATAGAATTAATGTAACTTAACATGACCTTTATTTTAAACTAATATTACCAACTCATCACATCACATCACATCAAATCACATCCTCGCCACTTCAATGATCCATATTCTTGTCTCCATAATTTAAATTAGTCCACGTGCACTCTTCTTTATACAACAATGTCTATACCAATATATACTTGTTTATGTCTATACCTATGTAAGAAAGTAAAGACCATCTGATCCATTCCTTGTATTTTTTTTTGAATTTTTATTTTATTTATTTTGAAATTAAAATTTATGAATGTGCAATATAGGTTGATGCACTCTTAATTAGTTCATTCTTTCCCTTACATACGTAATACTTGGGAGAGGATTCGCCTCCTCTTATACAGATTATGTGGACTCCACTATTATATCATTTGTTCCTATACGAGGAATAAGTTTCAATAGGTTGTAACTCATCAGCCTCCCTTTAGGATAAAAATGTTGAAAACAATAAACTTGTTTACAAAATAGTAAGGTGTTGAGTTTACATGGCCCTTCATCATCATGCTCCATCATCATGTTTCATCATCATGGGTCTACAATGTTGAGTGGAGGTTGGTGGAATGTGCTGGGTGATGTGTATTATTATGATTATATTTGTGTTTTATTCACTATAAATACCTATACTATTGTGTTGTGAAATATAAGTCTAAGAGTAAGAAAGCATTAGAAGTATAACAAAGCCCCTGAGAGATTTGTGAGAGTATGTGAATTGTTCTTGTAATGTTCTTGAACTGATTTGTAAGAGTATGTGAATTGTTCTTGTAATGTTCTTGAAGTTTCTCTAATCAACTTTGTGTTTCATCTTTCAAATTCTCCAACAAAAAATTCATCTCACGCACAATGTCTTACTATTCATGATTTGAAAAGTTGGAAAAAGTTATTTAATTTAGTTGTGTTGTATTTTCACCGTCCCATGTTATCTGTTCATTAAATTAAAATGCTCCAAGAAAAGGACTTGTTTAATTAATTAATTAAAAACAAGAGACAACAACACATGTTAGAGACAAAAAGCGAAAGTCCGAAAGACAAATACATGTTTAAGAGCGATAAAAAATATATTTATATAAATAGAGATCGTCAATTTTCTCATATTATATTTAATATATATTATTTATTTTTATTATTTTTTAATGATTAATAATTTTTTAAAATGTATAAATTTATAATATTATTTTTCTTTTTAAATATACTTTTAATTATATTTATTATAAATTACATAAATCACATTAATAAAAACTAAAATAAAAAATTAAGAATAAAATTAAGAAAGATATGTTTTAATAAAAAATTAAGAATAATTATATATATTATTCTTCCTTGCCCTCTGTTTGACCGTTGACTCTTGATCGTTGACCGTTGACTGTTGACCAAAGCTGACCCGAGACATTCCAAAGGTTTTTTGACGTTTCGGATTCATTCGTGCATTCAGAATCTCTAAATTCTCACTCGATTTGTGAGATATGGCAAATGGTGATATGACGTCATTTCAAGTTCCACAATTGAAAGGGAGCAAATTTGACAATTGGAGTATCAAAATGAAGGCTCTATTGGGTGGACACGATGTGTGGGAAGTCGTGGAAAAGGGCTTTATAGTACTAAAAAATGAAGGTACTTTAACTGTGGCACAAAAGGAGAATTTGAAAGACTTAAAGAAGAAAGAGAACAAAGCAAAGTATCTCATCTTTCAATCATTAGATGAAGATGCTTTTGAAAAGATCGCTGGAGCAGCATCCTCAAAGGAAGCATGGGTGAAGTTAGAAACCTCTTACAAAGGTGTAGAACAAGTGAAGAAAGTTCGTCTTCAAACACTAAGAGGTGAATTTGAGTCCTTACACATGAAAGTATCAGAATCAATTTTTGATTACTTTACTAGAGTTGTGACTGTTGCTAATGAATTAAAAAGAAATGGTGAAGAGTTGAGAGAACTAAGGATTATTGAGAAAATACTTCGATCAGTAGATTCCAAGTTTGACCACATTGTAGTAACAATAGAGGAGATTAAAGATTTGGAGGCTATGACGATCGAGCAACTTCAAGGAAGGTTGCAATCTTATGAAGAAAAACTGAAGAAGAAGCAAGGTATCGAAGAACAACTCTTCAAGATGGAAATCAATCCAAAGAAAGGAGAAGAAAGCTTCAGCAACGAGAGAAGGCACTATGTCTGAGGAAGAGGCCGAGGAAGAGGTAGAGGTCTTGGTCATGGACGAGGCTGGAATTTCAACAACAAAAACTCCTTCAATAATGAAAGAGGAGAAAGCTCAAACAAAGGGTGGGGAAGAAACAATCCAAGATCGAGGTATGAAAAATCTCAAGTGCAGTGCTATAATTGTCAAAAGTTTGGGCATTATGCTTTAAAGTGCATAATTCCAAGCAACATAGTAGATGAGAAAGTGAATTATATTGAAGAGAAGAATGATGGAGATGGCACACTTTTACTAGCACATAATGACAACAATGGAGGTTAAGAAAATACTTGGTATCTTGACACAGGTGCTAGCAATCACATGAACGGAAACAGAAGCATGTTTGTAGAGATGAATGAATCAGTGAACGGTAGCATCGCTTTTGGAGATGATTCAAAAGTACCAGTGAAGGGAAAAGGTAACATCCTTTTTGTGCATAAAAGATGGTAGCCACCAACTAATTTCAAATGTTTACTATGTGCCCAATATGAAAAGTAACATTCTAAGTTTAGGTCAACTTTTAGAAAAAGGCTATGATATTCATCTTAAAGATTATAGTCTTTTTTTAAGAGATGACAAAGGAAAGCTAATTACAAAAGTGAGAATGTCAAAGAATAGAATGTTTCCTTTAAATATTTAAAATGATGTTGCAAAGTGTCTCAAAGCTTGTCATAATGATCCAACCTGGATTTGGCATATTCGATATGGAAATCTTAACTTTGGTGGGCTAGAGCTACTATCAAGAAAGAAAATGGTGAAAGGTCTACCTTCAATCAATCATTTCAATCAAGTTTGTAAAGGATGTTTACTTGGCAAGCAATTTAGAAAGAGTTTTCCAAAGAAGTCAAACTCAAGAGCTCGAAAGCCACTCGAGCTTATTCATACTGATGTGTGCAGTCCATTCAAGCCAACCTCTCTTGGTAAAAGTAACTACTTCCTTCTTTTCATAGATGATTTTTTAAGAAAAACTTGGGTGTATTTTTTAAAGCAGAAATTAGAAGTTTTTGAAGTTTTCAAGAAGTTCAAAGCTGCAGTGGAGAAAGAAAGTGGACACCAAACCAAGGCCATAAGATCTGATCGAGGTGGAGAGTTCACTTCCAAAGAATTTGTGAAGTTTTGTGACGAAAATGGAATACGACGCCCTTTGACAGTTTTGAGATCCCCCCAATAAAATGGTGTTGCAGAAAGAAAGAAAAGAACTATCCTCGACATGGCGAGAAGTATGGTCAAGAGCAAAAGACTACCCAAAGAATTTTGGGCTGAAGCTGTTGCTTGTGCAATCTATTTATCCAACCGATCTCCAACAAGAAGTGTGTGGGGCAGACACCGCAAGAAGCATGGAGTGGAAGAAAGCCTGGCACAACCCATCTGAGAGTTTTTGGAAGCATTGCCCATGTACATGTACCAGATGAGAGAAGAGCCAAGCTGGATGATAAAAGTGAGAAGTTTATTTTCATCGGCTATGACATCAATTCTAAAGGATACAAGTTGTACAATCCAGACAACGGAAAGATCGTGATTAGTCGAGATGTAATCTTTGAGGAAGAAGGAGAATGGGATTTTGGCTCTCGTATGGATGACTTCAATTTTTTTTCTTTTGAAGAAAAATGAACAAACAATGAAGGAGCAAGTACTGGAAGAACAACAAGAGCCGGTTAGTCCACCTATCTCACCAGTATCAACCACACATGGAGATTCACCACCATCTTTCTTAAATAAAAGAACTGAAGAACGCACGAGGAGTCTTCAAGATCTCTATGAGGTAACCAAGAGACATGATAATCTCACTCTATTTTGCCTCTTTCTCGATTGTGAGCCGCTTTACTTCAAGAAGTCGTATAAGATGAAAAAGGAGAATCGTGAATGGATGAAGAAATCAAAGCCATAGTGAAGAATGACACTTGGGAACATACTACACTTCCCAAAGGTCACAAAGCCATCGGTGTCAAATGGGTTTACAAGATGAAGAGAAATGTCAAGGGTGAGATTGAAAGGCACAAGGCGAGGTTAGTTGCAAAAGGCCATAGTCAAAAAGCTGGCATCGACTATGATGAGGTATTTGCTCTTGTAGCCCGAATGGAAACTATAAGACTAATCATTTCTTTAGCAGCCTAAAAACAGTGGAAGATTTATCAAATGAATGTAAAGTCTGCTTTCTTAAATGGATTTCTCAAGAAGAAGTCTACATCAAACAGCCATTGGGCTATGTGGTGGAAGGATATGAAGATAAAGTTCTGAGATTGAAGAAGGCACTTTATGGGTTAAAGCAAGCACCAAGGGCATGGAATAGCAGAATCGAGATGAACATGCTCTCTACGTCAAAGTCAAAGATGGAGACATCTTGATTGTATGCCTGTACGTGGATGATCTCATTTTCGCTGGAAGCAATCCAAACTTATTTAAAGAGTTTATGAGAGTGATGGCGAAAGAGTTCGAGATTACTGACATTGGACTAATGGCATACTACCTGAGCATTGAAGTCAAGCAAAAGGAAGAAGGCATATTCATTTCCCAAGAATTCTATGCAAGGGAAATACTCAAGAAGTTAAAGATGCATGATTGCAAGCCCGTAAGTACACCAATGAAATGCGGAGTCAAATTGTCCAAACATGACAAAGAAGAAAGAGTTGATCCAACTTTTTTTAAGAGCCTTATTGGAAGTTTACGTTACTTGACATGTACGAGGCTAGACATTTTCTATGCTGTTAGGCTCATTAGTCACTATATGGAGAATCTAACAATCACCCATTTTAAAGCTGCAAAAAGAATCATTCGCTATATAAAAGGTACAATTGATTTTGGCTTGTTATACTCATTCTCTGATGATTACAAGCTTGTTGGATATAGCGATAGCGATTGGTGTGGAGATTTAGATGATCAAAAGAGTACTTATAGAGTTGTATTCTTCATGAGAAACACTGCTTTCACGTGGATGTCAAAGAAGCAGCCAATTGTCACACTTTCCACCTGTGAAGCTGAGTATGTAGCTGCTACTTCAAGTGTTTGCCATGCAATTTGGCTAAGAAATTTGTTGAAGGAGTTGGGTTTGTTCAAAATAGATCCAACTGAGATCTTTGTCGACAACAAGTCTGTAATTGCCTTATCAAAGAATCCAGTCTTCCATGATCGAAGTAAGTATATTGACACTCGTTACCATTTCATAAGAGAGTGTATTGAAAGAAAGGATGTACAAATAAAGTATGTCAAATCTCAAGATCAAGCAGCTGTTATATTTACTAAGCCATTGAAACAATAAGATTTTATCAGATTGATAAATTTATTGGGTGTTATAAAACAATTGGCTGTGAAAATCAAAAAAATTAACAGTGAAAGTAAAGGAGAACAAGTACAAGTACGAAAAAGAAGATTAAATGCATATTCCTACAGGGCATTTTTCAATCAAAATAAGAAGAATAAAGCCAAAGAACAAGTTGGTGATAATTTCACTAAACTCCTCGAGCAAGAAGACTTAGAGTCACAGAAACAAGTTTAAGGGGGAGTGTTGAAAACAATAAATTTGTTTACAAAATAATAAGGTATTGAGTTGTACATGGCCTTCCATTATCATGCTTCATCATTATGGGTCTACAATGTTGAGTGGAGGTTAGCTTTATACATTTGATGCCATTAAAGGATTCCTTTAGAGCATGTTAGGTGAGTGGAATATGTTTGGTGTTATGATGAAAGGTTGGTGGAATGTGCTAGGTGATGTATATTGTTATGATTATATTTGTGTTTTATTCACTATAAATACCTATGCTATTGTGTTGTGAAATATAAGTCTAATAGTAAGAAAGCATAAGAAGTATAACAAAGCCCCTGAGAACGATTTGTGAGAGTGTGTGAATTGTTCTTGTAATGTTCCTGAACTTTCTCTAATAAACTTTGTATTTCATCCTTCAAATTCTCCAACAAAAAATTCATCTCACGCACAATGTCTTACCATTCATGATTTGAAAAGTTAGAAAAAGTTATTTAATTTAGTTGTGTTGCATTTTCACCGTCCCATGTTATTTGTTCATTAAATTCAAGCTGCTCCAAGAAAAGGACTTGTTTAATTAATTAATTAAAAACAAGAGACAACAGCACGTGTTTGAGACAGAGAGCGAAAGTCCGAAAGACAAAGACATGTTTGAGAGCGATAAAAAAAATATATTTATATAAATAGAGATCGTCAATTTTCTCATATTATATTTAATATATATTATTTATTTTTTTATTATTTTTTAATGATTAATAATTTTTTTAAATGTATAAATTTATAATATTATTTTTATTTTTAAATATAATTTTAATTATATTTATTATAAATTACATAAATCACATTAATAAAAAATAAAATAAAAAATTAAGAATAAAATTAAGAAAGATATTTTTTAATACAAAATTAATAATAATTATATTTTCTTATGATATATATAAGAAAATTATTATAAAATTATAAAAATATAAAAAATTATTATAAGAATCATGAATGATAAATAGAAAATTATTATAAAATAAATAATAAAATATTTATAAAATAAAATATAAGAAAAATACTTTATATTAATTTTTTTCATAATAAAAAATATATATTTCTTATTTTTAATATTAATTTTTTATTTTAATTTATATTAATTTGATTTATTTAATTTATAATAAAAATATATTTAAAAATAAAGGTAACATTATAAACTTATGTTATCAGAAAGATTATTGGCTATTAAAATAATAACAAGAGTACATGATACATATTAAATAAACTTAGAAAAAAAATTAACAATCTCCCTAATATAAGATGAAATCTTGTTATACTCTATATATATTGTATGTATCAGAAACGGAAGTGACAAGTGAATGAATTAGATGTTGCCACGTGTAGGGATGTGTGACAAATTGATCGGTAATTATCTGGTTTAAAGATCACCAACGAACTTTTGCTTTGCTAAGGATTAATTTCATACTTACCTCATTATTATTATTAATCATCAGCGCACACCAACTTTTGTATAAGCCATCAACCCCACCCGCAAATAAACATAATTTTTTTTTAAAAAAATAAGATTTATATAAATAGACATAAATTTTATTTTTTCAAAAAATAAAAGTTAGACAAATTAATAATGTAATTAATAAATAAAATTATATTTTATATTATGTAAATATAAAGGTAAATTTTACTGCATATTCAAATATATCTATTTCTATTAATCAACTATTGATAAAGAATCTTTCCATTTTCATTTCTATTTTTATTTTTTCAATTTCTTCTTCAAATCATCAAGACTTTTTTCTAATGAATCTCTCAAAAAGTAGTTTTAGTGTTTGGATCAGAAAATACGCTCATATTGGAGATTGCTATATCAACTCTAAAAGATGGCCTATAGCGATGGCTTGTATGCAGGTTTTGCAAGTGAAATTTGTTTTTAGGGGTGGCTTGTGGTTTTTATTTTTTTTATTTTTATTCTCGTTGGTGAATTATTTTTTTTGTCTACTTATTTTTAGTTTTTTGTTATTTTTTTGATTGTTTCGAGCCTTTAGAAGGGGAATTATTTGAATGATATTGATTTTGATGAAGTTGCCTTGTGCTTTGGCAGTAAAATTGATTTTTGTTTATTGATTGTCAAGTTGGATTCGTTATGTGTGGTCTACAGAATTTTCAATTCATCAAATAAAGGATTTAACAATGTACTTTGAGTTGTTCAAATTCTTTTATAAAAATGTAAGATTTTTCATTCCACTTGTAATCTTTAATTGTTCAAATTCTTTTATAAAAATGGAAGATTTTTTATTCCACTTGTAATCTTTAAGTTTTTAATGATATGAATTATAATATTTTTCATTAGAAAAAATATTGGTAATTCCAACAACACTGCTCCAACTTCATGCAATTAGTTTTTTAGTTAACTTAGATGTTCCGTAACAATTGATTGATGATTGTGTTTGGGTAATATCGGACAGGCCCCTCGAAGCCCTTCCAGCTCGAGTAAAACACCCCGAGGACAGACTAGCCCGAGCATCCCTTCTAGTCAAAGATGGTCAAGGTCGAGGGATTCATAGCTGCTCGAGCCCGAGCACTCCTTCCTCTGCTCGAGGTAGTCCCTCGGGTCAAAGCTGGTCAAGGTCGAGAGCTAAGCACTCCTTGCCTGCTCGAGGTCGTCCCTCAGGTCAAAGCTGGTCAAGGTCGAGAGCCGAGCACATCTCTCCTGCTCGCAGAGGTCCACGAGCACAACTGGACAAGACTGACCCAGGGCACACCTTTTAATGTTTGATCTGGGCCCCCCACATGTTATAGTGGTGATACTGTTGCCGGTGGCCGGCACGTACCTCCAAGATGTCATAATTCCTAGCGCACTTGCTCGACATGGTAATCTGGCCACGTGAATCGGGTTAAGGGGACAGCCGCTCATCCCTAGGGAATATTCCGCCAAACCCGGCTGTCAGAGGGACCTAGATACTACTAGCGGGGGAGTGGACAGCCTGGAAAGGGAACGAGCGGGAAAAATTGAGTATAAAAGGAAACGAAGGAGAACGTTACAGAGGTTGGACTTTCTAATTCACATAAAGGTTGGACTTTCTAATTCTCGAAAGGATGGCAATTTTGATTCACAAAGGATCTGTAAGCTCAAACAGGTTCTTCCTATCCTAATCTCTCTCATTTGATTTTCTGGAAACACCACACTTATCCAAAAAGGGGGGGCGAAATAATACCCCTTTCATCATTCCGGTCTCCCTCATTAAGGGAGATACCAAAAAGACAAACCCGATTACTGACTTGAGCGTCGGAGGGTTTCACGGAACATGCCCGGTGACCCCTGACCCGGTTTTCTGTGAGTACAGGTCCGGGAGATCTCCGTTCTGAAGAAGACAGCGGAACAGGACAAAGGGGATAATCCAGCTCGAGCTTATCGCGAGCAGAAGGATCAAGGCACTGTTTGAAACCGCGAGCAGAAGGTTTAAACAGTCCTGCTCGAGCTGTTTGGAGGCACTGTTTGAAGGTTCGAGGTACTGTTGGAAGTCACTGTTTGAAGGTTCGAAGCACTGTTGAGGCACGCGGGAAAAAGTGCATCAACAGATTGCATATATTTGCCACCAATATTATTAAACACAAATAAACAGTTGGTGATTTTTTTTTTTTTTGCTTTTAATTATTGGATAGATTTTGGAAGAAAAGAATATATTCTCATATACAATTAATATATTTCAAATTCACCCAATAATTAAAGAAAGTTTGGAGATTTTTGAACCCCACAAATTTTTCTTTAAACTCATTATCTAAATAAATCCATAGCTAAAATTTAAAAGTTATTAATTTACTTTCCATGCATTCAAGGATTCCAAAATACCCCTTAATAGAATTTCTGTACATTGATCTTTTTCTAATTATTCTTGATTTGAATTAACAAAGAGACTTGACTTTGTCAATTTGAAGAATGTTTGCATCATGCAAAGATAAATTCAATTAGTCATCTTCAATTAAATCCTTTTTGAATTATGAAATCAATATTTTAGGTTATTATTTTCACTAATTATTCTTTTTGAAAGCAAGAGAAACTTGTGTGTTCCCAAATATTCCTTCAAGAAGTCAAAAATCAAACAACTTACTTCAAGGATCAACAAGCATTTATTGTTTTTTATAAACTCCATGAATTAAAAAATAAAAAATAGTTTCGTCTTATGACACACTTTCTTTAAAATCCAAAAAATATTTTTGATATGCCATGCATGCAAATATAAAAAACAATTTTACTTGTAAATTTGAATTAATTTTCTCTCATCATCAACTATCATACTTTCAATATCAAACTGAAAAAATTCACACTAGTTTATATAGAAGGATGTTGAAATTTGAAAATAATTTTGATATCGGCATAGATGGATGCTGAAACATGAAATGATATTAACATGTCTTTAAAAGTAATTCTATCAAAGAATAAAATGTTTGACCAAAAATAAACTTTAGTTGCTAGTAACTAGATTATTTTTTTTAATAGTAAACGTGTTTAATTTGATTTTAGAACTTTTTTGGTAAAAAAAACATTACTAAATAAAAAATAAATTTAATTTTAAAATACTCATGTGTTTTAATAAAAAAATTGACAAGTTATAAGAGGCATTTTACCTTGATCAATTTAATTCGATTGTGGGGGCATGATGATTTTTAAACTCTAATAGCAAAAAAGTTAACGGGTTGGGTGTGTGATTTTACATTAAAAAAAAAAAAGGAATGGAAGTATATTGTAAAGTTATGTTATCAGGATATTTGGGTGTAGATCGAAATGAAACCATTCCAATGTTAAATATCGGTTGCCCATGAATGATTTCTATTCTAGCCCTTAATCGGAGCCATCCAAATTCAGCCTTTAGATTCAACGAATTAAAATGCATGGCCATTAGTTACAGATCAATGTAACTTAGCCCCGGCCTACAAAATAAGGTTTCTTTGTTATTTTGTTTATTCTTGTTTGGGTTCTGAGAATAAAATACAAACTAAAGTTAACAAAACAAAAGAGAGCGCTCTGAGCCTCTTAAATGTTTGTGACATGTGCTGTGTGCATGTACCCAGCAGCTGATGGGAAAATAAACTAGGTTTTTCTATTTTTCAATTAAAACCTTTTAGGACCGATCTCATACAACATATAAGAATTAAGTAATCTAGAAATTCATACCTTGATGTTTTGAGAAGATGAACAATTGAGAGTTGTAGATCCGCCTTCAAACGATCTTCCAGGCTATGACTCAAGTTTGATCAACACTGGACGTGTGGGCGTCTGTTTCACCACTCCCCAATTGCAACTGGCTCCTCTTAGATGCCTTCTTTATTTTTCTTGGAATCCCTGGGGTTCTACTCTTTTTCTCAATTTAAGAGTATAAAGCCCATTTTATAATATCTTATGAAAAACCTTAGTATGTTAGGATTAGGATTTCTATTTAAAATAGAATTCCTCTTTTAACTATCTCTCCACTTACCTAAAAGTGGAAGGAATGTGTAACAAACTAGGAGACCACCTTGTAAAACATTACAAGCCTCCATTTACACTTTAATATAACATACTAGGCCTTCACAAATATTATAATTATAATTTTCATCTAATATGCCAGTTTTTCTTGCTTTTGGGTCCAGTGATGGTGTTGTCAATTAAATGAGCTAACACGGGGATCATTTGGGAACATACAATAGTGGCTACAATAATTAAATTTGTAATTAAACAAATATAATTATTTAATTCCAATTCTATTCCACTATAAGATTGGACTCGACCTCCATAATTGTATGCTCGAATATAATTCGCCTAAGCCACATTGATTTCTTTCTTGCACAATCCTTTGTACCACATCGTTAATTTAAATTGATATCTCAATTGTCCAATCAATTTAATTACATCTTTTCCTTGATAGTTACTTGGTTTCTCTAATGATCATTTTCAACATACTTATTTATGTTGAGACACTCTGCCGGAGATTTCTATGATCAATCATTGAAAACCCATCGAGAGATGTGTCGTACAAATTCTATATTGTTAATCTACAATTTCAATACTTGTAATTGCTCCCACCAAGATACCGGATAATCTAGACTACATGTGTATGTCATGCCCATTGGTAACTCAAATGAAATAACAACTACAATCATGAATTTATAACTAACTCAAGATTAAGATTACAGTAAATCAATGCCTATGAGATTTAATAAGTCGGCGAGTTATTACTAGGTTAATTAAATCTCATATGTGATCCAGATTCAATGTAGACAAACTACATCAATAAATTCATACATGATTAAGACAAATCACTCAATGAATTTATTACAGTCTATACCTAAATAAAGTGCCCAACTTTATTTATCAACTGCGAACTTATTTTATTTAATCATAAGATAACTTGTATTTATGTCTTCTGCGAATCCACATGGTGATCGCATAAATACATATAATATGATTAAATGGACTTTACTCAAAATATTAATGCAATAAAGATATATGAATAAAATACCTCTTTTATTTTATTAATCAGAAATATTATTTATTACAATAAACATAAATATGCTTTAAAGAGCATATTTTTCCAACAATCTCACACTAGCTCTTAAAGCATATTTGGCATCTCGCGCATGCCCATGGACTCTATGTGCAAATTAAAAAGTTTCCCAGGGATGGCCTTAGTAAAAGGATCTGCCAAGTTTCATTTGTGATGTAATCCGGGTAACTCTACATCACCTCTCTGCACTATATCCCTTATGAGATGATACTTCCTTTCAATGTGTTTTTGTTTCTTGTGGTTCCTTGGTTCTTTTGATTGAGCCACTGCACCACTATTGTCACAAAATAATTTAAGTGGTGCACTTGCAGCAGATATCACCTCAAGATCTTGAAGGAACTTGCGGAGCCATACCGCTTATTTTGCGACTCGATGCGACCACATATTCGAATCATTGTGGAGTCTGCGATACAGGATTGTTTCACACTCCTCCAACTAATAGCTCCACTTCCTAATGTAAACACATAGCCAGAAGTAGACTTTCTAGAATCCTTATCTGACATAAAGTCAGAATCAGTATAACCTACTGGGGTAAGCTCATCACCAGAATACGTGAGCATATAATCCTTAGTTCTTTTCAGATACTTCATTATGTGCTTGACAGCAGTCCAGTGTTCAGGTCCACGATTAGATTGATATCGCTAACCATCCCAACCGCAAAACATATGTACGGTCTAGTGCAAAGCATGGCATACATGAGACTTCCACGACTTGCAGTAGGGAACTCGTCTCATTTCTCTATCTCCTCAGATGTTTTAGGTGATTGATCTTTAGAGAATGAAATTCCATGTCTGAATGGTAACAAAACAGTCTTGGAATTTTCCATGCTAAATCTAGCTAATATCTTATCGATATAGACCTTTTGAGATAAAGCTATCGTTTTATTCTTCCGGTCTCGTAGTAACTTGATACCAAGAATATAACTAGCTTCTCTTAGATCTTTCATATCAAATTGTTTTGCTAGCCAACTCTTTATAGTAGTCAATACTCCTACATCGTTTCTGATAAGGAGAATATCATCTACATAAAGAATTAGGAAGGCTACAGATTTTCCCTGAATTTTCTTATACACACATGGTTCATCAATATTCTGAATGAATCCAAACAATTTTATCGCTTGATCAAATCTGATGTTCCATGACCGGGATGCTTGCTTCAATCCATAGATGGATCTCTGCAACTTGCATACCATGTGTTCTTGGCCTTTTTGTATGAATCCATCTGGTTCCTGCATAAAGATGTCTTCATCAAGATGCCCATTAAGAAAGGCAGTCTTAACATCCATTTGCCAAATTTCATAATCTAGCACTGCGACAATAGAGAGCGAATTCGATGGATTTAAGCATAGCAACCGGAGAAAATGTTTCCTCATAATCGATTCCCTCCTTTTGAGTGAACCCTTTGGCTACTAATCTTGCTTTGAATGTTTCTATCCTTCCATCTACTCCTCTTTTCCTCTTGTAGATCCACTTGCATCCAATAGGTTTTACCCCATTTGGTGCATCTATAAGTTCCAGACATTATTGGAATACATAGATTCCATTTCTTGATTCATAGCCATTTTCCAATGTTCAACATCACTATCTATTAGAGCTTCATTGTAACTAGTGGGATCTTGCACATGTTCATCCGAGATTTCAGTATAGGTTTCTCCCGATAACATATATCTTCTTTGGTAACCTAGTTACCCTCCCACTCTGACGAGGTTCTAAAAATGATGTACTGTTAGGGATAATCCTTTGTTGATCAGATTGTTGCTCTTCATTCCGTTCAAAGCAGGTGTTGAAAGTCGAGTATCAATTTGATCACTCGACGATTCTTCAAGTATTACCTTACTCTTAGGTCTAAAGTTTTTCATATAGTCTTCCTCGAGGAAGTAAAATGTGTGCTCACAATTACCTTCCTATCTTGAGGACTATAAAATAAACCCCCTTGTTCCTTTGGGATACCCCACAAACATGCAAACCTCGGGCGTGAATCCATCTTGTTCGCCTTTGATTTCAGACACATGTCTTGGTGATCCCCAAATCTGGACATGGCGTAAACTTGGTTTTCGACCGACCATAATTCTATTGGGGTTTTAGGCATCGACTTAGATGGAACTAAGTTCAAAAGGTAAGCTGCGATGATCTAGTGCTAGTCCCCAAAAGAGATAGGTAATTTCGAATAACTAAGCATAGATCTCACCATATCCAAAAGAGTTCTATTTCTTCTTTCAGCTACCCCATTTTGTTGTGGTGTTCTGGGCGATCAAGCGAGATATAATCCCATTTTCAACCAGATACTCTTTAAATTCTCCGGAGAGATATTCACCACCTCGATCAGATCGAAGTTTCTTTATGTTCTTATCTAATTGCTTTTCTGTCTCAGCCTTATACTCTTTGAATTTCTCAAGAGCTTCGGACTTATGATGCATCGGATAAACATAACCTAATCTTGAGTAGTCATCGATGAAAGTGATGAAGTACTCATAGCCTCCTCGAGCTTGTACATTGATTGGTCCACATACATCCGTATGTACCAATTCAAGTGGATCTTGTTACCGCACTCCTTTGGCCGAGAATGGCCTTTTGGTCATTTTTCCTTCCAAACAGGATTCACAGAGTGGCAATGATTCATTTTCTAATGGACCCAAGAGCCCATCTTTGATCATTCTCTGTATCCTATTTTGGTTTATATGACCTAAGCGTAAATGCCAGAGGTAGCACTGGTTGGAAGAAATCTTTCTTTTCTTAGATAAATGCGTATGCTCATTATTATCAATTACTGTGTCATGCATAGAAAGGATCATAGGACTCAAATGATATAAATTATCTTCCAATGTACCAGAACAAATAAGTCTATTATTGAATAAAATAGAAACCGAGGATCCAAAATTTACAGTATACCCTTGCTTTGACAAGCAAGCTACTGAAATTAAATTCCTCTTAATATCTGGAACATAAAGACAATTATTCAAAACTAAAGTCTTATTATTGAAAGATAATAAAAGCGGATCCAGGTCTTTTCTAGCGACACGAACGTCTCGTCCCAAGCTGCAGTTTTACGCTTCCTTCACTTAGTTTCCTGGTTTCTTGAAACCAAAAAAGTGAATTACAAATATGATTAGTTGCTCCTGAATCCAACACCCATGTGTCAACTGGATTCTGAACTAAACAGGCCTCGATAACAAAAGATTACCCATACCGATTTTACAATCTTTAGGCAATCCTTTTCCAAGTGACCTTTCTATCCACATTTAAAGCACTTGCCCTTAGGCTTGCCATCTTGTTTTGTAGACAATCTTTTCTTCCCAGGTTTCTTCTTTTTACCTTTGCCTTTTGGCTTAGGCCTAAAAGAATTATTTTCAGCAATATTTATGCTTCCGGAGATTTCTCGACGACGATAGATCTCTTCATAGAATGGAGTTCGTTCATCAATTACGTTAAGGTCATGTTTCTTTTGTTCATATTATAATTGACCTTAAACTCTTTGAATGTATCCGGTAGAGATTCTAGCACCATATCGATTTTTGAGTTGTCATCGATTTGTGCTCCACGAATCTCGGCCTCATTCAAATAATCCATCATTTTGAGGACATGATCACGAACTCTTGTGCCTTTCCCCATTTTACTATTCATAATACCCTTTAATCGTTGCTTGTCTCGCAGAGCGAGTACTACGCCTAAACATCTCTTGAAGACTATCCATTATTTCGATGCGGTTTCCAAATTCGATGTTTGGTCGCGAGAATATTAGACATTGAGGCTAAAATATAGCATTTAGCCATTTCATTGGCCTTTTGCCATTTCTCATAAAGCCTCTTCTCATTACTATGAGCATTCTCTAGTGGTATCGGGGGGCACGCCTGGGTTAAGACATATTTATAATTTTCAGCAGTCAGGATAATATATAGATTTCTTTTCCAATCTATATAATTTTCGCCAGTAAGTTTGTTTTGATTCAGAATAATAGTAAGTGGGCTTAAGGAAGACATTTCTGAAAAATAAAACATTCATGCATTAATATATGGAAATAATATTCACAATAAAAATCTAAAAATGCAAAAAACCATAAATGCATTTTATTTTATTGTAACGATAATCTAGTACTGCTTTGGCAAGCTATCCGTTGGGGAAGTCATGCCGCCACTTACTGGACTCAATTAACTATTAGATTATTTACTTTCATGTCATAACATGATAAATAACTATCGTTATCCTTTTAAGGCCAAAATTTTGTTAATGAGCTTCGTTGGGAAGGTTAATAACAAATTTTGTTGAGTGTATAACCATTGTTTCAATCTACGTATTTCTCATATCATGTAGCCACCGTTAGGGTGATCAACAGATTGAAAAATATTTCGATTTTATCTTTAAAGAAGTTCATCAAATAAAATGTCTAATATATATACCCTCCGTAGGGAGCATCACCGTATCATGAAGTCGATGTATATATATAATTTTATTATTGAACTAACAATGGAGCCCGTGGGAAAATTATCTTGAATTTTCCCTCTCCCACTCAATATTTTAAAGTTGGTTTTTCCTTTAAAACATTCATATATTGTTTAATTGCATGCTTCCTATAATATTATCTAAGTGATATCTTATATTATTAAGCATTTTGCAAATCTCAAACAATATGCATGAAATCATGTTATATGAATGACATATATTATTATGCATAGAGTGGCACTATCTATTCTATATGACATGTTATCATGGCATGTTCACATCCAAACACAACATATAGAAAAATTAAATAATCTCAATTCATGGTTTTCCTAATAAAAAATATTAACCCTAAGCCTAATCTTCATTGGGCTTCATGTCAATATCTTCTTCTCTTAGATTATCTTTGGTGATGGCCTTGGCTAATATGGGCTTTAAATTTATTATTGGTCCAAATTTTAATTTTAAAGAAAATAAAATAAAATTTTAAGTAAAACTTTTGGACCAAAAATAAATTTAATTTGTTGAACTATATCCATGCATTTTAATCCATTAAGCCCAAATTTTTATTGGACTTAAAACTAGGATTTACCAAGCCCAAATACCGTTTCTGGACTTAAATGCATAATAGTTAAACTAATTTTACCTATTATGAAAATACTACAGAAATTAGGGGCCTAAATGATAATTGCCACTCAAAAACCCTAATCTCTTTTGTTTTCTCCAGCCGCCGTCACCAAAAACTAAAGCTTCCGTTTGTCCCTTTTTCCGGTGAGTTCTCGCCGTTGTCAGCAGGAAAAACGCCCCTGCCGGCGCTGGACACCAGATGCTGCCGTTCCCGAGCGAGGACTGCCGTTGCTGCTACCGCTGCGCGCTGCCTGCTGCCCGTTGCTCCAGCTGCTTCCGCTGCCGCGCGAGCCAGCTGCTCACTGCTCCAGTTGCTGCTGCTGTCTGCTGGAGTTGCAGCCTGCGCGAGCTAAGCGGGCAATCTGCTGCTTCGTGGCTACCGCGCGCGCGCTGATGCCTGCTGCTGCTGCCCTCTGCGCGCGCGGGCCTGCTGCGTGGGCAGCGCGCGGGTGCCTGCTGCGCGCATGTCCTGCTGTGCGCGCGAGCCTGCGCGCGCGGGAGCCTGCTGCGAGCGCGCGCGCGCGTCCTGCTGCGACTGATTTTGCTGGTTTTGTGCATTCTTGTCGAAATCTTGATGTTTAGAATTTATTTTACAGATTACAATCCCATTGACTTTCAGAAATATAAAATTAAATCAAAAGGGAAACATGGTGATAATAAACCACCCCTTTTGTTACAAATCCAAAAGAAATACAAACAAATCTCTAACCATGAATTGAGACAATCCAAGCATGCTTTATTCATATATTAACAAATAATATATATCTAAATAAATTGTGCCACTCTAATACATAATTAACAAGATAGGTTTCTTACATAATTCTTATATATTATTATGAGATGGCTCTGATACCAATTGATGGGAAAATAAACTAGGTTTTTCAATTTTCAATTAAAACCTTTTAGGACCGATTTCAAAACAACATATAAGAATTAAGTAATCTAGAAATTCATACCTTGATGTTTTGAGAAGATGAACAATTGAGAGTTGTAGATCCGCCTTCAAGCGATCTTCCGAGCTATGACTCAAGTTTGATCAACACTCGGACGTGTGGGCATCATGTTCACTACTCCACGATTGCAACTGGCTCCTCTTAGATGCCTTCTTTATTTTTCTTGGAATCCCTGGGGTTCTCCTCTTTTTTTCAATTTAAGAGTATAAAGCCCCTTTTATAATATCTTATGAAAAACCCTAGTATGTTAGGATTATGATTTCTATTTAAAATATAATTCATCTTTTAACTATCTCTCCACTTACCTAAAAGTGGAAGGAATGTGTAACAACTAGGAGACCACCTTGTAAAACATTACAAGCCTCCATTTACACTTTAATATAACATACTAGGCCTTAACAAATATTATAATTATAATTTTCATCTAATATGCCGGTTTTCTTGCTTTTGGGTCCAGATGATGGTGTTGTCAATTAAATGAGCTAACCTGGAGATCATTTGGGAACATACAATAGTGGCTACAATAATTAAATTTGTAATTAAACAAATATAATTATTTAATTCCAATTCTACTCCACTATAAGATTGGGCCGACCTCCATAATTGTATGCTCGAATATAATTCGCTCAAGCTACATTGATTTCTTTCTTGCACAATCCTTTGTACCACATCGTTAATTTAAATTGATATCTCAACTGTCCAATCAATTTAATTACATCTTATTCCTTAATACTTACTGGTTTTCTCTAATGATCATTTTCAACATTCTTATTTATGTTGAGACACTCTGGCCAGAAAATTCTATGATCAAGTACTGAAAACCCATCAAGAGATGTGTCGTACAAATTCTATATTGTTAATCTATAATTTCAATACTTGTAATTGCTCTCACCAAGATACCGGGTAATCTTGACTACATGTGTATGTCATGCCCATTGATAACTCAAATAAAATAACAACTACAATCATGAAATCATAACTAACTCAAGATTATGATTACAGTAAATCAATACCTATGAGATTTAATAAGTCTGACAGTTATTACTAGGTTAATTAAATCTCATATGTGATCCAGCTCAATGTAGACAAACTACATCAATAAATTCATACATGGTTAAGACAAATCACTCAATGAATTTATTACAGTCTATACCTAAATAAAGTGCTCAACTTTATTTATCAACTGCGAACTTATTTTATTTAATCATAAGATAACTTGTATTTATGTCTTCTACGAATCCACATGGTGATCGCATAAATACATATAATATGATTAAATGGACTTTACTCAAAATATTAATGCAATAAAGATATATGAATAAAATACCTCTTTTATTTTATTAATCAGAAATATTATTTATTACAATAAACATAAATATGCTTTAAAGAGCATATTTTTCCAACAGCAGCCCCAACACCTGCTGCTAGCCATGCCAGACAGCTAGAGATGAGAGTGCCCTGGTCTTTTATTGTGTATGATCCTATATATGACCTTTGTGAAAGCAAAGATCATGAGCACTTACACATTCAAGGATTCAACTCATTGAATTGGGCATCAGCTGACCAAATGGCATTAGAATATAATTAGGGTGCAGTACTTAAATTCATGGTGATTATTGATTATATTATAGTTGATTCAAGGCTGGTCTGAGCTAGGTGAGTAAGTTTATTGAAATTAAAGGAAGTAAAATACCCAAAATTAGGGGATATAGTAAGCTTTACTCCTTAAAAGAAAATATTATATCAAAGAAAATATTTAAAATACAATACACTCATTATTTTTTTTTTCCAAAAAATTTACTTATCTAATTAAAAGTAAAAGCACAAGATTGAGGCCCTTGTCGGCAACCTCCAATTTGACTGCGAAATTAGAAATTTGTAAGACATCAACCCAGTTGTCAACGAACATCAAATTCTTGAATTATGGCTACAACCGTTATTACAAAAGTCGTACTTAAAACCTTCTAATATATTAGGATACTTGAACTAAATTAGTGAAAATAATATTAATTTATTTTTTCTTTGGTTCAACAATAAATTTGATAATATCTAAATTGTCGATTAATCATTTGAAAATAAATATTAATTTATTTGAAGAAACACATACCGACTATAACAATACTATTGATCAATCAGGATGAGATAGTAACTCTTTTAGCATAGATATTGAATTATGTAGCATTACTATTTGAGCAATCCTGTAAGTATTATTATCAACAATAAACGAGAGAGGATTACTTAAAGCACATTAAATTGGTGTATCTGTATTAGTGACATTACATGCCATCAGACTTACAAAAGTCGTATAATTGCCCGTATCGCCTTACTATGTAATCGCATATAGGACCATCAATTATCATATAAATTACCCACCAACATTTAAAAAATGGGAAAAGTACATGTTATAATACATGGTACATTTGTTACACTTGGAATTTAAAAACTGATGACACCTTTATTGTGTTAGATTCATATAATAAAATCATTAACAGCCAATAATCATTATCAACCTAATTATATTTGTATAGACTCCAGTGGTTGGAGACTTTTGTTATTTTTTATTTTGTTTTTTAAAAAGGAAAGGAGGACGGGCAAGCTAAAATACAATTTTTTAATCTCTTTCCTAGCCCCAAGAATCGAACCCGAGCTTCCAAAACTCTACAACGAGCATGGTGACCAACCTGACTACACCCTTGGGGGCAAGACTTTTGTTATTTGTATTGCAAATATTCCGACAGATGGAAGAAAGGAAGAAAAAGGGGCATGCATAAGTAAACTTCATTTTTTGTGTTACTAGTTGCAACTTGCAATTGTTGTGGTGTACCAAGAAGAATAGAATTGGTATATTCTAAGGGTTCAGCTAAAATTATAAATGAATTTATCAAACTGGGAAGAAGAGATTATTGATTGGAAAGGCAAGCACATGCAGGTCATAAAAATTAATAATGTGAAGAAAATGTGTACATAAAAAAGTCCTTGTTTAGGTTGTAAATTAAAAGTTTCTGTAAAGAGTAAAATTATAAAATCATTTTCAAAACCAAATTTGGTGTCAAATTAAAGCGAAGGCCTCAATTATTGATTTATTACAACTCATAATCATTTCGTAAATCCATCAATATCATTTTCTAATAATAATAAAAGTTTCGTTTGCTTTAGGTTTGGTGTCTCATATTCATTAATTCATAACCGAAGTCCAATGAAGTAACTACGGACTCTGCACATCATCTGCACATCACATGACTTTATATTTTTGTGATTTTTTTTTTAAATTATTGAGCCTGCAGCAGCCTGACATCACCTCTCTCCATTTTTTTAATATTATAATTTACACTTACTATAGTCCACCCTCGAAACTATCAGCTCACATCTCTCTCTCTGTGTCCCTCCCAAAATCGGCCATGGAGGCTAATCGTCTGAGAGTAGCTTGTATCATCTTCACGGCTGTGGGTTTTGTTGACTTGGATCAGTGTTGAAAAACTTAAAGAGATGTAACATTGTTAGCCGTACCCATGTTATTTTCTCCGTGTTTGTTGTACTTGCCATTGCAACTTGTCTGTTATATCTTCTCCAAGCAGTCATATATCTCTATGTGATAAGATCCTCATTTAATCGTTTCATGTGTTGCCTTATCTTTGGTTTCCTTTTTTAATACATCCAACCAAAGATGTATGCCTACAGCAAAATAACTGTGTTTGCTTTTGCTTGCAAGCAAACTGCACTTATCTGCCAGTACTTGTATTATGGACACTTTCATGTGAATGACGGTGACAATAAAGAAAAAGCACTTATTGTGGAAGTGATTGTCATCCACAGTATTATATTTACCTACCGAAATTTGGTAAAAGGAAAGGCATATGAAGCGGCTGCTGTTGCCATTCCTGCAGCCATTGAGACTATCGCGTTATCCTTCTACTTCGGCGCACTATCGGGCCTCGTTGCAGCAATTCTTGTTATATATATGTATTATTAAATTTTTTTTCTTTTATTTTGTTAAAATTTTTATATCGCGATTAACTACTTTTATTTATTACTCATTTTAATTTGGTCCGTAGGAGAAAAAAAACTGGTTGTGCCATCAACTTCTCTGCCCAATGAAGCTGATCTACGCATAAGGAGACAGCAAGGTGTAGGTCTAGGGAAAATAAACTAGGTTTTTCAATTTTTCAATTAAAACTTTTTAGGACCGATCTCATACAACATATAAGAATTAAGTAATCTAGAAATTCATACCTTGATATTTTGAGAAGATGAACAATTGAGAGTTGTAGATCCACCTCCAAACGATCTTCCAGGCTATGACTCAAGTTTGATCAACACTGGATGTGTGGGCGTCTGTTTCACCACTCCCCAAAATTGTAACTAGCACCTCTTAGATGTCTTCTTTATTTTTCTTAAAAACCCTGGGGTTCTCCTCTTCTTCTTTTTCAATTTAAGTGTATAAAGCCCCTTTTATAATATCTTATGAAAAACCCTAGTATGTTAGGATTAGGATTTCTATTTAAAATTGAATTCCTCTTTTAACTATCTCTCCACTTACCTAAAAGTGGAAGGAATGTGTAACAAACTAGGAGACCACCTTGTAAAACATTACAAGCCCCCATTTACACTTTAATATAACATACTAGGCCTTAACAAATATTATAATTATAATTTTCATCTAATATGCCAGTTTTTCTTGCTTTTGGGTCCAATGATGGTGTTGTCAATTAATTGAGCTAACCCAGAGATCATTTGGGAACATACAATAGTGGCTACAATAATTAAATTTGTAATTAAACAAATATAATTATTTAATTCCAACTCTACTCCACTATAAGATTGGAACTGACCTCCATAATTGTATGCTCGAATATAATTCGCCCAAGCCACATTGATTTCTTTACTGCGCAATCCTTTGTGCCACATCGTTAATTTAAATTGATATCTCAACTGTCCAATCAATTTAATTACATCTTATTCCTTAATACTTACTGGTTTTCTCTAATGATCATTTTCAACATTCTTATTTATGTTGAGACACTCTGGCCAGAAAATTCTATGATCAAGTACTGAAAACCCATCAAGAGATGTGTCGTACAAATTCTATATTGTTAATTTATAATTTCAACTTTATTTATCAACTGCAAACTTATTTTATTTAATCATAAGATAACTTGTATTTATGTCTTCTGCGAATCCACATAGTGATCGCATAAATACATATAATATGATTAAATGAACATTACTCAAAATATTAATGCAATTCAAGATATCTGAATAAATTCTTGAAACATTTTATTAATAAGAAAATCAATATGCTTTAAAGAACACATAATCCCAACAATCTCCCACTAGCTCTCAAAGCATATCTGGCAAATTGCACATGCTTGTAGGACTCTAAGTGTAGGTTATAACCTTTCTACACTATATCCATATGAGATAATACTTCCTCTTAATGTGTTTTTGTTTCTTGTGGTTTCTTGGTTCTTTTGATTGAGCCACTGCACCATTATTATCAAAAAAATAATTTAAGTGGTGCACTTGCAGTAGATACCACCTCAAGATCTCGAAGGAACTTGCGGAGCCATACCGCTTCTTTAACAGCCTTCGATGTAGCCACATATTAAGCTTCTGTTGTGGAGTCTGCGATACAAGATTATTTCACACTCCTCCAACTGATAGCCCCACTTCCTAATGTAAACACATAACCAGAAGTAGACTTTCTAGAATCATTATCTGGCATAAAGTCAGAATCAGCATAACCCACTGGAGTAAGTTCATCACCTGGATACACAAGCATATAATCCTTAGTTCTTTTCAGATACTTCATTATGTGCTTGACAATAGTCCAGTGTTTAGGTTCAGGATTAGATTGATATCTGCTAACCATCCTAATCGCAAAACATGTGTCTGGTCTAGTGCAAAGCATGGCATACATGAGACTTTCCACAGCTTCCGCGTAAGGAGCTCGTCTCATATTCTCTATCTCCTCAGAAATTTTAGGTAACAATCTTGGAATTTACCATGCTAAATCTAGCCAATATCTTATCGATATAGACCACTTGAGATAAAGCTATCGTTTTATTCTTCCGGTCTCGTAGCAACTTGATACCAAGAATATAACTAGCTTCTCCCAGATCTTTCATATCAAATTGTTTTGCTAGCCAACTCTTTTATAGTAGTCATTACTCCTACATCGTTTCCGATAAGGAGAATATCATCTACATAAAGATTTAGGAAGGCTACAATTTTTCCCTGAATTCTCTTGTACACACATGGTTCATCAATATTCTGAATGAATCCAAATGATTTTATCGCTTGATCAAATCTGATGTTCCATGACTGGGATGCTTGCTTCAATCCATAGATGGATCTTTGCAACTTGCATACCAATTGTTCTTGGCCTTTTTGTATGAATCCATATGGTTGCTGCATAAAGATGTCTTCTTCAAGATACCTATTAAGAAAGGCAGTCTTGACATCCTTTTGCCAAATTTCATAATTTAGCACTGCAGTAATAGAGAGCAGAATTCTGATAGATTTAAGCATAGCAACCAGAGAAAACGTTTCTTCATAATCGATTCCCTCTTTTTGAGTGAACCATTTGGCTACTAATCTTGCTTTAAATGCTTCTATCCTTCTGTTTACTCTTATTTTCGTCTTATAGATCCACTTGCATCCAATGGGTTTTACCTCATTTGGTGTCTCTACAAGTTTTCGGATTTTATTGGAATACATATATTCCATTTCTTGATTCATAGCCCTTTTCCAATGTTCAACATCACTATCTATTAGAGCTTCATTGTATCTAGTGGGATTTTATACATGTTCATATGAGACAGCCGTATAGGTTTCTCTCAATAATATGTATCTTGTTTGGTAATCTAGTTACCTTCCCACTACGATGAGGTTCTAAAAGTAATAATTTGTTCAGGGATAATCCTTTTGTTAATCATTCTTGCTTTTTTCTATAAATAGAAAACTGAGCATCAATATGATCTCCTTACTTATAATTTCTCTAGATTTACCTCATAGGTTACAAGTCATTTATATAGTCTTCCTCAAGGAAAGTATAGCGTAGTTTACAAATACATTCCTATCTTGAGGTCTATAAATTAGACTTTCCTTTATTACTTTAGAATACCTAAAACATGCATACTTTTGAACATGAATCCATCTTTTCTGCCTATAATTTTAGTATAAATACTAGTAAATCTCCAATTATAGATGCGTCACAATTTAAGTTCGTGACATATCCATAATTCTATGGAGTATTAGGCACTTATATAGATAAAACTAAGTTCAATAGTCTATGCGGTTTTAAATCTTGGTATCTAGAATAAAAAGGTAAATGATAAATCGCTAAGTATACATCTTATTTTATCCAAAAGAATTTTGTTTGTCTATATAATGACACTATTATGTCATTTTACAACCAAATGGACTTTGAATTCTCTGAGAGATATTCTTTACTTTGATTAGATCAAAGTTTTTTATGTTCTTGTCGATTGCTTCTTTGTCTTATCCATGTACTCTTCTGAATTTTCAAAAGCCATGGAATCATGACACATTTAGACAAACATAAATGATCTGAATATTTATCAATTGGATTGATAAAATACTCAAAACCTCTTCTTACATGTAAACTAATTAGTCCACATACATTTGTATGTACTAATTTCATGCATAAAATATTACGCTTTCTTTTAGCTCAAAATGAGCTACCTTGTCATATTACTCTTCTAAATAAGATTTATAGAGTATCAATGATCAATCCTCAAATAGGTCGGGAAGGACCTATTATTAATCATTCTCATGAAATCTTATTATAGTTTATATGACTTAAGCATAAATATTAAAGGTGCCATTGGTTTTAGAAAAACATTTCTTTTTCTGGGATAAATAATATACTTTTTATCATTATATCTTGCTTTGAACAGATCAATAGACTTATATGATATTAATTGTCTTTGTAAAGTAAAAAAATGAGTTATTAACATAGGATCAAAAAGTAACAGTGTGCTTCTGTTTATTAAAAACAAGCCACCAAAATTAAATTCCTCTAATGTTTGGAATACAAAGACAAATATCAAAAACTTAAAGTCTCATAAAATTGATCTATTCTTCTCAGCTGATATAAACTAGTATCTTTTTCTACTGCTGCTTAAAGCTTTCTTTATTTAATCTCTTGGTTTCCTGAAAACCAAATAAATGAATTTACAAATAAAAATTAGTTATCTCAGAATTCACTATAGAAACTGAACTAATTAGGAAGCTTAAAGATTTCCTATACCTGATTTTAATAATCTTAGGACAATCTTTCTTCCGATGACCCTTCTGTCCACACTTGAAGCACTTGTCTTTCGACTTGCCATCTTTTCTGGTAGACAGGTTCCTTATGTAAATTCTCTTTTGCCTACCCTTGTCTTTCGACTTAGGCCTTAAAGAGAATTCCTGTTTAGGAAGTTCTTTGCTATGATAATATTCTTCTATAGCATGTAGTTCGTACATCAATTGAATTAAGGTCATATCTCTATTGCTTAAGATATAGCTGACCTTAAACTCTCTGAATGTATCAGGTAAAGATTCAATCACCATGTTGATCTTTGTTTTATCATCGATCTCAACACCATGAATCTCAACTTCATTCAAATAGTCCATCATTTTGAGGACATGATCACGAACTTTTGTACCCTCTTCCATCTTGGTGTCAGTGACACGTTTTAACGCTGCTTCTCTGGCAGAATCAGTATTCTGCCCAAACATCTCATGGAGACTAGCCAATATTTCAGTGGCTGTTTCCATGCTCCGAAGTTTGTTCTGCAGTTCCATAGAAATCGAAGCCAATATATAGCACTTAGCCATTTTGTTAGCCTCGCACCATTTCTCATAAGACTCCTTCTGATTTCTATAATCGTATAACGTTGGTATTGGAGGGCATTGGTGGGTCAGAACATATTTGTAGTCTTTAGCAGTGAGAATATTAAATAGATTGCGTTTCCAATCTAAGTAATTGTCACCAGTGAGTTCACTTTTAACCAGGATGATTAACAGTGGGTTGATGGAAGACATTTTCTGAAAAATAAAATATACATGCATAAATATATTGATATAATATTCACAATAAAATTCTAAAATGTAAAAAACTATAAATGCATTTCATTTTATTGTAACGATAATCTAGTCATCGCTTTAGCAAGCTATCCAGTTAGGGAAGTCATGCCGCCACTTACCAGACCCAATTAACCATTAGATTATTTACTTTCATGTCGTAACATGATAAATAACTATCGTTTATCTTTTAAGGCCAAAATTTTGTTAACAGAGCTTCGTTGGGAAGGTTAATAACAAATTTTTGTTGAGTGTATAACCATTGTTTCAATCTACGTATTTCTCATATCATGTAGCCACCGTTAGGGTGATCAACAGATTGAAAAAATATTTCGATTTTATCTTTAAAGAAGTTCATCAAATAAAATGTCTAATATATATACCCTCCGTAGGGAGCATCACCGTATCATGAAGTCGAGGTATATATATAATTTTATTATTGAACTAAAAATGGAGCCCGTGGGAAAATTATCTTGAATTTTCCCTCTCCCACTCAATATTTTAAAGTTGGTTTTTCCTTTAAAACATTCATATATTGTTAATTGCATGCTTCCTATAATATTATCTAAGTGATATCTTATATTTTTAAGCATTTGCAAATCTCAAACAATATGCATGAAATCATGTTATATGAATGACATATATTATTATGCATAGAGTGGCACTACCTATTCTATATGATATGTTATCATGGTATGTTCACATCCAAAACACAACATATAGAAAAATTAAATAATCTCAATTCATGGTTTTCCTAATAAAAAATATTAATCCTAAGCCTAATCTTCATTGGGCTTCATGTCAATATCTTCTTTAGATTATCTTTGGTGATGGCCTTGGCTAATATGGGCTTTAAATTTATTATTGGTCCAAATTTTTAATTTTAAAGAAAATAAAATAAAATTTTAAATAAAACTTTTGGACCAAAAATAAATTTAATTTGTTAAACTATATCCATGCATTTTAATCCATTAAGCCCAAATTTTATTGGACTTAAAACTAGGATTTACTAAGCCTAAAAATCGTTTTTGGACTTAAATGCATAATAGTATACTAACTTTGCCCATTATGAAAATATTACTGAAATTAAGGGTTTGAGTGATAATTACCACTCAAAACCCTAATCTCTTATTTTCCTCCAGCCGCAGTCACCAAAGAAGCCAGCAACCTTCACTGCCTTTTCCGATCAAGGACTGCGCTGCATACGGAGAGGGTCTGCTACGCGCTGCTGCCAGCGGATCTGCTGCACGTGAGGCTGCTGCTGCGCTGCTGCCCACGAGCCTTTGCTGCGCCTGCTGCTGCCCGCGAGCTCCTGCGAACTGCTGCTGTTCTCGCGAGGTCCTCGCGTTAGTGCTGCTTGCGGAAGCTTGCTGCGGATGGAATTAGTGCTACTGTGGCTTCAGCTGCTGCAGACTGCGTCTGCACGATCCAACAAATAAATAATAGACCACCCCTTTTGTTACAAATAAAAAAAAAATACAAACAAATCTCTAGCCATGAATTGAGACAATCCAAGCATGCTTTATTCATATATTAACAAATAATATATATCTAAATAAATTGTGCCACTCTAATGCATAATTAACAAGATAGATTTCTTACATAATTCTTATATATTATTATGAGATGGCTCTGATACCAATTGTAGGGAAAATAAACTAGGTTTTTCAATTAAAACCTTTTAGGACCGATCTCATACAACATATAAGAATTAAGTAATCTAGAAATTCATACCTTGATATTTTGAGAAGATGAACAATTGAGAGTTGTAGATCCACCTCCAAACGATCTTCCAGGCTATGACTCAAGTTTGATCAACACTGGATGTGTGGGCGTCTGTTTCACCACTTCCCAAAATTGTAACTAGCACCTCTTAGATGTCTTCTTTATTTTTCTTAAAACCCTGGGTTCTCCTCTTCTTCTTTTTCAATTTAAGAGTATAAAGCCCTTTTATAATATCTTATGAAAAACCCTAGTATGTTAGGATTAGGATTTCTATTTAAAATTGAATTCCTCTTTAACTATCTCTCCACTTACCTAAAAGTGGAAGGAATGTGTAACAAACTAGGAGACCACCTTGTAAAACATTACAAGCCTCCATTTACACTTTAATATAACATACTAGGCCTTAACAAATATTATAATTATAATTTTCATCTAATATGCCAGTTTTTCTTGCTTTTGGGTCCGAGTGATGGTGTTGTCAATTAAATGAGCTAACCTGGGGATCATTTGGGAACATACAATAGTGGCTACAATAATTAAATTTGTAATTAAACAAATATAATTATTTAATTCCAATTCTACTCCACTATAAGATTGGACCGACCTCCATAATTGTATGCTCGAATTTAATTCGCCTAAGCCACATTGATTTCTTTCTCGCACAATCCTTTGTACCACATCGTTAATTTAAATTGATATCTCAATCTGTCCAATCAATTTAATTACATCTTTTCCTTGATACTTCATTGGTTTTCTCTAATGATCATTTTCAACATACTTATTTATGTTGAGACACTCTGCCGGAGAATTTCTATGATCAAGTACTGAAAACCCATCAAGAGATGTGTCGTACAAATTCTATATTGTTAATCTATAATTTCAATACTTGTAATTGCTCTCACCAAGATACCGGGTAATCTTGACTACATGTGTATGTCATGCCCATTGATAACTCAAATAAAATAACAACTACAATCATGAAATCATAACTAACTCAAGATTATGATTACAGTAAATCAATACCTATGAGATTTAATAAGTCTGACAGTTATTACTAGGTTAATTAAATCTCATATGTGATCCAGCTCAATGTAGACAAACTACATCAATAAATTCATACATGGTTAAGACAAATCACTCAATGAATTTATTACAGTCTATACCTAAATAAAGTGCCTAACTTTATTTATCAACTGCGAACTTAACTTATTTAATCATAAGATAACTTGTATTTATGTCTTCTGCGAATCTACATGGTGATCGCATAAATACATATAATATGATTAAATGGACTTTGCTCAAAATATTAATGCAATTCAAAATATCTGAATAAATATTTGAAATATTTTATTAATCAGAAAATCAATATGCTTTAAAGAGCACATAATCCCAACAGTAGGTAGAACTCCTGCGGCTGGTCAGTATTGAACGCAAATTTCAATTGCATCACCTGAAATCTAAGGAAGCTGGCCTCTAAATTCACATTTTGATCTTTGGGATGATCAAAGTCGTAAGGTAAGATATAATATAATGGCTTCGACTATAAAAAAAGATTTTCTTTAAATTTACCATCTTCTTTTTTTTTTCTAAAATTAAATTTGCCATTAGTTACTAAATCGTTGTTCTGAGGAATTTTGCAAGAAGTTTGTTTGAATGAATAGACAAATATTGTGGCATTCAATTCTAGAGTTATGAAGTTTTCGATGAACATATGATGAGACAAAAGAAATTAAATTCTTGAAATTGCATTAATTGTTCATGAAAACAAAATGATCAATGACAGGTCAAAATATATATATTGATTAGGAAACATGTTAACGGAAACGGAAAAACAAGATTAAAGAATGTCCATATTTCGCTCTCTTTACATGGTTATTGCAGCTCAGCCAAAAAACGAGGGTTCTGATAAAATGCTTAAGTTTGATTGTGGGGGCTAGGTCTCAGCAGACTCAGAACATTCAATAAATGCCTCTTTTCCAATGAGTGCAAAACAATATACTATGCAAGCATGTGTGCCGAATGTGTCAGAAGTTACAAAATAAAATGAGGATGTGAAAAAAGGCTTCGGTAGCGTGGATATATATGTAAAACCAATGGTTGGGCTCATTTGCTCCAGATGATGTGACAAAATAATGTGTCATTTTCATATGCATACACATACACCACCATGCATATGTGCCGAATGTGTCAGAGGTTACAAAATAGAATGAGGATGCGAATTAAAAAAGGTTTCGGTGGCGTGGATATATATGTAACACCAATGGCTGGGATCGTTTGCGCTAGTTGATGTGAAAAAATAGTGAGTCATTTTCATATGCATACACACATACACCATCATGTGGTTTTCTGAACAAATTTTAATTGCATCACCTGAAATCTAATGATGCAGCTGGCCATCACCTGAAATCTGGGATCATTTTAATTTTCATTTTGATCCATCTTAATTTTCATTTTGATCTTTGGGATGATTATCAACTTGTAGCTTCCTCAATAATCATAGAAATGGGTCTAAAGCCCAGTGGGAAGCTGTTTGTGATGACTTTGCACATCATTCATTCTCCAGGCCCTTGGCCTTAATTGATCATTTTGTGGGGGGGAGGGGAGGAATTGCTGCAACTGAGTTAATTAATACGAAAAAAATGGATTCAGCGGATTTTCATCATACGTATGATCCAAACCCAAATATGAAACTAAAATATATAATGTAGTTAATTTAACTAAGCAATCTACTTAAGTACTTGTATTACTTACTAAAAAAAAACCCAATTTTAATCCTTGTCTAAGCTTCACTGCTGCAACACAATGCCAAGTTTACGAAGATAACCGGAATGATAAGAGCGGCAACTACTAATTCCTGCTAGTCCGTAGGGGAGGGGGAAGGGATTGCTGCAACTGAGTTAATAAATACGAAAAAAATGGATTCAACGGATTTTCATCATACGTATGATCCAAACCCAGTTAATTTAATGTAGTTAATTTAACTAAGCAATCTAATTAAGTACTTGTATTACTTACTAAAAAAAAACCCAATTTTAATCCTTGTCTAAGCTTCATTGCTGCAACACAATGCCAAGTTTACGGTGAATGATAAGAGCGGCAACTACTAATTCCTGCTTGTCCGTGAAGGCTCAAAGTCGTAAAGTGAAATGTAGTGACTTGGACTGTAAAAAGCCTTCTTCACCATTTGTTAGTAAAACAGTAATATTGCTGTGACGAATTAGCAAGGTATACGTAGTGTAAGTATACAATTATGATGAAAAAGAGTATTTTGTTGATGACACATGGCTTTTCTAAAAATAAATAAATAAATAATGAATAAATCGGTTGGATTGGTTTAGTAAATTCATAAACCGATCCAATATAATTAGATTTGTCATATTATAATCCAATCCAATTCAGGTTGGAAGGTAAATCCAATAACAATTAGATTGTTTTGGATTGATCGGGTTAACTGTTGGGATTATGTGCTCTTAAAAGCATATTGATTTTCTGATTAACAAAATATTTCAAGTATTTATTCAAATATCTTGAATTGCATTAATATTTTGAGTAATGTCCATTTAATCATATTATATGTATTTATGCGATCACTATGTGGATTCGCAGAAGACATAAATACAAGTTATCTTATGATTAAATAAAATAAGTTTGCAGTTGATAAATAAAGTTGAAATTATAAATTAACAATATAGAATTTGTACGACACATCTCTTGATGGGTTTTCAGTACTTGATCATAGAATTTTCTGGCCAGAGTGTCTCAACATAAATAAGAATGTTGAAAATGATCATTAGAGAAAACCAGTAAGTATTAAGGAATAAGATGTACTTAAATTGATTGGACAGTTGAGATATCAATTTAAATTAACGATGTGGCACAAAGGATTGCGCAGTAAAGAAATCAATGTGGCTTGGGCGAATTATATTCGAGCATACAATTATGGAGGTCAGTTCCAATCTTATAGTGGAGTAGAGTTGGAATTAAATAATTATATTTGTTTAATTACAAATTTAATTATTCTAGCCACTATTGTATGTTCCCAAATGATCCCCGGGTTAGCTTATTTAATTGACAATATCATCACTTGACCCAAAAGTAAGAAAAACTTGCATATTAGATGAAAATCATAATTATAATATTTGTTAAGGCCTAGTATGTTATATTCAAGCATAAAAGGGGGTTTCTGATATTTTACAAGGTGGTATCCTAATTAGTTACACATTCTTTCTACTTTTATGTAAATGGAGAGATAGTATTTAATTTAAATATTTAAGAGGAATTCTATTCTAAATAGGAATCATAATCCTAACATACAATGTCTTTTCATAAGATATTATAAAAGGGGCATTATTCTCTTGAGAAAAGAGAGAGAAGAGAATCTCAGGGATTTTAAGAAAAAATACAAAGACATCTAAGAGGAGCTAGTTGCAATTGGGGAGTGGTGAAACAAACACTCACAGTTCCAGTGTTGATCAAACTTGAGTCATAGCGTGGAAGATCGTTTGGAGACGGATCTACAACTTTCAATTGTTCATCTTCTCAAAACATCAAGGTATGAATTTCTAGATTACTTAATTCTTATATGTTGTATGAGATCGGTCATAAAAGGTTATAATTGAAAAATTGAAAAACCTAGTTTTATTCCTTCAATTGGTATAAGAGTCATCTCATAATAACATATAAGAATTTCGTAAGAAATCTATCTTGTTAATTATGTATTAGAGTGGCACAATTTATTTAGATATATATTATTTGTTAATATATGAATAAAGCATGCTTGGATTGTCTCAATTCATGGCTAGAAATTTATTTGTATTTTTGTTTTGGATTTGTAACAAAAAGGGTGATCTATTATCACCATGTTTCCCTTTTGATTTAATTTTATGTTTTAAAATTTTTGTAAGTCATTGGGGATTGTAATTTGTAAAATAAAAAAAAAGGGGGGACATATGCCGACAAAAACGCAAGGAGCCAGCAACACTAGAGCAACAGGTAGTACGCGTGGCTCACGCAGGCTACAGCTTACGCGGACAGCAGCAGCTAGAGCAGCAGGCAACAGGCTCTCGCGGCAGTAACAACAGCTGGAGCAGCGGACAGGAGGCTTGCGCAGCTCGCGCGCCAGCAGCAGCGGCAGCATTGACAGCCCAACGCTGGCATGTGCCGTATTTTTGGCCCGACAGCAGCAGGTACTCACAGTACAAAATAGTGAACGACAGCTGCTGCATTTTTCGATGGGGGCGAAGAAGAAAAGAATGCAGTCAGGGTTTTTGAGTGTTAAATATCACTCAGGTCCCTATAGTTCTGTATATTTCTGCTTGGGCAAAACTAATATACTATTATGCATTAAAGTCCAAAAACAATTTTGGGCTTAGTAAATCTTAGTTTTAAATCTAATAAAATTTGGGCTTAATGGATTAAAATGCATGGATATAGTTTAAACAAATTAAGTTTATTTTTGGTCCAGAGTTTTTTACTTAAAATTTTATTTTATTTTCTTTAACATTTAAAATTTGGACCAATAATAAATTTAAAGCTCATATTAGCCAAGTCCATCAACAAAGACAATTCAATGGAAGAATATATTGATGTGAAGCCTAATGAAGATTATGCTTAGGGTTAATATTTTTATTATTTTTAGAAAAACCATGAATTGAGATTATTTAGATTTTCTATATATTGTATTTTGGATGTGAACATGCCATGATAACATGTCGTATAGAATAGGTAGTGCCACTCTATACATAATGATATATGTCATTCATATGAATTCATGTATATTATTTGAAATTTGTAAATGCTTGATAATATAAGATATCACTTAGATAATATTATAGGAAGCATGCAATTAACAATATATGTATGAAAAAGAAAAACCAACTTTAAAATATTGAGTGGGAGAGGGAAGATTCAAGATAATTTTTCCACAGGTTCCATTGTTAGTTCAATAATAAAAGTATATATATACCTCGACTTCATGATATGGTAATGCTCCCTACGGAGGGAATATATATTAGACATTTTATTTGATGAACTTCTTTAAAGATAAGATCGAAATATTTTTCAATCACTTGATCACCCTAACGATAGCTACATGATATGAGAAATACGTAGACTAAAACAATAGTTATACACTCAACAAAATTTGTTATTAACCTTTCCAACGAAGCTCTGTTAAAAAAAATTTGACCCTAAAAGATAACGATAGTTATTTATCATGTTACGACATGAAAGTAAATAATCTAATGGTTAATTGGGTCTGGTAAGTGGCGGCATGACTTCCCCAACGGATAGCTTGCTAAAGCGGTACTAGATTATCGTTACACTAAAATAAAATTCATTTATGGTTTTTTTGCATTTAGAATTTTATTGTGAATGTTATATCAATTTATTTATGCATGTATGTCTTATTTTTTAGAAAATATCTTCCATCAACCCACTATTAATTATCTTGGTTAAAAATGAACTCACTGGTGAAAATTACTTAGATTGGAAATGCAATCTATTTAATATTCTCATTTCTAAAGACTGCAAATATGTTCAGACATAGAAATGCCTTGCAGTACCAACGTTATACGATTATAAAAATCAGAGGGAGTCTTATGAAAAATGATGTGAAGCTAACAAAATGGCTAAGCGCTATTTATTGGCCTCAATTTCTATAGAACTGTAGAAAAAACTTCAGAGCATGGAAACAACCATTGAAATATTGGCTTGTCTCCATCAAATTTTTGCATAGAATATTGATTCTGCAAGAGAAGCAGCGTTAAAACGTGTCACTGACACTAAGATGGAAGAGAGTACAAGAGTTAGTAATCATGTCCTCAAAATAATGGACTATTTGAATGAAGTTGAGATTCATGGTGTTGAGATCGATGATAAAACAAAGATCAACATGGTGATTGAATCTTTACCTGATACATTCAGAGAGTTTAAGGTCAGCTATATCTTAAGCAATAGAGATATGACCTTAGTTCAATTGATGTACGAACTACATGCTATAGAAGAATATTATTATAGCAAAGAACTTCCTAAACAAGAAATCTCTTTAAAGCCTAAGTCGAAAGACAATGGTAGGCAAAAGAGAATTGACATAAGGAACCTGTCTACTATAAAAGATGCCAAGTCGAAAGATAAGTGCTTTAAGTATGGACAGAAGGGTCATCAGAAGAAAGATTTTCCTAAGATTATTAAAATCAGGTATAGGAAATTTTTAAGCTTCCTAATTAGTTCAGTTTCTATTGATTAATGCAATAGTGAATTTTGAGATAACTAATTTTATTTGTAAATTCATTTATTTGGTTTTCAGGAAACCAAGAGATTAAGTGAAGAAAGCTTTAAACTGCGGTAGAGAAGGATTCTAGTTTATATCAACTGAGAAGACTAGATCAATTTTATGAGACTTTAAGTTTTGATATTTGTCTTTGTATTCCAAACATTAGAGGAATTTAATTTCGGTGGTTTTTTTTTAATAAACAGAAGTATAATGTTATATTTTTATCATCTGTTAATAACTCATTTTGGTACTTTACAATGAAATTAATATCATATAAGTCTATTGATCTATTCAAAGTAAGATATAATGATAAAAAGTATATGCATTTATCTAAGAAAATAAATGTTTTTCCTAACCAATGGCACCTCTAATATTTATGCTTAAATCAAATAAACTATAATAAGATTTCATGAGAATGATTGATAATAGGTCTTTCCTAACCTATTGAGGTTGATCATTGGTACTCTACAAATCTTATTTAAAAGAGTAATATGATAAGGTAGCTCCTTTTAAGCTAAAAGAAAGCGTAATATTATATTGCATAGAATTAGGGCATACAAATGTATGCAGACTAATTAGTTTACATGTTAATAAGAGGTTATGAGTATTTTATCAATCTAGTTGATAAATATTCATCGCATTTATGTTTGTCTAAATGCGTCATGATTCCGTGACTTTTGAATTTCAAAAGAGTACATGGATAAGACAAAGAAGCAATTAGACAAGAACATAAAAGAGCTTCGATCTGATCGAAGTAAAGAATATCTCTCTAGAGAATTCAAAGTCCATTTGGTTGAAAAATGATATAAACTCCCATTTATAATGAACATTGTGACATAATAGTGTCATTATATGGAGAAACAAGATTCTTTTGGATAAAACAAGATATATGTTTAGTGATTTATCATTTATCTTTTTTATTCTAGATACCAGTATTTGAAACTGCATAGACTATTGAACCTAGTTTCCTCTATATCAGTGCCTATTACTCCATGGAATTATGGAAATGTCACAAACTTAATTTGTGACACATCTATAATTGGAGATTCACTAGTATTTATACTAAAATTATAGGTAGAAAAGATGGATTCATGTTTAAAAGTTTGCATGTTCTAAGTATTCAAATGGAATAAAGGAAAGTCTAATTTATAGACCTCAAGATAGAAATGTATTTGTAAACATACACTATACTTTCCTTGAGGAAGACTATGTAAATGACTTATAACCAAAGAATAAAGGTAAAATTAGAGAAATCATAAAGAGATCATATTAATGCTCAGTTTTCTATAATAAGCATAGAAAAGAGCAAGAATGATTAACAAAGGATTATCCCTAAACAAATCATCACTTTTAGAACCTCATCGTAGTGGGAGGGTAACTAGATTACCAAACAAGATACATATTAGTGAGAGAAACCTATACGGCTATCTCAGATGAACATGTATGAAACGACCCGCCCCATTCTCAGAAGCGACCTATCTTGAGCAACTGTCTCAAATATTAAAAATCATCATATTAATGAAAATTCTACCGAAATTTCGGCAGAACCTCCCCTATACATATAACATTCCCAAACCTGCAATTATAACACAAGCACTCCCATATCATTTATTATACATTAACTACATCAACCCAATCTCATCCGGTAACATATCCAATAGTACACACGTTTCATAGTTCATATATCACATTCCTAGTATAATTCCAAAATAGGATGTTTACATTAACCAAAGAAAATAATTATTCTATAGCCTCAAACAACCTCACGTGGCCCAAATGACTCCAACTATGTACAGCTGCTGGGTTAAATGTTGTACCTATAATCTCCTGGGGAGGGGGAATATAATAAAATGGAATGAGTATAAAATTCAGTGAGCTCAGTGAGTGGATAGTAACTTTTAAAACATAAAATACTTTAAAAAAGAAATGCATCACGTGTATAATTACTTTTCTCAAACAAATATATTTTCATGTAAAAACTTCTTTCATTTCAATCATATTTTGAAAATAAATATATTTTCATACTACCACAAAATCAAGAAAAACATCGCATATTAAAATGTCATCTCATATTGAAATATCATCTCGTGTTGAAATATCAAATATTAAATAATACAAATATCCTTAAACAAATACCCAAGGGATAATCTAGTCATATCCGGACCTCAATGAACGGCAATGATGTACTATCTGATGTACTATCTGAGTACCATCATGTAGGAGTATTGACTACTATAAAGAGTTGGCTAGCAAAACAATTGGGTATGAAAGATCTAGGAGAAGCTAGTGATATTCTTGGTATCAAGTTACTACGAGACCGGAAGAATAAAACGATAGTTTTGTCTCAAACGGTCTTTATCGATAAGATATTAGCTAGATTTAGCATGGAAAATTTCAAGACTGGTTTGTTACCATTCAGACATGAAATTTCATTCTCTAAAGATCAATCACCTAAAACATCTGAGGAGATAGAGAAAATGAGATGAGTTCCCTTCGCGGAAGCTGTGGAAAGTCTCATGTATGCCATGCTTGGCACTAGACCAAACATATGTTTTACAGTTGGAAAGGTTAGCAGATATCAATCTAATCCTCGTCCTCAACACTAGACTACTGGCAGCATATAATGAAGTATCTGAAAAGAAGTTAAGGATTATATGCTTATGTATTCTGGTGATGAACTTACTCTAGTCAGTTATACTGATTCTGACTTTATGCCAGATAAGGATTCTGGAAAGTCTACTTCTGGCTATGTGTTTACATTAGGAAGTGAAGCCATTAGTTGGAGAAGTGTGAAACAACTATGTATCACAGACTCCACAACAGAAGCTTAATATAGGCTGCATTTTACGCTGCAAAAGAAGTGCTGTGGCTCCACAACTTCCTTTGAGAACTTAAGGTGGTATATGCTGCAAGTGCACCACTTAAATTATTTTTTGATAATAATGGTGTAGTGGCTCAATCAAAAGAACTAAGAAACCACAAGAAACAAAAACAAATTGAGAGGAAGTATCATCTCATATGGAAATAGTGTAGAAAATTTATCACCTACACTTAGAGTCCTACAAGTATATGTAATTTGCCAGATATGCTTTGAGAGCTAGTGGGAGATTGTTGGGATTATGTGTTCTTTAAAGCATATTGATTTTCTTATTAATAAAATATTTCAAGAATTTATTCAGATATCTTGAATTGCATTAATATTTTGAGTAATGTTCATTTAATCATATTATATGTATTTATGCGATCACTATGTGGATTCGCAGAAGACATAAACATAAGTTATCTTATGATTAAATAAAATAAGTTCGCAATTAATAAATAAATTTTGGCACTTTATTTAGGTATAGACTGTAATAAATTCATTGAGTGATTTATCTTAATCATGCATGAATTTATTGATGTAGTATGTCTATTTTGAACTGGATCACATATGAGATTTAATTAACCTAGTAATAACTGTCAGACTTATTAAATCTCATAGGTATTGATTTACTGTAATCATAATCTTGAGTTAGTTATGATTTCATGATTGTAGTTGTTATTTTATTTGAGTTATCAATGGGCATGACATACACATGTAGTCAAGATTACCCGGTATCTTGGTGAGAGCAATTACAAGTATTGAAATTATAGATTAACAATATAGAATTTGTATGACACATCTCTTGATGGGCTTTCAGTACTTGATCATAGAATTCTCTGGCTAGAGTGTCTCAACATAAATAAGAATGTTGAAAATGATCATTAGAGAAAACCAGTAAGTATTAAGGAATAAGATGTAATTAAATTGATTGGACAGTTGAGATATCAATTTAAATTAACGATGTGGCACAAAGGATTGCGCAGTAAAGAAATCAATGTGGCTTGGGCGAATTATATTCGAGCATACAATTATGGAGGTCAGTTCCAATCTTATAGTGGAGTAGAGTTGGAATTAAATAATTATATTTGTTTAATTACAAATTTAATTATTGTAGCCACTATTGTATGTTCCCAAATAATCATTGGGTTAGCTCATTTAATTGACAACACCATCACTAGACCCAAAAGTAAAAAAAACTGGCATATTAGATGAAAATCATAATTATAATATTTGTTAAGGCCTAGTATATTATATTCAAGTGTAAAAGGGGGCTTGTGATATTTTACAAGGTGGTCTCCTAGTTCGTTACACATTCTTTCCACTTTTCGTAAGTGGAGAGATAGTATTTAATTTGAATATTTAAATATTTAAATTAAAAGAGGAATTCTATTTTAAATAGGAATCCTAATCCTAACATACATAGGCTTTTCATAAGATATTATAAAAGGGGCATTATTCTCTTAAGAAAAGAGAGAGAAGAGAATCCCTGGGATTTTAAGTAAAATACAAAGACATCTAAGAGGAGCCAGTTGCAATTGGGGAGTGGTGAAACAGACGCCCATAAATTCAGTGTTGATCAAACTTGAGTCATAGCCTGGAAGATCTTTTGGAGACAGATCTACAACTCTCAATTGTTTATCTTCTCAAAACATCAAGGTATGAATTTCTAGATTACTTAATTCTTATATGTTGTATGAGATCGGTCATAAAAGATTTTAATTGAAAAATTAAAAAACCTAATTTTATTCCCTTCATTAACTTAATTGGATCATAGACAAATCAGGTCAAAAGCAACACAAAATACAGAGTTACAAAAAAACATTTTGTATTAGCCTATCATTACTCATGCCATGTTCTTTTCAATATAAAAGCTAACTTTGTCATTCTAACTATAAAACATTCGGCATGGATACAAAAAAATCAAATATGAGAATTATTAGGAACTAATAATATACCTCAAAATTTATGTTGGAGCTTTATTTAAGGTTAACAAATTTTTTATGCAGCGGGACTAAAGTCTAGTGGGTTGCTGGAACTGGGTTGACTAGATTTTCATTGTATCCTATTGAAGCAAAGAAAAAAAAAATTTTAATATATGAACTTTTTTAAAAAAGGAAAGAAAAAAGAAAAATCATTATAACAGAATAAAATATTAATGTGATTTAAACGACTCCAGTACTTACTAAAAAACCATTTGTCAATCCTTGTCCGACCTTTGTTGTTGTAACACAATGCTAATTGCTAATTTTTCGAAGTTCATTAGAATGGTAAGAGCAGTCACCACCAAAATGTTTTTTGGTAAAATGTAGTGACATCGACAGTAAAAAGCCTTTCTTCGCCATCTGTGACTAAAACAGTAATATGTAGAGTAAGTTCACATAAATAGAACTTGCTGGGCTTATTTTTTCAAGACATGAGTATAACAAGAATTGTAAGGTGGACTATATAAGTGATAACACTTTAGAGTGTTTTAACAACTAGATCTTATCCTACAGTGAAAGTCTTGCCTGACCGTGCTTAAAGAGATCAGATGCATGTTTATGATACTATTCATAGAGACAAGAAAATAAGCACATATTTGTCTAGCATTCCACCTAGAGTGAAAAAAGAATTGGAAGATGCTTATTAAGTAGGAAGCAAGATGAATGCAATGGCTTCTAGAGATCTTTATTTTTAGATATAAATATAATTCATTTTCATTATAATTAACTTTCTCTATATGTGCTTTTAATTATTGTTCAATTTTTTTCAGGTTAAAAACGAGTTATTATCCAACAAAGAGATTTATTATTGATATTATGAGTAGGTCCTGTGTTTGTAGTTATTAGGAACTAGCTGGACTTCCTTTTGCTCATGCTATGGCTACAATTAGTCAAGCAAGACACATGATTGAGGAGTACCAACCAAAATATTTAAGCCAGTTCCTAATAAAGTTACATAAGACCATTATGATAGGCCAAACATTTCTCCACCGAAGATTACTAAGAAGATTAGAAGACCAAAAAAGTCAAGGAAAACGACAACCACTGAGCCAATGAAAAACAATAGATATTTTAATATTTGTTGCTCCCTTTGTGATCGGATGAACACAATGTCAGGAAATGTTGCAAGATAAATAATAGCTTAGAATTAGGTATTAAGTAATTATGGTTTTAATTACTTTTGTCATGTACTAAGCTTAATTATTTATCGTTATATATGTAATTTTAAATAGAGTGTCAGTGGACTGGGAGAAAGTTCTCATGCTACAGCAAATACTCCAAAGAGAAAAAGAAACGGTAAATGATGATTTGACTATGAAATAATTTTTATTTTTTTTTAATTTTTGATAATTCCTCTATCTTTATATTTTTCAATTTAAATATTTATAGGGTTTGAATGGTCCAAAAGAGAGCTTTACTAATACTAGGGGAAGAAGAGGTAAAAAAGGCCGATGGGGTAATAGAGGAAGAGGAAATAGAAGAGGTACTCATTCATAATTATGTTTGATATTTGGAAACAACTAATGCTTGTCATAAATAATGAAGTTATAACTTTTGTGTAGGCTGATATCAAACTAACAATCTTTCTCCAAATCCAACTCAAGGCTCACATGCTTTACAGCTCTTAGATGGTTAGTAAGTATTAGCATTAAGATATTATACATGTAGAATTCACAAATTATTTATTATTGCATTAGGCTGTAATGTCTTTTGAATGCACAAACTGTTATTAGGGCATTCAACGATTATTATGTTTTTTTCAAATGCACAAATTGTTATTAATGCATTAGGCTATAATGGTTTTTGAATGCACAAACTGTTATTAGTGCATTCAACTGTTATTATGTTTTTTTTAATGCACAAATTGTTATTAATGCATTAGGCCACTACTACATAAATGTCATTTACTGATACTTAGTTTACTGACACTTTGCAAAAGGTATAAGTAATTGTGTACAAATTCACAATTTTGCACTTTTAACAAGTAGGTATCAAAGGTTATTGATACTAGTGTGTCAATAAATTAAATATTAATTATTACTATGCTAAAGTATTAGATATAAAAATAATAATAAAAACTTATTTTAGTTCCAACTCGAACTTACGACTTTTAAAGTTTAAAAACATAATGTTTGAAGCACAAACTATCAAGTCTTGTTGAATCAAGCTACAAATAATGTTTTAAAGATTTAAAAAACAAAAATATAATAACAGAGAAAAACATAACCTAAATTAACACTCTATTAATCGCACCTATCTCAAATCTCACTATCAAAGTTTAACTTTCTATCATTATCTTGCCTTTCCCTCTCTCTTTCTCTTTCGTTTCTCTTTGCTCAATCTCTTTTGTTCTTTTTTGTCTATTTACAAATTGAATTCAATCAACTCAAATAGACAATAAAAATCTTAAACTTAGTTTCTTTTTTCTATTTTTCCCCAAATTAAAAAATGAATCAAAACCTAATAGCTTGTTACACAACAAGCTTCTTCTCCAAATAAATGTTTAGCGCCTCTATTGGCCAAGTAACCAAAAACCATTGCAAAGGGGTGAAGTGGCACCATCACTAGCGTATTCAAGCAATCTTGCTCTCCATAATAAGCAGTCTAGAGAAAGAATTGTAGAGAAGATTGTCCGTAATGGCTTTTTTTTTCTTAATTTAATTAATGGTTTTTTTTATTTTATCTTATGATTATTAATACCTTTTTAATTTTAATTATCTAGGTTTTCATAATTTTAATTTTGTAGGTTATTTCATTGAAAGAGAATTCTTATCTGAATATTTTTACCATAGCTAAGATCAGTTTAAAAGATCTGATGTGATTTATTGTCATTGTTATTTAAAATTAAGCAAAGATTATCTACTCAGTTTGTTGGAATAAAACGATTTGCAAATGTATCTTCATAAGAATTTTTTAAATGATAATTTATTGAAAGGGAATATATAGTTGACTAAATTAATTTCTCATGGGTGTCTTTGGGATAATGATATGGGCGATATGCCCATAAAAAAAAAAAGTTGCAAAAGGAGTGATTATATTGATAATTTTATTTAGATTTTTAAGTACGTGGCTTCTTTGCTATCTCATGGTTAAAGACAAGCAAATCTATGGTTTAAAAATTAGCCACATTTTATTGATTATGAGTTTCTTTTAAAAGTTTTAACTTGGAAAGTTTAATGAACTGTTTTCTTTCTTACATTACCGTTTCAAAATGCATGGCATTTATTAATGGAGAGTGGGGGCCGGTTTACTTTATTTGTTCTTTGGATTCTAGTAGCTACCATCCATTTTACTCATGCTTACCAATTAGGCATACACGTAGACTTTTAATTGTTTTCCTTTCTTTAAGGTGTCTTCCTTAATTTGTTATTGTTTTATATAATATTAATGGATAGTTGACAACGTAGCCAATGTGATAGTATACTTAGGGCTTACAACAACAAAACAATGTGTGATAGCATTTGAAAAATGCTACCAAAGGTGAATGGTAGCATTTTAACGAATACTAAGTAAGCCGGTGTAACTAAAAGTGTTTCACATATAAGTAGAATTTATTGAATGCTATAAATTATAAAACACAGCATTGAATAACTGCAATGCAATTAGCTATTGTTGCTTTATGTTAATGTTATCACTGGAGAAAGTGATATTACTTAGAAAACGCTACCACTGTATAAAGTTCCCTACCAAAATGTATAACTTTAAAGAAATGTTACAAAATCATTTATAACTTGCTATTGCAGTATCCCTTAAAGGTTAGGGAGAAAAATATATATATATATTTTATTATTAATTCTCAATACTCACTCAATTCATTCATTTAATTCATTGTTCTAGTCATTTTATTACTAGAAACTAAATTGTACATCATCCATTGGTTTAAAGTATCAAAATGTTTAAATATCCAATAATCGTATAATAAATGTTTAAGTAGACAAAAATTTACAAACGATAAATATGCGAGTGTTATACATCAATAGTTTCTAGTGATAGTAAAAAATGCACTACATATTGTCTTCAAAGCCTCTTAGCAAAATATCCCTGATCTTTATAACCTGCTTTAAGTATTTAAAAAATATATATATATAATTTGTTCTATTAATAAAAGAAAGCAACAAAATAATGGCTCCTTAAAATAATTTGCCCACGTACATAAATTATAATAATTAAAGTATCATTAACTTTAAATGAGATTTATATTCACTTAAGCCAATCAATTTTGACATATTAGGCATTAAAGCTAGGCATTAAATCAAACTAAAAATTAATAATTCTACAGCTATATTCTTTTTAACTTAAATGGAAGCTTTATTATTTTTCTTTATACTACATCTACCCAACTATGTTAGAAATAAATTTAAGAACAAGTATTTCATTTCTATTCTAATTAAACTGCATTTAAGAGGTCTGCATGTCTAATGAGAACTCTATTTTAATTCCATGGCTCGGTGATAGGACTTTTCTATTAGGTCTAGTCCAATACCTGTCTAAAAGAGACTAAGTTATCTAGCTAGTCCTCATTATGCAGAGTTGAGGCCTAAATTGAAAGAATACAATATTTGAGCAGACAAAGTAAAATAGGCCAATTACATAAAAAATCTTCCACAAAAGCTATAATTAATCTTCCTCAAATTATCCATTTAAGCAAAATGAGATTACTAATCAAATAAAGATGTAAGTGACAAACTTTAGAAGAATAATTGTCTATCTATAAATTCACAAGCAAATCCAGAGAAAAAAATCTACGATATTCAAATCTATTAGTTACCAAAATTTTCTCTAGTTGTACGCTTCATAGAGATTAGTTTGTCAATGAATCTTTTGTGTCCCAAAACACGCTCAGTTTCAAGACTATATGCCCTAATGGCCATCTACCATAGTGGCTCCTCCTCTTCCCAAATTGTACCAGCCGATTAGCAATTGGCAATGAAGTTTATAATGCAAAGAATAAAAGTTTATAAAAAATATGGAGCAAGATGCTAAAGTAATTTCTTATGCTTCTAAGAGTAATTTCAAAATGTACCTCACGAACCTAGAGAAGCTTTCAAGAAATCTGAATCTACACCCTTTGAATAAGGATCCATGAGAGGAGAAGATAAAATATCTGAAGTTAAAAATATTAATTAGCAAATCAAAGAAAATACAGTAAAATCATGTGTTACTTCTTTAAAATGTTCAAGTTACAATATAATAATGAGATAGAAATAAAATATATTCAAGAAGTCCTGTAAAGACAACAATTTATCAATAATAATTCAATCTTAAAAGCTATTCAAATATTGCAAAAAGCTAAGTAAAGAGTTACTATTATGAAAAAGATGAATCATTCAGACAGTTAATGTCCAACTACTAAGGTCTCTCTTTCAATGAAATGACAATTCTCAAAGCGACACTTCAGCAATCAGATGTTCAGAAGAAAAAAGTAGGGGAAAAAAAAAAAAGAACCTTACAAAGAAATGAAATCTAGCTGGAAAACACTAAAACTCTGTTATTATATATAGGCACCATCTTGCACAATCTCCTTGCATCCCATTTTGCAGAAACATAAAATATAGAATGAAAAAGTCCATATGATTCCCACTCATTTGCTTCAAACAGATTAGTAACCAAACAAACTAAACAAGTTGAAGACAACTGGAGTAACCAAAGCCAAAACTTTGTGCAAAATGCCAAAGGGTGTTACTAGTGAATAATTAAAAGATAAAAAGCAAAATTCAATCAATTTAAAATTGTTCATAATAACAATTTTAATTATTAAAAACTGATCTTCAACAAAGTTAACATTTTTCACGGCAAAAGAATTAAATCGAAGCAATTAAAAAATATAATTAACCTAAAGCTTTCATATTGCATTAAATTAAACCCACAACATTTTCTTTTCTCTTTTCTTTGCCTAACTTTCTCAACTTTCTCAGTCATCAGATCCCAAAATCCTAAAACATAAATAATAATAATAATTCAAAACTGAAATTGGGGATTTGATTAGGTTCGAGATGATATACCGTTTGAAGAGTTGGTCACCGACCTGAAACAAATCGCCTCCATTAAATTTGAAGAAATTTTAACAAATTTATCTGTGTCTTGCTGAGACCAAATTAAACGACGAGTGCAGAAGTAATGTCTGAGAGAGCTTAAGATTGATAACTTTTTAATCTTTTAGAAACAAACTAACTCACTAAAATTTCACAATTACAGTAAATGCAATGAGTGAACCCCGAAGGCAAGAGTATTATTATCTCCCTCGTCTTTATTTCTTCAGTATAAAAACGAAGGGAAAGAACATGAGAGGATTCTAAGAGGCTGAGAGAGTGAGAGAGGCGATTAGAAAAGAGAGGCACTTAGGATTGTGCAAAACATTGGGATACTTTTGGAGCGAAACAAAAGATATGGTGCCCCTATTCTTTTTCTTATTGGCTGTGCAATTAAAATTATTTTGGGCTTTTGGCCGCTTTCTTTTGTAGCTTTTTTTTATTCTCATCAATTTATCCTTTCTTTAGTAGCATTATGAAATTCATACTTATTTAGTTATTTTATATGGTACATATAATTTAGAAATATGTTACTAATAGAATGATAAATGTGATAAAAAGTAAAATGTTATCACTTGTATAGGTAATAGTAGCATTTGTTAGTGAAAGTGATAAAAAATTAACATTTTTATTGCACAATGCTACCAAAAGTGATCTTTCTTGTAGTGACATTATGATTAATTTCCTTTACGATAATTTTTATCCTCTGTGCACGGGATGTCAAGCCATTTTAACTCAACCCTCTTACGGCACCTAATTATTTTAACTTATCCTTTGTCTCTTTTCTTTTTTTTTTTTCCATATTTAAGATTAAACAAATATGTGGGGTTAAGGGGAAGAAAAAAGTATACACAAAATGTGTAGTCATACGCCACATGCAATTGAACCTCAGCTAGCTAAATTAAAACAAAATTTTTAATTCTTTCGTTCACATCACATCCACATACACTAATCACACACATTGCATGCATGTAACGCTTTAAATGCCATTAATTAGCATGGAAGCGAATTCCAGTTGGATGTTTGTTGTATGTATGTAATTTTTGTATTTTGTTGAGAATTTCATGGTTCATTTTTTTTAGAACATTTTTAATAAAGACAATGACTATGGTATAAACTAACTAAGTTAGCTTTTTCCAAAACTGAGTTCAATTGATTGCTTATGTATGTGCTTTTGCAGTAGGCATTAAACGTTGCCAAAGCCTAAAGGTACGGTCTCAAGCTGAGTTGGAGCTTTACAACATAGCCAGCCCATAGAGGTACTAGACTATTACATATTCTACTATTATAAGGCTGTGATACATGTGTGTTTCACTGATTATTAATGTTATTATTAACATAGTTAAACAAATGTGTACAGGAAAAATTATTGTACTTTACTGTAATTCCTTAATTTATAGGAGCTATAAGTAATTTTTTAGAATTATCAATTTATTATTAAAGCTATAATCATAATAACTTTAAACATTTGAAATTAATCATGCAATTCAATTAAACTTGAACTGATAGTATATAATACATAAATAGGTAAAAATATTTGAGATGCACAGAACTTGGATAACTTGTCATAGAGCGTCCATAGATTATCATACAAGAGTTAATGAATTCTTAAATTTCTCCATTTTGAATGCTGAAAACCAAATGTCAATTAGATGTCGCTTGCACCTATTATTGTAATATAGAGTTTCATACTCCTCAACAAGTGAAGGATCGTTTAATTGAAAAAGGTTTTCTTACAACATATAAAGTTTGAACTTGGCATGGTAAGACTAACCCTATTTCTACATCTACAAAGTCCCAAGACCATCCACATAGCGGAAGCTTTAGATGTGATGATTACAGTGACATATGGGACATAGTCGAAAATGCTTACGAGCACTGTGATAGAGATCCTATCCTTTTAAGGATACGCTTGAAGATGTTGAAAAGCCTTTGTATCCGAGTGCAAAACATTCAAAGTATCTAGGTTAATGAGACTTTATAATGTGAAAGGGAACTATGGGTGGTTTGATAAAGGGTTATCTGCTTTATTATAAGTCTTGTTGATATTTTACCAAATAATAATAAACTACCTAAGTCAATGTATGAGGTCAAGAAAATAATGAAAGAGTTAGGCTTTGTATATGAAAAGATACATGCATGTCTAAATGATTGCATTTTGTATTGGAATGAATTTGCTGAACTTATTGAATGTCTAAATTGTGGAGCATCTAGGTGGCAACAAAAAAAAGATGCCTAAAAAGTTTTAGGAAAGGGGTTCCTAAAAAAGTGTTATGGTATTTCCCTTCTATTCATAGGTTCAAAAGATTTTTTCAATCATCACAAACAGCTCAAAACTTAACATGGCATGCTAATAAAAGAATTAGAGATGGTAAACTTTGCCACCCAGTAAACTCACCAACTTGGCAACTAATTGACAATAAGTGGTAAGAATTTATACAAGAGCTTAGAAATCTCTGTTTAGCTCTCTCAACCGATAGGTTAACGCATATAGTACACTTCGCACTATTTATAGTTATTGGCCCGTTACACTAATAAAATATAATCTTCCTCCATGGTTGTGCATGAAGAGAAAGTTTCTGATGATGTCTCTTATGATATCCGGCCATGAACAACCTGGAATCTAGATGTATACATAGCACATTTGATTGAGGACTTGAAAACCCTATGGGATGTAGGGTTTGATGTTTATGATGCTTATAGAAAAGAAACCTTTAATTTATGGGTTGTATTGATGTGAACAATTAGTGACCTTCCCGCATACAGAAACCTCTCTGGTTGCACTGTTAAAGGCTACTATGCTTGCTCAATTTATGGGATAGACACTTGTGCATGTTGGCTGCCATCGTCGATTTCTACCACTTGCTCACTTATTTTGAAAACTCCGAAAGGCTTTTAATGAGATTTAAGAGTGGAACAACCCTCCTAAAAGTTTGTCTAATGAGGAAATCTTTAACATGGTGGAAGATATTGACACTGAGTTTTGGGAAAAAAAGGGCAGAAAGCGGAAACATGATTAAGGTGGTTGTAGTGGTGGTCGTGATGGTGATGAGAACATAACTAAAATTTTGTACAAAAAAAGATCTATCTTTTTTAACTTAAAATATTGGAAGCATTTATTAGTACGCCATCAACTAGATGTAATGCATATTGAAAAATATGTGTGTGAGAATATATATGGCACACTACTTCATCAACTGAGTAAGACAAAGGATGGAATTAATTCTAAAAAAGATATTGAGCATATTGAGATAAGGAGAATACTAGTTCCTGATGAAACAAAAAAAAAAATTATTCTACCTCCAGCTCCATACACTTTGGGTAAGAAAGATAAAAAATAGTTTTGTGAAACCTTGTAAAGTGTGAAAGATCCTGATGGCTATTCTTCTAATGCCAAAAACCTGTGTCAATAGATGATTTTTGACTTCAAGGCCTTAAGTTTCATGACTGTCATACTTTAATACAATAACTGCCCTCATTAGCCATTCAAAATTATTTACCTATAAATGTCAGAGAAAGGTCATAATCAAAATGTGCTTCTTTTTTAATTCATTTTGCTCTGAAGTAATAACCTCTAATACTCTTAACCAATTGTGAGAGGAACTTGTAATCACCTTATGCTTATTACAACAGACTTCCTACCTAGCTTTTTTGACATTATGATCCATTTAACAGTCCATCTAGTAGAACAAGTTAGGTTATATGGGCCAGTTATCTTTAATGGATATATTCTTTTAGGAAAGAGATGAAAACTCTTAAGGATTATGTTCGTAATCGCTACTATATTGTAGAAAGTTATATTACAGAATAACCACTTCAATTTTGTGTTAAGTACCTCTCAAATTGTAATGTTCACTACTAGAAAAATGGCCTTTAGTGATACTAAAATAGTGTCACTAATTACATTTAGTGACACTTATTAATAGTGTCAGTGATCTGGGAGTCAGAAAAATACTGACACTTGAATGTGGTGTCAGGGATTACTATTACTATAGTATTACAAATTTTATGACACTATAGTGTTACTAATATTGTGACGCTTGTAACAGTATTTACAAACAATTATTACATATCAATAAAATATAAATAGTAATACTTTAGTGTCAATAATTATTATTACTATAGTATCACGAATTATTCATATCAGTAAAACAATAAGCTCAATAGAACTGATACTTTATGATAAATTTTAAATATAAATGATTTTTATTAGTTTTCATTGTCATTAAAAAAAATATTAAAATTAAACTAAAGTGCTAAAATAAACAATTACATATAAAATTTGTAACAAATTTTTAATAAATCTTAATCAAACATTAATAAAAATATAATAGTAACAAAAATATGTCAAATATAATATAAAATCAACATAGTGACGGTTTGGAGAACTCAAAACAAATCTTCAAATATAATTTGAAATTAAGATAATGAACATTTACAAGCAATCACTAAGTTGTCCCACAAATATCTACTCCCCCACCTTTGCCTTCCCTTTGACCGTCCCTACCTACAAGTGCATCGTATAGATTTAATTAGCTAGCATGCTATACAAATCAATATTCATATATTCAAAAGAAAAAATATATATTTATAATTTTACTTGATTATTGTATGCTACAATTAACTTTGCAACATACGTGGCCCACTCATCGCGAAGTTGCGAAATATCATCCATAGTGTACTCATCATAGCCCTTGAACTTCAAAAATAAAACAACAAAATGTATAGATATATTTTTAAATCTATTCTACTTAACATAAAAAATATAGCTAATTCTACAAATAAAGAGTATCATTATAGTAAACAATAATTAACAAAACTGTCTTACAAGCTAATACTTTAAATTAATTATTTTACTTGAAATGAATATTAATTGTCCTAATGGCAGCTGGAATAGAAACCACAAATAATCCATGTCCTTCATAATATTATGATATAAGCCACAGATTTTGAAATAGGCATTTGCGATCCTTCATTTCACTACATGCACAACAATGTTTTCACCTATATATTCAACAAAATTAAAAAAAAGTTATAGAGAAACTTATTGTTTTCAAGAATGTATAAATCTCGAACAATCTGTTGGATGTACTTCATCACATAATAGCCACATTCAAAGGTTCCATCTTGTTTTGGTCACTAAAAAAAAAATTTGAGTTTAAAAAAACCTTTCCCTGACAGTAACAATGAATGTTATAACTTGGTTTTGATAATACCTTAATGAAACCCACCGCACGTACCTTCTTTTGTTAGTCTTCACTGATGCATTGTTATCCTACTATAAGCAATAAATAACAGATGTGAACGAATGAATCCACAACGAAAGTAATAATAATAATAATTAAACCAATTAAAAACATACTCATTCACCATCTGCCTCAGCTTATTATCAGGATTATTACCTAATGGATCAAGATAATATACTTTGAGCCTCACCATATCAATTGATACTAGCACCCAGTGACCACTAAACAACCAATTGGAAAAAAAATGACAAATAGATTACAAGATAAATTTAAATCATTCATGGAAACAAAGAAAATAGATAAAAAATAAATAAACTATACCCTGGGTTGTATGGGAAAACAATGATCTGGGCTATTTGTATCTTGTCCAAAAGGTCTGAAATATAGGAACACCTATGTGGGTAGCTTGCTTGACTTGGATGTAGCTTACCTATACATCCAAATTGAATTGGACTGACATCACCACCATTATCCATCTCCTCATACAAGTGTCTATACAAAAAAAAACTTATTCATATATTTTATAAGAGATAAAATAACATATGTCTAAAATTAGAAAACATAATAAATGCTTAAATTAAGTTTTTTTTCTTACTTGATCCATATCTCAATAACCGAATTTGAGAGCTCTGCAAACTGTATGATTTCATTGCAAATTTGTTTGTCCAATCTACTCTCCCAGTGCACACCAAAAGTTTTGAGATCATGTGCAATCATAATCGACCGTGGTAGGGAGCTCTCAATCATCAAAGAAAAGATTTCCATCTGTGCACTCTTGGTCTCCTTTCTTGCTTTGACAGCTTCGCGGGTATTTTTTCTCAGAACAAGTTTCCTTGCTGTCACTGGTTTCACAACAATGGGTTCCTTTGGTGTTCCTTTCTCCTGATACAAATATATCACACCATCTGCAGGAGACTTAAGACAATCAACTTTCTTGTTTAAAGGAGTGAATCTTGGAGATCTTCTTGGGGTCTGTTTTAAAGTGGCTTCACAATCTACTTGGGCTGGAATTTGGGCAGGAGCTAGCAGGGGCAGTGAGTTGATGTTCTTGGCAGATTTTGGAGTAGCTTTAGTCACTGATTTGGTAGGGGATCGACGATTTATCTCCATCTTAACACTGCAACCACCTTTGGAGTTAGGAAAGTTGGAACTGCCAACTTCAGTGTTGTTGCAGTCATTTATCCTTGCATTCATTTGATCTAACTGAGCTTGCATAAAGTGAAAACTCTCTTGATACATTCTCCGTTCTCGTGCCAACTCGGTGAGGATTAGGAATACTCGAAATACATGGTCAGGGTGATAAATTGACCCAAGCCCCGCATCCGACTTCCATTAGGCTTCTTCAAGTGCTTCACCTAAGATATCATTTGGTCCCTGGGATTCGAATGTTCCTTGCTCAACTTGAATTTTTAGCTCACTCTGCAAAATAAACACAAAAAGATTTCGTGTACGTGTAAAAGACATAAAACATGCACATGTGGAGTCTCCATTGGGCAATTTTTTTTCAAGTCGATTGCATGTAGACATGTTGTCAAACAGCAAACAGATTACAATAGTAGCATTCAGTTAATCAATATTCCAAAGTCAAGCCAAATACCCAACAAAGACTAATCCAAAACAAAACTAAGTAATTAACATTCAGCCACATCCAGCAGCAAAATAAATACAATTGTAGTCCTTTTCCAGCAGCACCAAAGCCAAGACACGAAATGTCATCAATTCTATTACATCTCTTAGTTAATGGCACACAATGGATAAACATTTACAAGGGTCATGTTGACAAACAGAAAACAATAGGTAATCAATATTCCAAAGTCAAGCCAAATACCCAACAAAGACCAATCCAAAACAAAACTAAGTACTCAACATTTAGCCACATCCAGAGAGTAGTGGTAGAAACTTACAATTCTCTCGACTACTTGTTGCACGTCGAGGTGTAACTTCCATCTTTTCTCTTGTGCGCCAATAACCAGGCCTCACTACGGTCAATCTCTTGCTCAGAAACTTCGAGCTCCAACTTCTACAACATATCAATAAAATTAGATTGAAAACTACTCGGAACCACCTTATTATTTGTATTAGCAATATTATAAGTTTATATTATAGCAGTTATTGTACTTACTCTTTTATGCAGCAGCTCACGCATATCCCGTGACTACCCAAATGATGGTTGTACTGATTCTTTGCTCTTTTATCCTTTGTCATCGACTTTTTTCCTATACAAAGTGGATATCGATTAAAATTCATTCAAAAGCTCTCAATGATATTATCAAACTCACATAATTTAAAAAATACCTGAAAGTCTTCGGATAAAACTTTATCAACAAAGCTCTTCCAGTCTTCTTTTCTAATGGCCTCATACTCAAGAGGAGGCTTTTTCAAAGAATTTAAGTTGTTTGCATTGGGCAGAATATATTCATTTGCCAACTTACTTCTAAAGGACCTTAATGCAACTCCCATCCATTTCAACATTTGGGTTTTGGCCTTCAAACTCAACTTGAACTTTTCCTTAAAATGAGACCACAATGTCTCCTTGATGTCCAGTGGCACTTTCCTCCAATCATCGTATATGATTGGAATTCTTTCCCGTACAATCAGCCCAATGTAACTCCTCAGGTCGTTTCTCTTCTTTCCAACCGGAACTCCATAAGAATTGTAAGCGAGCTCAGTCTCCTCATTAACTCCTTTCTGCAAGTCTTTCTTTTTTGTAAGGTTTCGTCTTGGTCTTCCTTCCAGATCTGGATTATATTCCTTGTCATCATTTTCTGCCATGTCTCCAACTAATCTGCAAATGCATAAAATAGATAAGCGCATTAGATATCAGTATAATTAATAGAATAATAATTAATAAATCAGTTTTTTACTTAAGGGAAATTGTGCTAACAAGTTACCATAAATGTGTTATTCATTTTCTGCCTCAATATTTACATGAAAACATCACCATCTGATATTACACATGTTCTTCATCACCCACGTCTAACTTACACTCTGGAAGATTGTTGGATAATGGCGCATACACATCCATGTCATCATACTCAACCCCATTTGAATAATCACATTTTTCACTCACTGAACAAACATTTGATTTATTATTATCTAGCTGGTCTTTCACATAAAACACTTGCTTTGCATGACCAGCTAGAATAAAACTATCAGATTTATAACCTATTCGATCTAAATTAACTACAGTGAACCCTAACTCATCATTGTTTACCCCCCTATCATCCACCCAATCACACTTAAAAAGAATTTTCTTAACCCCCAAATAATCAAGCTGCCAAATTTCATCAATAACCCCATAAAAAACCATATCCCCAGAATGGGGATTTTTGTCTTTTGAGCTCGAAATCTGTAAAGCTTTGGCAACAACACGAACACCACTGTTTTGTGTTACATGGTTTGTATCCCGAGCTCTCGTACCAAACTTAAAACCATTAATGCAATACCCTTCATATGTCACCACACTTGAGCGTGGTTTGTTTGCCAGCCACCATACTTTGCCAGCCAACATACTATTTCCTCAACCGCTACATTATTTTCTTTGTTAGCTCTTACCTATAGTTTCAAAAAATAAAACGACATTAATTAGTTAAATGGAAAAGTTTGTTTACTTTTACTTGGAAACTCTTTTTATACCTAATGAAGCAAATCTAACCTTTTGTTTCAACCAATCAGCAAATGTACGAGAGTGCTCGGTTAGCAACCATAAAGGCTTCTTTATTTAACGAGGGTGCTTTGATTGCAATAAGGCCAAATACTCCCTAAAATTATACACACAGAATTAACAAAATTATACCTTTTTAATTACTAAGATTACAACAAAAGTTAACAGAAGCTAATATAGGAGTTTGTGTTCACATACTCTATGTATGGTTGAATCTCAGGGGTGTTCACCAAAACACATCGGTGTGCTTGTGCCAATGTAGGAGCATCAACCACCTTAATATTTACACCTCCGAGTGGCCTTTCAACTGTAAAATCATTTACACAACCAGTAGGCAGCCCAATTGATTCACAACTTGAAAGGTATTCAACGACAAAATTCAAGTGCTTCCTCAAGAATATAGCACTCGACAATGCAACCTTCAGGACGATTTCGGCTATGAACATAACCCTTTATAGGTTTCATTTCTCTCTCAAATGGATACATCCATCGAAGGTAAACCGGACCACATAACCTAACTTCTTCTACTAGATGGATCGTTAAATGGACCATTATATCGAAGAAAGCACGTAGGAAGTATTGTTCTAGATTGTATAAGGTGATTTTAAGTTCCTTTTGCAATTGGTTTAGAGAATCAGGCTCTACTACCTTAGAGCACAATGAATTAAAAAAGAGACACAACCTGATTATGACAGTTCTAACATTTTGAGGCAAACAACTTCGAATTGCCAATGGTAGTAGTTGTTGCATCAAGGTATGACAATCATGAGACTTAAGCCCGTGAAGACGACAATCATCCATTGAAACAAGATTTCTAAAATTAGAACAGTAACCATCAGGAACTTTGACATCTTGCAAGGTTTTGCAGAACATTTGTTTTTCTTTCTTACTTAAAGTGTATGGGGCTAGAGGGATGACTTTGTTTTGCTGATCAGGAGCTAATGCAATAAAAGCTTTGTTCATTGATTCTCTAAGGTTTGGATGTGTAAGATCTTTTCTAGCATTAATTCCATCTTTTGTTTTCCCCGGTTGATGAAGTAATGTGCCATAAATGCTCTCACATACATTTTTTTCAATGTGCATCACATCTAATTGATGACGAACTAACAAGTGTTTCCAATATTCTAAGTCAAAGAAAATTGATTTCTTTTGTACAACAATTGAGAAACATCCCCATTACCCTCACCCTCACCCTCGCCTGCCTCGCCTCGTGCTCACCTCACCCTTGCCCTCGCCCGCCCGCCCTCGCCCTCACCCTCACCCTCAACCCAAACCTTACCCTCACCTTTACCCTCACCCTCACCCTTTCCTTCACCACGTTTTCGCTTTTTTTGGATCTTTTTCCCAAACTTGGTGTGAATGTCAGCCACCAAATTTAAGATCTCAACTCCAGACAAAGGCTTAGGAGGGTTTTCAAGAAACTGTCTATGGCCCATATATGACATTTTTCGACTATGCGGCAACCAACATGCACATGTTTTTATCCCACAAATTGGACAACCATAGTATCCCTTAACAGTACACCCAGATAGGTTCCCATATGCTGGAAAATCACTAATTGTCCACATCAACACAGCCCGTAAATTGAAAGTTTGGTTCCTATATGCATCAAAAACATCGACACCTACATTCCATAGGATTCTCAAGTCCTCAATTAAAGGTGCTAGGTACACATCTATATCATTTCCAGGCTGTTTAGGGCCAGATATCAGTAGAGATAACATCATAAACTTTCTCTTCATACATAACCATGGAGGAAGATTATATGTTATTAATGTAACAGGCCAACAACTGTAAGTCGTGCTAAGTGTGCTATGTGGGTTAATCCCATCAGATGATAAAGCCAACCGAAGATTTCTTGGCTCTTGGGCAAAATCAGGCCATTTCTTGTCAATTAGCTGCCAAGCAGGAGAGTCTGCTGGGTGGCGAAGCTTGCCATCTTTAATTCTTTTATTTTCATGCCATGTTAAGTTCTCAGCAGTTTGTGGTGATTGAAACATTCTTCTAAACCTAGGAATTATAGGAAAATACCATAACACTTTTTTTGGCACCCCCTTCCTAATTTTTTTTTATCCATCTTTTTTTATTTGCCACCTAGATTCTCCACAGCTTGAGCATTCACTAAGATTTTGGAACTCATTCCTATAAAGAATGCAATCATTTGGGCATGCATGTATTTTCTCATAATCTAAGCCTAATAACTTCATTGTTTTTTTGGCCTCATACATAGACTTAGGCATACTATTATCATTTGGCAATATCTCATTGAGCACTTCTAATAAGGCTGAAAACCCACTATCAGACCAGCCGTAAAGTCCTTTTATATTGTACAGTTTCATTAAACCTGATAACTTTGAATGCTTTGAACCCGGATATAAGGGTTTTTCAGCATCTTCAAGCATATCCTTAAAAGAACTAGGATCTTTATCACAATGCTCAAAAGCATCATGAACCATGTCACCTAAATTATTGTAATCTGGACATTTAAAACGCTGACTTTGTGGCTGGTCGTGGCACTTTCCAGATGTAGGTTTTGGGTCCTCCTCACCATGCCAATTCCAAATTAAATATTCTTTTAGAAAACCTTTTTTAAACAGATGTAACCTCACTTGTTCGAGAGTCAAAAACTCCATATTGCAACAAGAGGTACAAGGACATCTAATCGACATTCTATTTTCTGAATTAATAATGGCAAACTCCAAAAATCATCAACCCTATCATAATACTTATCCGACAATCTATCACGTAACATCCAAGTTTTGTCCATAATATGTATTTTTACCTGTTCATTTATTACAAGTTGTTAGCTTAATAAGTTTAATTAAATTGATACAATAAATAACATAATCTTTTATCAGAACCTATACTTTAAAATGTAATTATTTTAAATTAAGACATGCATATATAACATAAATCGGACAAGCATGAACTTAGGTAATTTCTATCATAGTCATTCTCTATTAAAAATCTTCCAACAAAAGGCACGAATAATTACATTAAAAAGTAATGATAGTCGAGCAACATTACCAAATGGAAAAATTTAACAAAGAAAAGTTGAGATTCGAGCTTCGAGTAATAACAAACCTTTCCCGACAAGCACCTCCGGACAATACTCCACTATAAGCACGGTTCACAGTCCTCCTGTTTCTGGACAATCTGGACCTCTTATATTCAGCAGGTCTCAAGTGAGGAATCTGCAGGTAGAGAAACAGTCTTATCATACTTCGGTAAGCAAGGTGTTAATGTCCTCAAACAAACTCATAATGACTCCATAATGATTTTAAGATAAACAATACAATTAAATATCAATTTGACTTTCAGTTTTCACCAACACAATCATCAAAGAAATGCAGCAGAAACTCTGTGAAGATAATGTTGGTGGCTTTTATGTATTCTACAGAATAATACCTAGTCCACCTCCACCACTACCACAAACAGAGATAGGCATTAAATTTTCATTTGTCCATGTAAGCAAGCAGTCTTTGTCTCTTTGATTTAAAAAATAGCCCAAGGCAATCACTGAACTAATATCTCTATATGACTGAAAGTTAAGTAAATACATATTTAAGACAACCTGCAGTTCACAACGACGTCAACTAATTAACTACCATAAAGTTTCTCCCGAATAGGTAGGGCACAAAACAGGTACAAACATTCCAACCTAATCTAATTAGCAGCTATTGTCAGCCTATTTCTTGCTGTAACCAATGGGTTTACTGTTTAAAATTATTAAACCCAAAATTTTTTTGTAACAATTTCTTACAAGGCATTTTCTTCAACATTGAAAACCAATACTAAGATTCTCTAAACAAATAGATAAAAAAGAAGGCATAATTACCCCTTGAATTCTCTTGCCAGTCACAGGACACTTAGCGAAGCAGCTCTGTTCGGTTCTCTATTAGCAAAGCAGCTTCAACGCTCTCGCTTCTGTGACTATTATTGAAACCCTATAATCCAACACGCCATCAGAAGAGCTTGCAGTGCCAACTTCGACGCCTTCAACGAAAACCAAAACGAAACTATCAGCCACGATAACGTCGTCACCTCAGCAATTAGGGTTTTAATTTTTTTTCAATTTAGGGAAACCATGAGAGATCGACTGTTTGGGTGTGATAGACAATAGAGAACAGAGAACAGAAGATATTAAGAAAAGAAAAATGAAAGAGAAAGCATGAGAGATCGAGTGAGAGATGGGTGAGAGTTAGAGAGATCGAGTGAGAGACGGGTGAGAGTTAGAGTGAGAGATGGGTGAGAGTTAGAGAGATCGAATTTAATTAGGTTTTGTCTATCTTTTGTTATTATATATTTTTTTGTTTTTAAAACCATTAAAACAAACGAATTAAGTTATTTTAACATGGCTTGATGGTCTCTGTTTCCTTTGTTAGAGTTTTAAACTCTAGAAGTCTCAGGTTCGAGTTCGAACTAAAACAATTAGTAATGAATTTTTTTTTTTCTGATACTTTAGTATCAGTGATTATTGATGTTTAATTTACTGACACAATAGTATCAATAACTTCTAATACCTACTTGTTAATAGGTGCATTTGTTCACAATTACTAATACTTTTTGCTAAGTGTCAGTAAACTAAGTGTCAGTAAAGGCCATTTTTCTAGTAGTGGTTATTGGACTACCTACTAGTTATCTAATTGATTTCTCAATTAAAAGGCCTTTGGAAGGTGCAATAGTTAAGGTGGCTGATGATCTTTTATTAGCTCAAGCACATCGGTGCATTCTAATGAGCACCTTTGAAATCCAATCATATATCGAGTAAGTTATTTGTTAATTTTTTCCCAATAAATATTAGTATTGTATTATAATATTATTATTCTACTTTTGAAGTCTTAATATGGTCTCGTGTAGGGAGCATATGCATTATTTGGCATCAAGAAACCCCTATAAGGCAAAAAGAAATGTATGGTTGTAAAATCAATGGCTTTAATTTTACAACAAGGGACCGGGACAATAGTCGTGTAACCCAAAATAGTGGTGTTAGAGTTGTCACTAACACTCTATAAATTTCAAGTTCGAAAGGTAAAAGTCCTCATTCTGGAGACATGACTTTCTATGGAGTCATTGATGAGAATTGGCAACTTGATTATCTAATGGGTAAAAAAGCATTTTTTAAGTGTGATTGGGTAGATGATAAAGGGGTTAGTGTTGGCAATTTAGTTTTCACTGTAGTTGGTTTTAATCAAATTGTCTATAAATCTGATTGCTTTATTATAGCTTATCAAGCAAAATAAGTGTTTTATATAAAGGACTAGCTAGATAATAGTAAATCAATAGTGCGTTCAGTGACTGAAGAAGCTTATAAGTTAAATGGGGAAAGATGTGAAAACTTGGATGTATTTTCATCATTATCTGACAAACTTCCAGAATGTGAGCTGGATGAGAAGGATGACGAAGGAATTTATGACAAAAACAATTATAATACTATTCTAATAGATATTGATTTAGAAGTTCATTAAATGCATTCTTGTATCTAATTTTCAACACAATCTTTTTACTTTTCCAGTAAGTGATTTATTTATTTTAATATATTCCGTTACTCATGTATTAACTCCTTAATTTAATTAATGTACTTACTTATTTGAATCATTTTTAGGATTGTAGGAGATATGGCTGAAAATGATGAGTTAACTCTTCCAGAGCTTGAGGGAAGACCAAAAATAAGAAAACAAACAAAAAGGAAAGGCTTGCAGAAAGAGGAATTTAATAGCGAATCTATAGTTGAGTACAATTCTTACTGCGTTCCAGTTGGATAGGTGAGAAATGATCTGAGGAGTTACATTGGCATCATTGTACGTGAAACAATTTCTATCTTACTTGATGACTAGAGGTGTGTGCCACTGGAAATGAAGGAAACTCTGCGGCTTCATTTTAAGGTTGTATTTAATTTTTATTTTTATATTTATTTATTGTATATAACCTTCAGATTTATTTAAACTTGATGGTAATCCATGTCATTGGTTTACAGAAAAAGTTCAAGTTGAGCTTGAAATGCAAAAGCCAAGTGTTTAAGTGGATGGGGTTAAATCAATAAACTTTAGATGTGATTTTGCTCGTTTTACCTTACAAGGATGATCTAAAGTCATTGAGGCTACCTCCTATTGAATATCTAAGCATTAAAAATGAAGATTAGAAAGTTTTCATTGAAAAAGTTTTGTCTAAGGAATTTCAAGTCTGTTGTTCATTACAATTACTTGATTTATTTGTTGCTAGTTACTAATAATTAGTTGCAATCCTTTTGGTTTTTTATGATTCTGTTTGTATAGGAAAAAAGTAAGAATGCAAAAGCTAACAGGGCAAAGAATGTCTACAACCATCGGCTGGGTAGCACACAATATGGTGGCATTTTGTATAGAAAAGTATGTACAATAGGCTATTTAATATAATTATTGCAATATAACCCAACTAATGCATAAAATATAGTATAACCAATCTTACTTGTTTTCTGTCAACCTATAACAGAAAAGGAAAGTGGAGTTTCTGAGTGAAAGATTGATTGCACTAAAGCTTGGTTAATGGCACGGGCTGACCCAAATGGCAAATATGCTCATGAAGTGACGCAAATTGCTGAGAAAATAGTAAGTCACTTGTACACTTAATTCTTATGTATTTTAAATAATCATGTAACTGTGATTATTATTAATTGCCCATATAATTGTGATTATTTTGAATGCAGATTTCAAATTTTATTAGAGCTTTATAATTGTAACTATTGGGAATTGCCCTTATAATATATGTCTATATATATATATATATATATATATATATATATATATTTGTGTCAAAAAGATTAGGAACATTTCTCTGAATCTGCAATAATGAAGCATTATAACTCATAATCATATCACAACAAATTACAAGAATGAATTACTTAAAAACAATTTGAACTTTAGTACATTTAGATAGATTGAAGCATAAACTGGAAGAAAAAAACATAGAAATGCTCACTGCCAATTAAATTTGCACAAAGAGTAGAACATAATAATTTGAAATTCTCATAAATGATAGCTATACAATTCTTATGGGGTTCCAATTGCAAAGTCAGTATTCTTAAAGAACTATAGATTTATAATTTCTTTTTTTTTTTTTTTTGTTTTGTAGAATGAACTGAAGAGTCAAGTTAAGCAAGGAACATTCTAGTCATATGGGCCAAATGACATTCTAGGTGAAGCCCTACAGAAGCAGCCAAATGGAAGCAGAGTGCAGGGAGTCTGACAATTTGTCACCCTATCCATGTACTTTCATGTCCTTGATGCTACTGGGTTGGCAAGAGAAAGAAAAATGTATCAAGAGAGTTTTCAATTTATGTCTGCTCAAGTGGAAGACATGATGCAAGGTTAAATGCTTACTGCAATACTGAAGTGGGTAGTTCTAATTTTCCTAAGGCCAAACCTTCCACTGGTGTTCAACTTGAAATTGATCAGCAATCCCCTGGAACTCTTTGAAAAAGAAAGTTTAGTAAAAGGAATATTACTAACCTTAATCTATTTTTATTTATATGTGCTTGTATATTTAGCTAATGATATGCATGTATATTTTAAATATTTCATAGGCTGATTTCCCATCGAGTAAGTAAACTCCAAAATCAATAAAAAGTAAAATAAAGAATGCTCTTATTAGGATATTAGAACCAACTCTTTAAGAAACTCTAAAGAAAGTAGAGGTTGACATTAATTGAAAGCGTACGCCACGAAGATCTCCCAGATTAAGTCCTAAAGTATTAGATGTGCAATACTTGGGGATAAGTGAAAGAGTTCCTAAAAAAGAACCACTGGTCATCAATTCAAGAGCAAAAATCCTAAGGCAGGTCTGAAAAATACGCAGGCAGCTGCACAAGCAAGAAAGAATAACATGATTGAATACATGAACTTATTTACTATGTTTTGGTGAAATTTGGGGGACACACTTGGATAAAATCATTTGTCATGACATCATGGAGTTTAAGGAGGTCTCCAACTGCATTATTAACTTATAAATCAAGTACGTAGCTTATGTTTTATTAGACTAAAAGGAATTATTATTTTCCTTTATTTAAACTTACTTTATTATATATGTTTCTTTTCTCTTAGATACTTGTTTGAGGAGATGGAGAATAATGAAAATGCTAACCCAGTTCAATTTGGACGTTTTGAGAAGTTACATCCAAATTCCTGCTTCAACGACAACTCTCAATACATTTAAAAACTTTTAGGCTTGGCATAGTTGGGACAGGTCGTTGTATTCCTATACAACCTTGGGTATAATCTTTTTCATTTGTTAACCATATTCTTTATGTAGTAAATTAATTTTGTAAATAGTTTTTAATTGTAATTTATTTCTTCACGCGATTTGTTTTTGGTTTAGTGCCCATTGGGTGTTATATACAATTGATATGGTGAGACGTACAGTCTATTATCTTGATCCTTTGAATGGTAATCCTGATGAAGAGATGATACAGATTATGAATCAATTAAGTGTTATTTCTATCTTTGATCATGCAATTTTATTTTTCTTGTTTATGTTAGTTATTTACTAATATTTCTGCTTATGGGTCATTGTAGTGGGATTAGAGTACACCAAACTTTAAACTCTAATGCAAAGGCCAATGTTCAATCGGTCTCCGTCAAGGTAAAAATAAGATAAACCTAAATATTCATTACTTATTTAAGAAAAAAATAAAATTTATGTCAGTTTTATTTTGTAGTGTCTGAGGCAACCTAATAGCTTTGAATGCGGGTACTACGTGATGAAATACATTGAAGATATTGTGGCAAATGTGAACACTTTAAAAAATAATGTAAGTATCGAATATAGTTTTAACAATACTTCATTATAATGTTTTACTACACCGTAAAATGAATCAGCACAAAATAACTTTCAACCTTGAACCTTGAGCCTTAGACCAAATGTGTGCTTCTTGATTGCTATCTTTTTATCACGATTGCTATAGTTTTAGCAAATTTGACCCGGCCGTAACTCCCTATTCCGACCACCCCACCAGAATAGCTTGGTATCAAATCAAAGCTACAGAGAATGTCCCTCTACCATCCCCGCCGGCCAGAAACATAGAAAATGATGCCGAACGGGAGCGCGAAGCTCTCGTACAAACTCGTCACAATTTAGCCGTGTTTTCGCCAGATTTTGGCGACGCCACCACTTGGGTTTTGTTCTCCACATTGCCTTCTTTCATTCCAGACCAGCCAACGGCATCGAGGAGGCCGTTTTGTCGCCGATCGACCACTCAAAGTGCAGCGGCTTCACAAGCTCGATCTGACATCACCGTCATGCGTGGGAGGTCACCACCGGCACCGTTGAACTTACCTCGATGAGAAGTGTCTAGCCCGAGCTTCCCCACCACGGTTGGGTGAATTTAGGTCAACGTTGACCGTAGTGGCATTTTGGTAATTTCGCGCATAGAGGGTAATTTCGTAATTTCTAGCTTTGAGAATTTTTTTACAATCTGAATTGAGGATAAATTGGTAATTTTATGATGTTGAGGGTAAATTAGTAAATTATGAGATTGAGGGTAGTATAACTTCAGATTTTATTAGTAAATTATGAAAACGGGATTAATACGGTAAGTCGGAAAAATTGAGAGTTGTAATGTTAGGACGAATATTCATTTTAAGCTTTATTTTTGTGAGATTGGTTCGAATTATAATTATGAAAAGTAATTATATTATTTCTGTAAAATAGGTGGATCTGCGGACGAGAATCTTCCTGCGGACTTGGGTGATAGCCGAGTCTGAGTTTGTCACTGTGAGTTGAATATATTAAAATTATTTGATTTTTATAGTAAGGCTTATTTATGAAATGAATATTTAAAGTACTTTCATTAAATGATTTTCCGAAACAAATGTTTATTGCGTAAAAATATTGTGTTAAGTTATATTTATTCATTTATACTCCGTATCGATTTTAAAATGGTAAAAGAGAAGATTGATTTCCGAACATGATTTAAAGTGTTTTTATGTGGATTTAAGCATGATTTAAAGAGTATATAATTTGATCTTAAGCATGATTTGAAAGGTGTATATATAAGGATTTTGAGCATGATTTCGAGTGTATATATGTAGATTTCAAGTATGAATTAAAATGTGTATATATATATTGATTTCAAACATGATTTAATGTTTTAAAGCAAATACCCGTTCCCTCCAGATGAAATAAGATAGTAGGCCTTTGGGGCCTGTCTGAACACACATATAGGCTTTGGGTCGTGTGTTTAGGTGTTTTCGTCCTTTGGGGGCATATGCATGCAGACAGATATTGAGATATAAGACCGGGTGGTCCGGACACGATGTGGCCAGATAGCGCATCATAGTACGTCTGTTGAGATCTAAGTATGAGTTATGCTAATAAGCATGAGATGGTACGTCCTTTCGTCTATCCGTGTAGCTCCGGACATGATGGTACTCAGATAGTACATCATTGCCGCCTGTTGAGGTCCGGATATGACTAAATTATCCCCTTTGTATTTGTTTAAGGATATTTGTATTACTCAGTATTTGATAGTTCAGTATGAGATGATATTTCAATATGAGATGTTTTTTTTATTGATTTTGTGGCAGTATTAGTTTTACTTATGTTTAGAATATGATTGAAAAGAAAGGAATTTTTACATTAAAATGATTATTTAAGAAAAATAATTTTACAAGTGATGCATTTATTTTTGTAAATATTTTATGTTTTGAAAGCTACTATCCACTCACTGAGCTCATTGAGTTTTATACTCACCCTATTTTATTTTAATTTCCCCCCCAGGAGATTACAGGTACAACAGTTAACCCAGTAGCTGTACATAGTTGGAGTCATTTGGGCCACGTGAGGTCGTTTGAGGACAATAGAATAATTATTTTTCTTTTGGTTAATGTATAATAATCCTATTTTGAAATTATACTAGAGATGTGATATAAGAATTATGAAACGTGTGTAATATCGGATATGTTACTAAATGAGATTGGGTTGAAGTAGTTTGATGTATAATAAATGATTTGGGAGTGCTTGTGTTGTAACTGCAGGTTTGGGAATGTTATATGTTTAGGGGAGGTTCTGCCGAAATTTCGGTAGAATTCTCATTAATATGATGGTTTTTAATATTTGAGTTCAATTGCTCAAGATAAGTCGCCTCTGGGAATGGGGCGGGTCGTCTCAAGTAATTAAGGAAAATATATTTTAAGCTTTCTTTTAAATGTAAAACAATTGGAAAACGATAACTAAAACAAAAATATATTACTAATCAAAAGCAGCACAACATCACTAAATACGGACACTAAATATTTGAAATGACGTTAATAATTTTTTATGCTATTGAGTCAGTATGTTTTTGATATTATAGACACATATATCAATGACATGTAAATAGTATCGTTAAATGCTAATACCATTGAGTCATTATTTTCACAATACTATAGTAACACAAATTACCAACGTTCAAATAGTCTCGTAAGGTACTAATCGCACCATGTCACTATTTTGGTGATACTATAGTGACATGAATTACTAAAACCAAAATCACTAACACAAAAAATTAGTGTCAGTGTGTTCTAGCGAGAGCATCACTAACACAATTACTAAGCATCAAGAAAAGTAATTGCTGGCACTAAATTGGTGTCAGTAAAACCATTTTTTCTAGTAATGCATTTATGTTCTTTGAATGTACAAACTGATTGTATTGCAATAGTCTGTTGTTATGAAAGTACTTTTGATTACTTTTGGCTTTCATTACATCATAAACTACGTCTATTACATTACTTTCTCATAAATAAGATGAAACGACCCGCTCCATCTCCAGAGGCGACTTATCTCGAGCAACTGAACTCCAATATTAAAAATCATCTTATTAATGAGAATTCTACCGAAATTTCGGCAGATCCTCCCTTAAACATATAACATTCCTAAACCTGAAATTATAGCACAAGCACTCCCAAATAATTTATTATACATCAAACTACCTCAACCAGTCTCATTCAGTAACATATTCAATAATACACACATTTCCTAACTTTTATGTCACATCCCTAGTATAATTCCAAAATGGGATGATTTTATACATTAACCCAAAAAAAAATAATTATTCTATGTCCTCAGACAACTTCACGTGGCCAAAATGAGTCCAAATATGTACAGCTGTTGGGTCAACTGTTGTACCTGTAATCTCCTGGGGGGAAAAATTATAATAAAATAGGGTGAGTATAAAAATCAGTGAGCTCAGTGAGTGGATAGTAGCTTTTAAAACATAAAATACTTACAAAAATAAATGTATCGCTTGTATAATTACTTTTCTCAATTAATTATTTTAATGGAAAAATTCCTTTCATTTTAATCATATTCTGAACTTAAATGTAATTGATGCTACCACAAAATCAAGAAAAACATTTCACATTAAAATATCAAATACTAAATAATACAATTAGCCTTAAACAAATACTTGGGGGAATAATCTACTGATATCTGGACCTCAAATAGGCAATGATGTATTATCTGGGTACCATCATGCCCGGAGCTATACGGATAGACGGGGACATACCATCTCATACTTATCAGCATAACTCATACCTGGATCTCAACGGACGTTCTATGATGTGCTATCTGGCAACATCGTGTTTGGACCACCCGGTCTTAAATCTCATTATGTCTCAATATCTGTCTGCATGCATATGCCTCCAAAGGGCGAAAGCGCCCAAACACACGGCCCAAAGCCTATATATGTGCTCATACGGGCCCCAAACGCCTACTATCTCATCTCATCATATCTGGAGGGAGTGGGTATTTGCTTTAAACTTTAAATCATAATTGAAATAAATATATATACACTTTAAATCATTCCCGAAATAAATATATATATATACACTTTAAATCGTGCTCAAGATCAATCATATACTCTTTAAATTATACTCAAAGTCAACATATATACACTTTAAATCATGCTTGAAATTCACATATATACACTTTAAATCATGTTCGAAAATCAATAATCTCTTTTATCATTTTAAAATCGATAGGAGTATAAATGAATAAATATAACGTAAAAAAATATTTATACGTAATAAACATTTATTTCAGAGAATCATTTAATGAAAAGACTTTAAATACTCATTTCATAAACAAGCCTTACTATATAAAAATAATGTATACAAATAATTTTGTATATATTCCACTCACAGTGATAAACTCAGACTCGGCTATCACCCAAGTCCGCAGGTAGTTTCTCATCCGCAGATCCACCTATTTTAAAGAAACGATATAATTACTTCCCATATTTATAATTAGAACTAATCTGACAAAAATAACACTTAAAGTAAATATTCGTTCAAACATCACAACTCTCAATTTTCTCGACTTACCGTATTAGCCTCGTATTTGTAATTTACTAATAAAATCTGAATTTATACAACTCTCAATTTCATAATTTACTAATTTATCCTCAACATCATAAAATTATCAATTCATCCTCAATTTAAATTGCAAAAAATTCTCAAAGCTAGAAATTACAAATTACCTTCTATACATGAAATTACCAAAATGCCCCAATGGTCAACGTTGACCACAGTTCAACCAACGGCGGTGAGGAAGCTTGGACTAGACACTTCTCATCGAGGTGAGTTCAATGGTGCTGGTGGTGACCTCCCACGCATGGCGGTGGCGCCGGATCTAGCCCTTAAAGCTGTGGCTCTTTGTGGTGAGGTGGGGAATGGAAGATGGTGAGGTGGGGAATCTTTTCCAGTTAGTGGCGCGGCCAAAGATGGCCAAAATCAGTGGCGATCATCCGCGACAAACCCGTTGAAATTTTGAGCTTTGCCGGTGGCATTTTGCATGATTTCCAGCAGCAAGGACGTTTGGAGGTTGATGGCCGGCTTACAAGCTTTCGTTTGACACCTTGCTCGACCGGTGAGGTGGCCAAAAATGGAAGAAACCAGTAGGTTGGGTTCGCCGGTTCAAATCGGGTCGAGTCGGGTCAAGCGGGTTCTCTCCTCACTCTCTCGATTTTGTTCAAGTTTTGCACCTGTTTCCCATTTCATATACACCCATAAAATATCAACTAGACCCCTCTTGATTATCATATAGACCCCTTCTTAATTTAATTATTTAGATATATAAATAAAACAAATGCATATGATACAATCCTCCCCACTTATAAAATTTTCGTCCTTGAAATTTACGCACCAGTTATAAATAAATGAGGGTACTGAGCTCACATCAAGTCCTCAGATTCTCAGGTAGCCTCTTCCTTTGAGTGATTCCTCCACAGCACTTTTTCTAAAGGGATGGTTTTCGAACTCAACATTTGGTGTTTTCCCTTTAGTATCTCAACTGGCTCCTATTTGTAAGTCAAATCCTCCTTCAACTGAATCAGTTGCTTCAATAAAATTTTTGTCCTTGAAATTTACACACTAGTTATAAATAAATGAGGGTACTGAGCTCACATCAAGTCCTCAGATTCTCAAGTAGCCTCTTCCTTTCAGTGATTCCTCCACAGCACTTTTACTAAAGGGATGGTTTTCAAACTCAACATTTGGTGTTTTCCCTCTAGTATCTCAACTGGCTCCTCTTCGTAAGTCAAATCCTCCTTCAACTGAATCGGTTGCTTCAATAAAACATGGCTCGTATCATACATGTGCTTTCGGAGCATTGAATCATGAAACACATTATGGATTCTGGACAACTCAGGTGGTAGAGCTAATCGATAAGCCAATGAACCAATACGCTCTACGATCTCATATGGCCCAATGTAACGTGGACTGAGCTTCCCACTCTTCCCAAATCGATGTACTCCTTTCCAAGAGATATTCGTAAGAACACTCTATCACCAACACTGAATTCAAGTTCTTGCCTACCTTATCCGCATAGCTTTTATGTCTATCTTGGTCCACTTTAATCTATCCCGAATAAGTTGTACCCGCTAATTAGTATCCTGAGCCAATTTTGGGACAAATAACTTCCGCTCACCAAATTTATCCCAACATACTGGAGTTCTGCATTTCCATCCATACAAAACCTCATATGGCACCATCTTGATATTAGCTTGATAAATGTTGTTGTACGCAAACTCCATCAAAGGTAAATAAATGTCTCAGTTACCCTTGATTTCCATAACACATGCTCGCAGCATATCCTCCAAAATTTGATTGGTATACTCTGACAGGGCTATCAGTCTGAGGATGAATAACTGTACTAAAATTTAACTTCATGCCTAAAACATTTTCAAGCTAGTTCAAAACTTCGAAGTAAACTGAGAATCTCTATCTGAAATAATAGATACCGGTACTCCGTGAAGACGAACTATCTCAGCCACATAAATACTCCCCAACTTATCCATTGAATAGGTGGTTTTGAATGGTAGAAAATGAGCAGATTTTGTAAGTCAATCTATAACTACCCAAACACTGTCGCATCCACGCTGGGTATGCGGAAGTCCTGATACAAAGTCTATAGTAATATGCTCCCATTTCCACTCAGGAATAGATACCCTGTAAGTCTCTGATGTTCAGCTTTAACCTGCTGACAAACCAAACATCGAGAAACAAATTCTACAATCTCTGTTTTCATGCCTTGCCACCAGTAATGATCCCTTAAGGTATGGTACATCTTCATACTTCCAGGATGAATCGCATAGGCTGGTACACACAATCTATTATCCATGACTGAAACTCCATAATCTCTCACCATGAAATCGGTTCGTAAACCTTTTTGTACATCCTCTATCAACTTCATTAACTGTGGGTCCTGAGCTTGCATCCGATGGACTTTGTCAATCAAAGTCGGCCTAACTTGAAAATTGGCTATCAAAGCTCCGCAGTTATCGACATCCAATTCGACTCCCAAAGATCTCAGCTATCAATAGAGGTGTACTGGCCACTCACATATGAGCCATAGAACCAGAAGATTTCCAACTCAGTGCATCAGCCACCACATTCGCTTTGCTTGGATGATAATTAATAGTGCATTCATAATCCATAATTAGCTCCACTCATCTTCTTTGTCTCAAATTTAAGTCTATTTAAGTAAACAAATACTTGAGACTTTTATGATCATTAAAAATTTAACAAGTTACACCATACAAATAATGTCTTCATATCTTAAGTGCAAACACCACCACTACTAGCTCTAGGTCACAAAAATGTCACTTTGTCCAACCAGAACTCACACTCACTAAACTTGGCATAAAGCTATTTTTCTTTTAAAGTTTGCAAAACCATCCGCAAGTGATCAGCATGCTTTTCTTCATTTTGGGAATACACCAAAATATCATCAATGAACACAATTACGAATCGATCTAAATACCGTTGAAATACCCTATTCATGAGATCCATAAAAGCTGCTACAGCATTAGTCAACCCACACGACATCACCAAAAACTCGTAATTTTCATATCAGATTTTGAATTATGTTTTAGTAACATCGTCCTCTTTAATTCTAAGCTGATGATATCCGGATCGCAAGTCGATCTTTGAAAATACCTTAACCCTCTGAAGTTAGTCAAATAAGTCATCAATATTGCGTATCGTAACCTTATTCAATTGTCGATCGTCAATAAAGAGTTTGAAGGTACCATCTTTCTTCTTAACAAACAAAGCTGGAGCTCCCCAACGAGAAACACTAGGCCTAATAAACTCTTTATCGACTAATTCTTGTAGTTGAACTTTAAGTTCCTTCAATTTTGCTGAAGCCATCCTGTTCGGTACCATAGATATAGGAGATGTTCTAGGAACTAAATCGATAGAAAACTCAATCTCTCTGTTAGGTGGCATCCTCGGCAGTTCATCTGGAAATACATCTGGGAACTCTTAGACTACTGGAATATCCTCCAATTCCAACTCTTGAACTTTTGTGTCCACTACATATGCTAAGTAAGCTGAGCATCCTTTTCTAACCAATAGTCTCGCATTAATGGTGGAAATGACACATGAGTGTAAAATTTTGCGCTCCCAATAAAATTTCACCACAGTTTTCCCTGGCTTATTAAACACAACTTCCTTCTTGAAATAATCCACCGTAGCATAATGCAATGCAAGCCAATCCATACCCAAGATAGCATCGAAATCTTGAATATCTATAACAATCAAATTCGTCTTAAATTCATGCTCACCCATTCCAATCACACAATTTCGATACACACTCTTGGCAAAAAATAACTCCCCGTGTTACAATCTAGTGGTTTAGGCTCTCGCTCTATATGTTTATCAAACGTTTAGGAAACAAAAGAATGCGTAGATCCAGTATCATTAAGAATATGTGCTTCGCAGCCAAAGATAGATAATATACCTATAATAACTTCTAGTGTAGCACGTGCCTTATTTTGTGTCAAAGTAAAGACTCGAGCCTGAGTATGAGGTCGACCAGCTTGAGTTCTCTAAGCTGAAACAGTCGTCTGACTCTTACCAGTCAATGTTGAATTATTTATCTACACACATCTCTACCCCTGAGTCTGTCAAGGGTAAGGTTAGTACTGAGAGAATGTCCCTCGAGTAGGATCGTCACCCTTAGATAAAGTAGGACTGAATCTCTTGAAGTGTCCAGGCTAACTGCAACGATAACAAACTTTCTCTCCAATTCGACACTGACCCTGATGGTTCATACAACATCAAGAACAAGAATTATACTGAGCATCTCTAGGATGATCATGACGATATCCTCCTTTACTCCTATCATAATGTCCCTGACTCCTGACATTACTTCCCACTAACTGCTGCGCTATGGCTGACAGTCTGTCTCGGGTCTCCTCTGATGCCTATACCCTAACTTCTCTGAGTGTAATCAAAATATCCCGCACCAAAGCTTCCTCGCTTAGGTGGTCTATCGCTAGAGCCTTTATTTGTCCAGCTCAGTCTCCGTTTCTGCTTCAATGCTTGAATTTTACATCTCTCCGCTATACTAATCTCAACCCTCCTAGCTGCTTCAACTACCTCTGCAAACTCGGTGTATCTCGATGCAGTTACGACGGTGCGAATCTCAAATTGAAGGCCCTCTTTGAATCGTCTACATCTCTCTCTCTCATTACTCACTACAGCTGTAGTAAATCGAGAAAGCTCCATAAATTTTGTCTCATACTCTTCAACTGTCGTCGAGCGCTGGACCAATTGGAGAAACTCACTCCGCTTAATATCTTGATACACCACTGGAAAATAATGAGTATAGAATTCCTTATGAAAAATGTCCCAAGCAATATCAACATGCCCATGATATTGATGTTCCACAGTCTGCCACCAGTGATAAGCTCTATCCTCGAGCAGAAAAGTGGCAAATGTTAATTTATCCTCCGCTGAGGACTTCATCACCTCAAACATACGCTCTAACTTGACAAGCCACGACTCGACCTCAGGTGGCTCTCCAGTACGATTAAAGCTTCTCCCTCCTAAACTTTTCACGCGCTCTATGGTATTAGAGCTACCAGCCTGTGAATGAGTTTAATTCTGAATAGTTGTAGTCACAATTTGAGCTAGCCGGTCAAATGACTGCTCAGTGTTTGGGGCATTTCCAGGCGCTTGTTGTACAGCCCCATGAGTCGAAGATTCTACAGGTTCACTTACCCCCTCAGGTACAATACTAGGAGTCAACCCAGCTACTGGCCGCGTACGGCCACGTCTACCACTACGACGAATCATGATGGTGCTTACAAAATATGAATTCCTTCTTATAAAAATTATAAACTTATTCTTCCTAAAAAAGTAAAGCCTACAGAATCTAAAACCATGCTCTGATACCAGCTGAAATGACCCGCCCTTTCTCCAAAGGCGACTTATCTCGAGCAACTGAACTCTACCGAAATTTTAGCAGAACCTCCCCTAAACATATAACATTCCCAAACATGAAATTATAACACAAGCACTCCCAAATAATTTATTATACATCAAAATACCTCAACCAGTCTCATTCAGTAACATATTCAATAATACACACATTTCCTAACTTTTATGTCACATCCCTAGTATAATTTTAAAATGGGATTATTATATACATTAACAAAAAAATAATTATTCTATGTCCTCAAACAACCTCACGTGGCCAAAAGGACTCCAAATATGTATAGCTGTTGAGTCAACTGTTGTACCTGTAATCTCCTGGGGGGTAAAATTATAATAAAATAGGGTGAGTATAAAACTCAATGAGCTCAATAGGTGGATAGCAGCTTTTAAAACATAAAATACTTACAAAAGTAAATGTACCACTTGATAATCACTTTTCTCAATTAATTATTTTTATGTAAAAATTCCTTTCATTTTAATTATATTCTGAACTTAAATGTAATTGATACTACCATAAAATCAAGAAAAACATCTCACATTGAAATATTAAAGACTAAATAATACAATTATCCTTAAACAAATACTCAAGGGAATAATCTAGTCATATCCGGACCTCAACGGATGGCAATAATGTACTATCTAGATACCATCATGCTCGGAGCTACACGGATAGACGGGGAGGTACCATCTCATGCTTATTAGTATAACTCATACCCGGATCTCAACGGATGTGCTATGATGCGCTATCTGGCGACATCATGTCCAGACCACTCGGTCTTAAATCTCATTATATCTCAATATCTGTCTGCATGCATATGTGCCCAAAGGGCAAAAGCGCCCAAACACACGACCCAAAGCCTATATATGTGCTCAGATGGGCCCTAAAGGCCTATTATCACATCTCATCATATTTGGAGGGAGTGGGTATTTGCTTTAAACTTTTAATCATGATCGAAATCAATATATATACACTTTAAATCATGCTCGAAATCAATATATATATATATATATATATATACACTTTAAATCATGCTCAAGATCAATCATATACTCTTTAAATCATACTCAAAATTAACATATATACACTTTAAAATCACATACATACACTTTAAATCATGTTCAAAAATCAATCATCTCTTTTACCATTTTAAAATCGATATGGAGCATAAATGAATAAATATAACTTAACAAAATATTTATATGTAATAAACATTTATTTCGGAGAACCATTTAATGAAAACACTTTAAATATTCATTTCGCGAACAAGCCTTACTATATAAAAATAATGTACACAAATAATTTTTTATATATTCCACTCACAGTGATAAACTCAAACTCGGCTATCACCCAAGTCCACAGGTAGTTTTTTGTTCGCAAATCCACCTATTTTAAAGAAATGATATATTTACTTCCTATATTTATAATTCAAACTAATCTTACAAAAATGACACTTAAAGTAAATATTCGTTCAAATATTGCAACTCTCAATTTTCTCGGCTTACCGTATTAACCTTGTATTCATAATTTAGTAATAAAATCTGAATTTATATAACCCACAATTTCATAATTTACTAATTTATTATAAAATTATCAATTCATCCTCTATTTAAATTGCAAAAACATCCTCAAAGCTAGAAATTACGAAATTACCTTCTATACACAAAATTACCAAAATGCCCCTACGGTCAACGTTGACCGGAGTTCACCAAACTACGATGGGCAAGCTCAGACTAGACACTTCTTGTCAAGGTGAGTGCAACGGTGCCGATGGTGACCTCCCACATGCGGCGGTGGCGCCGGATCGAGCCCTTAAAGCCACGACTCTTCGGGGTGGTCGGTACCGGCTTCCTCGGTGCCTGTGGTTGGTGAGGAGTGGAAGATGGTGAGGTGGGGAATATTTTCCAACCGGTGGCGCGGCCAAAGATTAACGAAAATTTTAAGCTTTATCGGCAGCGTTCTGCGTAATTTCTGGCAGCAAGGACGTGTGAAGTTGACGACCGGCTCACAAGCTTTCATTTCACACCTTGCTCGGCCGGTGAGGTGGTCCGAAATAAAAGAAACCGGTGGGTCGGGTTTGCAGGTTTGGGTCGGGTCGGGTGGAATCAAACGGGTTCTCTCCTCTCTCTCTCGGTTTTGTTCAAGCATTCCACCTATTTCCAATTTCATATAGACCCCTCTTGATTTAATTATTTACATATGTAAATAAAACAAACGCATGTGTTACATAAGACTACCACCAAGCCACATATTAGAACTATGACCAATTTTAGCTTCGTTTCAATTCCTTGTACCCATTTATTCATCTTTATTACATTTTCATTTAGGTTCATGACATAAGTAGATATGGCTTTATGCATTTCTACATCTTCTTTTGCCATCCATTTCCAAAAATTACACTTTTTAAACCTACATATCCAAAATAGTTTACTAAGATTTTCTAATGTAGTAGATACCATAACACATGCCTGCACTCCACAATTGTAGTATTTAGGGTAGTAGGTAACTTCTACAAATTTCTTAGCTGGACTACTAGAATTAACATTTAAGTGGCTACTGGAGGTCATTTTTTTGTTTTAATTTATTTATGTGAAGGCTGCAAGTATGTTTGGTTTTGAATGAAGACTGAAAGAGATAGATATTTTGTGGTTGAATGAATTATTATTACTGTTTTTTAATAATAAATTGTTAAATTTGAGTATTTGGCTTGCTTTTTTAACTTTTGTGAATGGGGTAATTGGTGATTAAAATGAGTTGCTGGTGTAGAAATGAGACAGCTGATTTGCTTATGAGGCTTATGGTGTTGAAATGGGATTGTTGGTGTTGAAAAAAGACTAATAGTGTGTTTGAAATGGTGTTGAGATGGGTTTTTTAGTCAGAAAACCAAGTTGCTGTGTGTTTAAAATGGTTGTTGCTTATGTGTTTATGTGGCTGCTATTATGTGTTTTGAAATTTAGTTTTTTCAATGTTGAAATGGAGCAGCAACCTGCTTTTAATAAGCTAGAAAGTAACCGTTTTTTATTATAGCAGCTGCTTTCTAGGGTATATCTGTAATCTTTGCTTTTATTATTTCTTTCATTTCTATATGTAAAATAATCTTTTATGTACTAAGGAAGAAATTAACTTTCAACACATTTTCTGCTAATTATTAACTTTTTCTTAATAGAACGATGGTAAATTGATAAAATCATAAATGTTTAGTACTAAAAAGTATTTTTCTTCAAACTATGGTATTGACATGATATGTCATAATAACTTAAATGATAAATTGATAATATCCCTATTAATATTAAGTTTTTTTGAACTAAATAGAATGTCTAATTTAATTTTGAGAATTCATATTGAATTTTTAAAATGAATTTCAAATACAGGAATGCATAAATTTAAATAAAAGTAATTTTAAATCTATTATTATAAATTTAGATCTAATGAAAATAACAATCATAAATTCTGTCATAAATAAAAACTTTGCCCATAAAAATTAACCTAATAATATTTTTTGTGCCAAAATCAATTTTTTTGGTAAAAAGTTAAGAAAATATTAAATTTTTAATTGAATTTAGTATGATAAACACATGACTTATAAAAACTACCATAAGGCTATGACGGAATTTTTCTCTATTATAAAAGAGTATCAAGTACATAGATGATAGATATATTCACTGTTATGCAAAGCTTGAAGCTAGAGAGAATTTGTTCGAGAGAAAAAAGAAGAAAATCACTTGGATATTGTTGTGTTTTGCAATTGAACATGGAAGCCAATATATATAAGTTCAAGGAGGGCATTAGTTAGTAAAAAATCTCATGTGGGGGGTTTTTCTTATTTTTTTTTCACATTAATGGGTCTTATTTTAGAATTAATTTCTCATTAGCTAATCATCAATTTGAGCATTCTATGATTCAGTGCGAAGAGTTCATAGAAAAGATTCCAAATTATTTACACGTATATTTTTCCAATATTTATCTTTCTCAAAATACCCGCTTTATGTTATTTTTCTAGCACTAGACAACAGCCAAAGTTGTCTAGCAGAGGAGCCTGTCGTATAATATATAAGCAATATAGTTATCTTTCATTTTAATTTTTTTTTCAAAGGCTCTGTTTCTTTTCTAATGCGATATTCATATTTTATAAAATAACAACAGGTTATAATTCATAATTTATCCATGAAAATCGTCCCTTTTTCAGTTTCAATATAATTTGCATGAAATTGGAATAATAATAAATGTACTAGTTAAATAAAGCTTGAGATCAAAGAGTGTTTGGATTCTTGTTGTAGAAGGGAAAAGTCTAATTTGATTTTAATAATAATTTGAATGTTTTTTTTTCAAAAAGAATATCACACTTTTTAAAACTAATTAAATATAAAACATTGGAGGAAACTAAAAAATTATAAAAGGAAAATGAAACTCCCACAACAAAGAACACATCATTAAGCATTAGAGCACTTTAATTTATCAAATTATAAAAGTCTCTAAACACCCTTAGTATGTCTTCAATTGATTGGAATTCCGTAAAAATGGTATCAAAGCCAAGCATTTGGTTCAATAATTTTGAATGCTATATAAGTTGGAAACCGATGACATATATTCTGATAATCAACCTGAATGGGGATTATATCAGTTTGCACTGTCGGTGTAACAAGCCACGTACCATACTGTTTCAAAATTAAAAATGAAATCAATTGTCTATGTAATAGGTGATTTTGAAAATAATTTAATGATTAATAATCATACAATAATAAGTAATATTACTATGCATATACATTATTATTCATCTGAAAGAAGAAGTTTAGATATTAAATAGTTAAAGTAATTGTATCTATAAAAAGCTCATGAGTTCAGAATTGAAGAACTCATAGTAACAAAAAATCAAAATTTAAACATAGATGCACTTTTACTAAATAGAACAAGAATAAAAGTTTCTAGAAATCATTTTTCTTGGAATTGATAGAATATTAATTCCGTTGAAGATTATCATGATGATCTTATGATAGATTATGATAGAATTTTATTTGTTAAACAGAGAGAAGAATATAATTGAATTAATAAAATGATCAGAAGTAAAAACCATTCTCCTAGTAATATGCTATTAGGATATAAGGATTTATTTATGACAAACTATGCCTTATAAATAGAGGTTTAGAAAAAAATTACATTTTCAAAGAAATAAAAGACATTATATATCATCAATATTTAATATAATGCAATGAAAGACTGTGCAGATGCTATTATAAATAAATTACCTAAGCTATTAATAATTTCACAAAATATTGAAACTAGTAGATTTCCACTTTCTAGCTATAGACAAAGAGGATTTACATATGAAAGATTTCAACTCTTTGATTTAATTAATGATTCAGATATATGAGAAAATAATCAGTTAAACTGGATTTTTCTATATTTATTAAATAGATTAGATAATCCCAACCTATCTATAAATGATATAGAAAGTGCTAATGAAATAGTTGAGTTAAGTTTTAATAATGAAAGTATACATCAAATCAAAATGAGATAAAATGAATCAAGAATTTGATCGAGTTAAACAAATGCTAAAAGACTTCAAGATTGAAAATCAAGATATATTAAAACAGGAAATCATATAAGATTGAATAAGATTGAAGTTCAATTAAACAAGATTTAAAAAATTATTGAGCAACTTGGTGATAAATTTGCCATAAATATTCATGGGAAGCTTCAATAAAATTGAAGTCTAAAAGATTAATAATAACATGGAAGAATTACTTATGGTAATTCAAGAACAAAATAAAACCCAGGATAAAATAATTTACCGCAATGAAAGCAATAGTATTGAAATTTAGTCTTTGGTAAGACCAATAATTAATAAAATAAATGGAAATGAAAAACTGATAAGTTTAAGAATGCTAATTAAAAACACTAATAATGGATTAAAATAATTATCTGATAGAGATGAAGAATTTTCTGAAATAGATGAAGATAAGGATGTATTTATTAATTTACAAGATATAGAATAAAGGTTTGAACATCTAAAAATAAACGAAACAAAGCCAAGGGTCTTTGAACAAGGTGAATCTAACAATAGAGTCTCTTATACTAGAGAAGAGATACTAACATATGAAAGACAATACACTCAATATTTTAAGTCTACTAAGCCTAAAAGACAATATAAAACTCCATGAAAATGTAAAGAAAGACCAATCAACCATGATAGGATATAGACATATATTGTACTAAAGATATAGACAAAATTATAACAGATTTTGTAAAATCTATGAAAATTACACTTGCATTTAATAGATTTGATATAAATGGAGCCATAGAACTCTGTAAAACCTCATTTATAGGAATAGTAGTTCAAAGGTTCATAGAATTAAAAAAAAGTATTATATGGAGATGATCCCAATGAAAATGAAACCATAGATCAAATCCTGAATATATTAGAATGTGAGATAAGAAGAGAATTCTTACGAGAAGAATAGGAAACCGATTTTTAACAAGATTTGGAAAGAAAAGGGATGAAAAATATGATAAAGCAATCTACGCTTAGACGTGTGATATATGTTACATATAAGCTTACACTTATAGCTTTAAGAAGCCATATTATAAATGCGAATTTCGTGAAAAAGATAATACAAAGATGTATTTTAACAATTCATATTTTGTAAAAATTTCAGAACCATGGGGTGAAAATTTTGTCAAGCAAATGTCAAAGAATATAAAGATAATAGAATCAGGTTTGAATAAAATAAGATAAATAAGTGGTGTGTAAAAATAAGAGATAAAAGATTGATGAAAAATAAAAATCAAGGATTATGTTGTTCAAGGTTCAAAGAACCTTCAAAATTTGGTTGTTCAAATAAGCCTTATAAACACAAGAAAAAATTAAAAAAGAACAAATTCTTTAAAATAAAAAAAATTATCAAAAAAATAAATACAAGAAAAAATTTTGTAAGAAAAATAAAATATAAAGGAAAATCTATGGACAAAATTCCTAAAAAATGTAAATTTTAGTTATATAATGAAGAACGACATTATGAAATGAAGGTCCTAAGAAAAATAAAGCAAACATTAAAATGTTTGAAAATTTCAATGAATTATAATTAATCACTGATAGTAATGATATTAGTGACAATGATAACATATACTATCTATCTGATGAAACTTTAAATAGTTCTTATTTAGAATGAGTATAAAGGAAATAGAAAACAAAGTTTATACTAGGATGAAGAATTAGAAGAACAAGGTTCTTTTAGTAGAGAATTAATCTTTGACAAAAAAAATAATACCTTAATATTAATAAAAAGGGATTGGAAACATCAATAACGTTAGCCAATAAGTTATCACAAGGAATTGCTATTATGATCAAAGGAAAAAATATAATGTATTTCAATGCTATAATAAGAGAAGAACCAATTGAAATTAGGCATGCCAGAGGAAATATGAACGTTCCATTACTATTAAAATCATATATTAAAGAAAATATCAATAGAATTAGATTTAGTAATAAATCTAAAATTGAATATATTCATATTGGAGGAATCCAAATCATGATAAAAGCTCATTTTAGAGAATGGATTGATAGTCCACTAAACTTAGCTGTATTGGATAAGAGGATAAAAGATCAAAAACATGCACTCTTTAGAATAATACAAGGAAATCTTACTTATAAAAAGTCAACATGTAAAACATATCCTAAATATTCCATAAGTCTGAGAGACAGAAATATAAACAAGACCCTAACCTTAAGTCATGATTTCAAATGCTTTGATAAAATGCATGATGGATCGTATCCATATAGCATAACATATGCCATAGAATATGCATTGACAAATTCAGCTAACAGTGAAATTTTTGCTAATAAAGAATTTATAGAAATACAAAAACTTTTGAGTAAAGTTTGAAAAATAAAATTTCCTGAAATATTAAGGGAAATAGATTTAAGTAGTCAACCTACTCTGGTTAGATGAAATACCTCTAAAACTATAGAGTATACAACAAAATGTAGAATATTTATAGGAGGTAGGAGATCATTCTCTATACCCAAAAAAAATTTAGAGTTAAGTAGATCTCAAATTTTCATTAGATGTAGTCATCTTGTGATACCACCATCACAAGACATACTGGCAATAGTTAGAAAAATTAATCGGAATCTCAAAATAAAAATTGAAAACAATAATAAAAAATCTTGGTATGAAACTTTTGCCATCTTAGTACAGGAGCTGCAAAATCTTATATAGACTCCAAAATGAAAAAATATTGAAAAATAAAAATTTGAATTGAACCTCATACATGTGTAGGATTTAATGGAGAAAAAAAGACGTTAAGTTAATATTGTGAGATACCATTAAGGATTAAGGGAATAAAATTTATCTTTCCTATCTTTATAGAACCTGACTATGAAACAAAAATAAGTCTTTTATTATTAGGAATGACCTTTCTTGGGAATTTATCTCCTTATTGCATAGGAGATAGAGAGATATCCATAACAATTGAAGGAATTAAACAAACCATATCAAGTGATGTCTAAAACAAGCCATATCAAGTGATATCTAACTCTTTTATAGTCTATATAAAGGTGATTATACCATATTATGAGTATAAACTACAATGGTTCCATACTTTCATTGATACTGATTCAAGAATTAGCATAGCTAATTCAAGGATTTATCCAAAGTCTTATTGGAAAGAATATATAGCTGTAACATATGAATTTGTTTTATTTATTTATGTAAATAATTAAATCAAGAGGGGTCTTTGTAATAATCATAAGGGGGTCTAGTTGATATTTTGTGGGTGTATTTAAAAGGAGAAATCGGGTGAAATCAGATTGATCCGTTTGACCCATTTGACCCAACCCGAACCCACGAATTTGACCCAGCTATAACTCGCTATTTCAACCACCCTACCAGACGAGCTTGGTATCAAATCGAAGCTTACGAGAAAGAGAACGTTTTCCTACCATCCCTTCCGGCTAGAAACATCGAGAACCCTACCGAACGGGAGTGCAAAGCTTGTACACAAACCCATCACAATTTGACTGTGTTTTCGCCAGATTTTGGCAATGCAACCACTTGAGTTTTGTTCTCCACCTATCAGGGGGACCAACAATGGCTGGAAACTCGAACAAGGCTTGGAAAAAAGGCAAAGGTACGGTAGGTACCCATAATGTGGACGGAGGAAGACAAGGAGGGGGTACTATACCCCTACGAAGATGCCTTAGTCGTGAAGGCAAACGTGGCTAATAAGGAAGTTGATCGGATATCGGTGGACTCGGGAAGCTCTGTGGACATTCTCTTCAAGTCCACGCTGAAGGATTTGGGAATAACAGGTGCGAGCCTCGAGCAGACAAGCACTTCCTTGAAAGGGTTTGGGGGAGAAAAACTGATCCCTCTGGGAACCATTAAGTTGGGTGTGACTATGGGCTCGAGGCCTTTTGAAAAGAACATGATGCTCGACTTCGTGGTGGTGGATGAAGTAAACCCCTACCAAGCAATACTAGGGAGGCCGTTCATGAGGATCAGCCAATCCGTGTTGTCCACCTACTACTTAGCCCTAAAATACTGAGTAAACAGGGCTGTAAAAGTCGTAAAGGGCAACCAGAGGGTCGTCCCGAGAAGAAGGTTGAAATTGGTTCGAACATTAGAGAAGAGCTGAAGAAAAATCTGGTCGAGTGCCTGCGAGCACATTCTGACGTGTTCGCTTGGACGCACGAGGACATGCCCGGGATCGACCCCGAGGTGGCCTGTCACAGGTTGGCGATATGAAAGGACACTAAGCCAATAAGGCAGAAGAGGAGGTGCATCAACCAAGAGAGGTACGAGGCCGTAAATTGCGAGGTGCAGAAACTGCTGAAAGCGGGGTTAATAAGGGAAGTTTCTTACCCCGAATGGATTTCAAATGTGGTGTTGGTAAAGAAGGCAAGTGGGAAATGGAGAATGTGCGTGGAATTCACAAATGTAAATAAAGTCTGCCCAAAAGATAGCTTTCTACTGCCAAAGATAGACCAGTTGGTGGACTCTACGGTGGGACACAGGCTGCTTAGCTTTATGGACGCCTTTTCAGGCTATAACCAAATCCCCATGCACCGGCCAGACAAGGAGTGCACGGCCTTCATCACCAACCAGGGTCTGTTTTGCTACAAAGTTATGCCTTTCAGCCTGAAGAACATGGGGGCAACATACCAGAGATTGGTGAATAAGGTTTTCAAGCCTTTGATTGGCCAAACGATGGAGGTGTATGTGGACGACATGATCACCAAGTCAAAAGACACAGAGGAGCATGTAAGGCATTTAGAGGAAACCTTTGCACTCTTAAGGAAATATCGAATGAAGCTCAACCCAGAGAAATGTGCCTTTGCGGTTGGCTTAAGAAAATTTTTGGGCTTCATGGTCAGTTATAGAGGGATCGAGGCCAATCCGAAAAAGATAAAAGCAGTGGTGGAGATGAAGTCTCCCCATACCCTCAAAGGGATACAAAGTCTTACCGGCAAATTGGCATCCCTCAACAGGTTCATATCTCAGGCCACGGATAAATGTCGAGTCTTTTTCCAGGAAATGAGGAAAGGCCGGAAGACAAAGTGGACGCCAAAATGCGAAGCGGCGTTCCAATAGTTGAAAGAGTACTTGCTGAAAGCCCCGTTGCTGTCTACACCTCAAGCATGAGAGGTTTTATTTCTGTATTTAGCTGTGTCCCAATGGGCAACGAGCTTGGTTCTGGTGAGGGAAGAATAAGGGGTGCAGTACCCCGTCAATTACACGAGCAGAGCTTTGTTGGAGGTTGAAACTCGATATCCGTTGATGGAGAAATGGGGATTGGCCCTGGTAACAGCAGCCCGAAAGCTGAGGCCTTATTTCCAGGCACATTCGGTGACGGTTTTGAAAAACCAGCCACTCAGGCAGACTCTGAACAAGCAAGAGACTTCCGGAAGGTTGGTAAAATGGTCGGTGAAGCTCAGTGAATTCGACATCAACTACCAACCCCGAATAGCTATAAAAGCTCAGTCCTTAGCGTGAGGTCTTTAGCTTTCAAGGCCTTGAGACAGGGATACTTTTGGCCCCGCATACATCAGGATGCGCAAGAGAAGACCAAGAGTTGCAAAAGTTGTCAAAGCTTTGCCAACTACATAACTCAGCCTCCTGAGAACCTTACGGTGATGAATTCGCCATGGCCATTTGCTCAATGGGGGATCGACCTGATCGGGCCATTGCCGAAGGCGAGAGCATCTGCTACTCACGTTGTAGTGGCAATTGATTATTTCACCAAATGGGTCGAAGTGGGAGCCTTGAGCAGTATCACAGAAGGTAAGACCACTGACTTCATTTGGAAAAATGTGATTTGCAGGTATGGGATTCCCCACGCATTGGTCACAGACAACAGGAGACAATTTGACAATAACAAGTTCAGAGACTTCTGCCAAAACCTGGGGATAGAGCTAAAGTTTTGCTCTCCATCACACCCGCAGGCCAACGGGCAAGAAGAAGCCACGAACAAAACTATAAAGCGTCTCTTGAAGACCAAACTCGGTGAGCAGAAAGGAGCTTAGGTGGATGAGCTTCCTGGTGTCTTGTGGGCTTACAAAACCACACACAAAACGGCCACGGGAGAAACCCCATTCTCCTTGGTGTTTGGACATGAGGTAGTTATTCCAGCTGAAATAGGAATGGGAACTCACCGAACAGAGCACTTCAATGAAGAACAAAATGATGAGCATGTGTGCAGGCTTGGACTTGCTAGAGGAGAAGAGAGAAAGGGTCGTTGCAAAGATTGCATAATACTAGTAGAAAGTGGCTCGCTATTATAACCGAAATGTACACATCCGTCGGTTTCAAGTGGGAGATTGGGTACTCAGAAGAGTCAATCAGAATACAAAAGACCCTAGGCAAGGTGTGTTAGTACCAAATTGGGAAGGTCCCTACAGGGTCTCTCAAATAGCCGGACTGGGAGCGTACCGGTTGACTCACCCCGATGGATGAGAAGTCAAAAGGCCATGGAACGCGCAGTGTCTGATTAAATATTTCCAGTAAGTTTCCTCGTGATGTAAGTATTAATATTTAATTCCTTCCGAAATGGAGAATATGTAAAATCTTGAGCATGTGTAAAAGCAAGAAAAATGCTTTCAACGTAAGTTCAGTATAGATGTATGAGAGCCAACAAGCTCGTGAAGACAACGCAAAGGCCAGAAGTCCCAAAGCCTAGCTTAAGGCGGGACAGTGCCAAGCGTGAGCCAATTGTAGGCTCGAGCAAGATAAGCTTGCGAAGACAACGCAAAGGCCAGAAGTCCCAAAGCCTAGCTCAAGGCGGGATGGTGCCAAGCGTGAGCCAATTGCAGGCTCGAGCGAGATAAGCTTGCGAAGACAACGCAAAGGCCAGAAGTCCCAAAGCCTAGCTTAAGGCGGGACGGTGCCAAGCGTGAGCCAATTGCTAGGCTCGAGCAAGATAAGCTCGCGAAGACAACGCGCGAAGGCCAGAAGTCCCAAAGCCTAGCCTATGGCGTGACGGTGCCAAGCGTGGGCCAATTGCAGGCCCGAGTAGAATGAGTTCAAAAAAGGAATGAAGGCTAAGCATAAGCTGAATATCAGCTCGAGCAGAGCAAGCTCATAAGATAAATATAGGCCTATAAGCCTAACTCACAGCAAGGCTCTGTCATGCATAAATCAAGAGATGATACGAGCAGAAAATGTATCGGAGAAGAAAAACAAAAGCCTAACACTTATAAAAAATTTTATCACGAAGTCAATCTCATACATAAATGTAAAACACAAGTATATACATACAGACACAGAAGCAAGTTGCCCAATGTATGCTCTTTATTCATTCATTGAAGATTACAAGTACAAGAAGTAAAAAAAAAGAAAAAAAAGAGGAGATCAATCTACTGGGGAGTAGGGCTAGCAAGGGGAATTACATCCTCAGGAGGAGCAGAGGTAGCGGCAGCAGGAGGAGCAGTGTCATCGGCAGTAGGAGGAGCAGAGGCCTCGGTAGGGGGAACTCTCGACCCTTGGTTTGATGCAATGTGCTTGCGCATATAGGTCCACCTGAGGATATTCCTTGCTAAAGGCAAACACGAGGCAGTTGTAGCTGAAAGTCACCCCATCATTGTACTCGATTGCAAGCCTCTTTTCTAGAGAATCCACCATCTTCTGAAGACGAGAAGTCTCCTCCTCCATGTGCTTCTCGAAGGAGAACCTCTGTATGTCCAGGTCCTTACCAGCATTGAGTAGCTCGTCTCGAACAAGAGATAGCTCCCTCTCGAACTGAAGAGCCCTTGAATCTGACATCACTGCTTTCTCCTCAAGGATGGAGTTCTCCTCGCGAAGCTTCATTGCTTCCTCTTCTTTTTGCTCAAGACCCCGCTTCAAGCTCTGATTTTCTTCTCGAAGCTTCCTCTGGGAATCCTGAGTTTTGGCCTTGAATCTGGTAGTGACAACGGCAATACGGTAGGAGAGGCGGTGGAAAGCTCCGACCAACTCATCAACATCATAGGACTCCACCCCATCCAAGAACCTATCTTCTATCTGCTTGGTGAAGTCCTTGACGTAAGGATCGGCACGATCGGGCCACTCCTGCTCTTGTGCGCGTTCTGAGCGAGGCCGAGTCGACACCGCAGTCCTCAGACGCTTGCGAGCTGCACCTCCTTCTGCTCGCTCTACCTCCTGAGCAGAAGGGGCAGCTCGAATTGGTGAAGAGGGGGTATCGGTCCGAGGCCTTTTGGCAGAAGAGCTACCCGTGCCTCCCGAAGTCTTCATAGGCCTCTGCATCATATTAAGCACCCCACTCATCCTTTCCTCTTATACCAGGCCAAACTCCACAAAATTATGTGCTGTAAGTAACTCCCTGCACGAGCTCGCGTTGTCAAGGGCTGTGTTGACGCGTGCTCGAAGCGCTTCCCCAATCTTGTAAGAGGCACCCCAGGATACTGCAGGAACAACTAAAGCAAAATAGTGAGAACAAATGAGAGTAGATGAACCAAAAATAAAAATTCGTCGGACAGATGAACGACCTGGAGTGCAAAAATGCCGTGGAACTGGAGGGACCCCCTCAGAGAAAAGTGTAGCATGCCCCAAATCTCCCCCACCGAAGAAGAATTTACCCTTCCAGCTACCACCAGAAGTGGGGAGATCGGTTATGGGTTTCTTGCCCTTCAAGCTGGATGTGAGGTAGTACCAACCAGCATCCTTCGGGCTGCATTTCAACTGATAGAGATGCTTTATCTCCTCTGTTGAGGGCTCTCCCAGGTTACGCCATTTCCACAGCACAAAGAGGCCAGACAGGACCCTCCACCTATTTGGGTTTAGTTGCCCCTGGGCCAACCGGAATCTGGACAGAACTCGGGCAAAATAAGGCTGCAGAGGCAGCCTGACCCCCCACCTAAAGCACTCCACGTGGAAGGTGGTATACCCTTGAGAAGGACGGCTGGGTATGTCATCCTTACCCAACACCCGCAGGTCCACATTATCTGGTATGCAGTAAGTGTCCCTAAGCCTATCCAGGTCCTGGTGTGTGATTTCACACCTCATGGAATCAATGGGGTACCCCCTATCGTCTGACCGTTGGCTGACTCTTCCCCTCTGATGCGGTTGGGTCTCCGCCACATCTAACGCCCCTTCTGAGCTGGAGTCTCTCACTGGGATTATACTAAGGGGCTCTACATCACTGGAGGAGGACGACTCCTCAGATGACATCCTACGGGGTTGTTGGGTGTTGGTCATGTTTCCTATAGTCACAGTCTACCCAGATTGGAACCGAAAAACCAAACGAAAGAAGAACAAAACAGAAAAGAAACAAGAGAAAAGAAAGGGGCTTATACCTGAGTAAAGGCTGACGGTGGGAAATTGCGACGTCGGCAAAGAGAAAGATAAGAGGCACTTGTAGGCAAATAATTTTGGTCTGAGCAAAAATGAGCAATAGGAAGCACAGTGAAGAAATCGAGGGTTTTTAAAAGGGAAAGGTGCATCTCTTCGGTTGACGGCACGCATCTCAAGAGACGCGATCGTTCAAGTAACGTCTCTTCAAAATTCAAACACACGGTCTGGATCGATCCACGCGTCCCGCATTAAATGTGAAATAATGGAAGCAAAAAACAGCTAAACACGGGAAAGTAAAAAAGCCGTGAAGTCGGCCCAAACAAGAAGTTTCCAGTCTTATCTCGCTTCACTCCAAAGACTAGAAACTAGGGGACTGGTGTTTGGGTAATATCGAGCAGGTCTCCTCGAGGCCAACCCAGCTCAAGGTAAAAGACCTCGAGGTCAACCCATCTCGAGCAGAAAAACCGACCGCTAGCACAAAGACAGCTTTATTAGGCGTCAAAGCTGGTCAAGGTCGAGGAGTCCAAGACTGGTCGAGCCCGAGCTCATTCTTCTGCTCGACATCCCCATAGTTCGTCAAAGCGAGTCAAGGTTGAGGAGCCCCGAAGGCTGGTCGATACCTGAGCTCATTCTTCTGCTCGAGGTCTTCAAGTCCTCTGAGCACAACTTAGTCACGGCACAGAGGAAGTGCGAGATCCAGATACAGTCGGTTTGGGACAGCTCCACCCGTTTCTCCAGTGACTCGACACGACGATCGATGCCTGACCAATGCTCCACGCGGTACGGTGTCGTCACTGTTACCGATGGCCGGCACACGCCCCTACAGTGTCATCATTTCATACGCGCATGACCAACACTATCATGAGGCTGCGGGAACCCATGCCCACCTGACATCTTGGATTCCCAAGGTGTGCTGCAGTAATCTCGGCTGTTAGAGGGGGCCCAGGTGCCATAGACGCGAGAACGGCCTCCCCCGAAGAAAAATGGGCGGAAAAACGAAAGTATAAAAGGAAAATGAAAACAGAGGCAAGGGGAAAAAATTTCAGACAAGTTCTTCTTCTTTTTTCGATTCACCCTCTCTCTAAATTTCACACTAGTTATTCTTACCAAGAAAAAGGCAAAAAATATCCTTTGATTTCTTCGGTCTCTCAAACAACGAGGGATACTAAAAGAACAACCCGATCACTGACTTGAGCATCAGAGGGTTTTCACTGGAAAAACATCCGGCGACCCCTGACTTTATTTCTGTGAACGCAGGCCAGAGAAGGTCGTAATTTCGACGGATAAAGAATAATTGAAATCGGAAAGCAGTCCAGCTCGAGCTCGAGCAGACCACGAGCAGGAGTTTGATCGACACTGTTTGGGGGCACGGGAAAAACAACGTCAACAGGGTGAGATGAGGACATTCTGAGATCTCCACTGATTAAGACTAAAAAAGAGGGTAACTAAATCCACTCATTTTGCTCAAAAGTCCATCTTGAGCTTTGCTTTTTTTTAGAAAAATCCACCCCACCCTGTCATAAACTTTACGAACATCTAATTTCATAACCACCATACCTCTTTTGCCCCTCTTTATTTCTAAACTGATGCAGGCATTCATATGCAATTATCACATTATCTGTAATCGACTTTTAAATGATAAAGCCAGTTTGAACAGGGGAAATGATTTGATCCAGAAGGGTTTCTTAATTCTATTTGTAATTGCTTTGGCTATTATATTGTGCCCCACATTTCACAGACTAATAGGCTTGAATTCATGCACCTTTTTTAGATTCTCAATTTTGGGGGTAAGAGCTATAGTTAATAAAGTATGGCTATGCTTAGAAATATCGCCTCCCTTATTTAGAAAATGCAAACAGATTTTAGTTATCTCCTCCTGAACCAAATCCTAATATTTTTGGAAAAATAACTCTGGAAATCAACCAGAATCTGGAGCTTTCAAGGGATTTAATTGAAATAAGGCTGCTTGAAGCTCTTCTTTAGTTACTCAATGGTTCGTTTTACTCATGCATTTTGAAAAGGTAACGGTGCTGCAGAAATGAGCTAACATAGGTTCTAAAGTGAATGATTTTGTCTGGAACAATGCTGCTCTTGTTGAGATTTTATCCTTCTTCATGGAGATGCTCATGGTCTTCAGTCTTATTGATTTTATTAGGTGATTTTTTATTTTGGTCAGATTTTATGTTTGTTGTTGTTGTAGATTGATCTTTTGTTTTGTTTTTTTTTTTTATTGGATTGTTTGGGGTTGGGTTGTTTATACCCATAAATTTTAAACTCTAATTTTATCAATAGTCTTTTCCTTTTGTTTGGCAAACGCTATCCCAAAAAAAAAAAAAAAAAACTCATTTTCAAAGAAAGGCCGGTCTAAAATTATGTTATCTCCGTAGTCACCCTCATTTGCATGTGAGGTAAAGCAGTAGTCATACTATCCTCCAAAGGATTACATAATTGCAACAGAGCCGCAAACTTAAGTACTTGATAATGTAAGCTAAAACAGCAGTCTTGTTCTCCTGCCAGACGTCACTTTAGCATGAAAAATTTTGTACTTTTAACTTTATGCTTAAACCATGTGATTCCAGACCTTTTTCCCCAGTTTAGTTCCTCCTCTATCAGAAGTTTGTCAATTTGTTGCTGCACAAATTTGAATTCTTTGCAATTCCCTGTAATAGATGCATTTTTCCAATTTCCTAACTATTCTGACACTACCTAAATTTATTGTATTCTTAAATTTATTATATTCTTACGAATTAACTTAAATTTAATTAATTCATTTAATTTAATATTTTTTAAAATTAATAAAATATTAAAACTTTAAACTTCACTATATCAACTCATATCGCAGCTAAAAACTTAATATTACCAATCTACCCCCATCCACCCCCAAAGTTTCTCTTTTTCTCTTTTTTTTATTTCAATTTATTAAAAAAAAATGAGAAAGCAAAAAAAAAAAAGACCCGAATCACCACACGACACCCTGCCAGTTGCCGTCCACGGCCATCGGCGTGAAATTTCCACCCTATGTCTAACGATCTCCAGCATTGTTCGAGACAAAGAAATCCGACAATCATGCCTCTAGTAAGTAACACCGTTGATTAACCACATATCCCAGAAAAAAAAAACCATCACAACTGCCGCCGTTATCTCCAAATTCCAACCAATACGCTTTCTTTTCGAAAGAACCGCCCCCACCATCATACTCAACTCTTTCATACGTACCCACCCTTGCCTTCTTTTCGATCACTGTTGCTGGTTACCCCATCTTTTGCTCATTTAAAATTTTTACCCGCTGCATTCGTTATTCCATTATTGCCCTTTAATTTCTTGACCATCCAAAAAATATCCCAAACAAACACAAAACAAGAAAAAAATATATATATATATATATATATATATATATTTTTGAGTCATGAACTACCACTTCACCGTGAAGACTTTTTATTTAAAGAAGATGTTTTGGTTCGAATGTTACGGATTTTGCATTTGATTGCTCAAGATATAGAGAAACATTAAAATAGGAAATTTTGGTGTGAGCTTAAACATCAAAATATTATTTAAAGTCAATTTTCTAATTACTATAAACAAAAGGGATTATTGCTAGAAATGGGTTTTTGTGTATTTTTTTAAAATTTTGAAAGCCTTTGTGATCATTTTCTCAAACTTTGAGGATAGAAATATTATTTTCCCTTTAGAATATGCCTTTGAATATTGCTCAACCAGCTGTGAGTGCTTTCATTGAAAACATTGATACATTTGAAGAAAATATAAATTGGCCATTCACTTAGACAGAATCTTCTCAAATTCCACTAATTGATATTAACTCAACCTCCCAAATTTGATGATGGTTTCAAGCGATTAGAGGTAACTATTTATACATTATGATCTAGTAGGACAATATGAGGTAGCAGTTGATAGGTCTCATATTATTTTAATTAATTCAAATAGAAAGAGGTATCATAAGATTTTTCAACAAGTGTTATTATGAGAGCTTGAAGGGACGCTACGACAAGATATTATTAGAAAGATTATCACTTGAAGATTTTATCTCATGCTACTGGACAGATCGGATGGATATCATTGCCAAGGTTGGAAAGTTCAAGGTTATTCATTAGCACCTAAGTTGTATTTTAGAGAGTAATCATAAGTCAAATGAAGATTATCTTGGGGGTAACAACCAGCAAAATTCATTGACAAATTTTCTCCACCTTCGCGGGAATGATGCAATGCAAGAAATTGAAAAATCCTAATTAGATTGAAATTTATAATATTTAAGAGCATTTTAATTAATTTTTATTTTAGTTTAATTTAGTTTCCTATTTAGAGTTTAATTGTTTAGCCATAACTTATTTGATTTTTTCCCTAATTTAAGTCTTATTAAAATAAGTTTTCTAATCAAATTAGGATAAGTTGTAGTTAGTATAAATAAATATCTTTTGTAGCTTTTACAAGTAGGCCTTGATTATTTTATTATTAATTATTTCTTAGAATAATATCGAGACTTGAGTTTAACAATTAATATTTTTAGTTTACAAAGTTCTATATCAATTTTTGTGTTTAGTTAATTCTCGACATTCTGTGGAACGAATGAATCTTAACCTCTTAAATTCATAGTATTCTTACAAATCAATGAGGATTTAATTCGTTCTTTTAACCGGGTGTTCTCTAGAATCAATAAAACATTAGAACTTTAAACTTCCGCTGCATCAGCTAAGCTAACTAAACGTGTTGCTTTTGTTGCTAGTCATGATGATGAATCCAAACCCGTTTGCTAGTTTTCACTGTCTTTTAAGATTTGTTGTTTGAGAAAACCTTTTAGTTTTTAGTTAACATAACTGTTTTTTTTTTTTCTGACTTAACAGGTTTTCAACATTGAGAAATATTACATAAATAAGTACAAGATTGCAGTTGGTGATGGTTGATTTTTCGAGTATTTTTATTGTAAACTTATTACTCTTTTGAGTTTAACACAATGTTTTGACTTTTATATTTCAATGTTTATGTAGTTCTGCACAATACAATAAATTTTTAGATTGTGGTTGGTAGTGGTTGATTCTTCGAGTAGCTTTTATTGTAAGCTCATTACTTTTTGAGTTTAACACAATGTTTTGGCTTTTATATTTCCATGTTCATGTAGTTATACACACTGTAATAAATTTTCAGCTTATTCAATGAATATTTCAATTCACATAAATTTCTATTTCTGTTTTTTTTTTTAATTCTTTTTCGGATAAACATTGTTACTATAATATGTTATCTTTGTAATACCCTTGTATCACTATTTGTTTGATACCATAATATCCTTATATACATGATGTCCTAAAATCAAAATGGTTTTGATATTATAGTGACATAAAATCACTTATACTATTTTCTAGTGTCACTCGACACTAGCATGGGTAATACTGGCACTAAAACTTAGTGTCAGCAAAACATGCTGCTAACACCAAAATGGTATCAATGAAGGCTATTTTTCCAGCATTACTACTTCAGTGCCTACTCTGAGGATGAAGCTAACGGCAATCCATGAAAGAGCAGTCTTCCGGAAATTGAATTTAATTATTTATATTTAAATGTGGAAGGACGTGCCATTAAAAGATAAAAACATTCTTTATCAATTATAAATATCTTAGTTCCCTACAAGCTGCAACAATTAGCCAACTAATACGTGAAGATTGTTTAAAAAAAGTATCCTAGAAGAAAGAGAGCATACTTAAAGGGAAAAGTCATTCACACTCCCAAGATTTGTCTGGTCATGTAAATCCCTTTAATTTCATAAATAATCACACGGAGCCAAAATGTAATATTAAAGTAATAAATACAAATAAAAAAAAATTAAAGTAATCTAATATATAAAATTTTATAAATTTTATAAACTATTTTGAATAACAAAAAAAATTATTTGTAACATATGCTTTTTATTTTCTTTATTTATGTAAATAATTAAAACAAGAGGAGCCTATATGATAAATCAAGAGGGGGTCAATGTGATAATCATGAGGGGGTCTAGTTGATATTTTGTGGGTGTGTTTAAAAGGGAAACCGGGTGAAGAAATTGGAGCAACATCGATAGAGAGAGAAGTGAACCTGTTTGACCCGACCCGTGACCTGCGACCCGACCCGCTCGTTTTCTTCTATTTTCGGCCACCTCACCGGCAGAGCAAGGTGTCAAACAGAAGGTTGTGAGCCGGCCGTCCACCCCCACTCGTCCATGTTGACCGAAAAACGCGTGTAATGCCTCCGGTGAAGCTCGAAACTCCCACGGGTTTGCGCGGACGATCGCCGCCAATTCCGGCTGGAAAAGGTTCCTCACTTCACCATCTTCCATTCCCGACCGATCACCCTAAAGTGCAATGAATTCATGTCCTTGATCCGGCGCCACCGCCATGCGTGGGAGGTCACCACCGGCACCGTTGAACTCACCTCGACGAGAAGTATCCAATCCGAGCTTCCCCACCACCGTTGGGTAAATTCCAGTCAACATTGACCGTAGGGTATTTTGGTAATTTTGTGTACTGAGGGTAATTTCGTAATTTCTAGCTTTAAGGATGTTTTTGCAATCTGAATTGAGGATAAATTGGTAATTTTATGATTTTGAGGGTAAATTAGTAAATTATGAAATTGAGGGTAATATAATTTCGGATTATATTAGTAAATTACGAATACGTGATTAATACGGTAAGCCCGAAGAGTTTTAATGTTAGAACAAATATTTATTTTAAGCGTTATTTTTGTGACATTAATTCGAATTATAATTATGGGAAGTAATTATAACGTTTCTTAAAATAGGTGGATCTATGGACAAAAATCTACCTGCGAACTTGGGTGATAGCCGAGTCTGAGTTTGTCACTGTGAGTGGAATATATTAAAACTATTTGCGTATGTTATTTTAATACAGTAAAGTTTATTCGTGAAATAAGTATTTAAATTATTTCCATTCTAATGGTTCTCCGAAGTAAATGTTTATTACGTATAAATATTTTGTTAAGTTGCATTTATTCATTTATGCTCCGTATCGATTTTAAATTGGTAAAAAAGATAATTGATTTTCGAGCATGAATTAAAGTGTATTTATATGGATTTCAAGCATGATTTAAACTGTATACATGTTGATTTTGAGAATGATTTAAAGAGTATATGATTGATCTTGAGTATTATTTAAAATATATATATATATATATTGGTTTCAAGCATGATTTTAAGTATATTGATTTCGATCATGATTTAAAGTTTAAAGCAAATACCCATCCCCTCCAGATATGATGAGATGAGATAGTAGGCCTTTGGGGCCCGTCTAAACACACATATAGGCTTTGGGCCGTGTGTCTGAGCGCTTTCACCCTTTGGGGGCATATATATATTTCCCCTCCCCCAGGAGGTTATAGGTACAACAGTTAACTCAGCAGCTGTACATATTTGGAGTCATTTTGGCCACGTGAGGTTCTTTGAGGACATAGAATAATCATTTTTCTTTTGGTTAATGTATAATCATCCTATTTTGGAAATTATATTAAGGATGTGATATGAGAACTATGAAACGTGTGTAATTTTGGATATGTTACTAGATGTAATTGGATTGAAGTAGTTTGATGTAAAATAAATTATTTGGGAATGTTATATGTTTAGGGGAGGATATGCCAAAATTTCGGTTGAATTCTCATTAATAAGATGATTTTAATGTTTGAGTTCAGTTTCTTGAGATAGGTCTGGAAATGGGGTGGGTCGGGTCAGTTGGTATCAGAGCATGGTTTTTGATTCTGTAGAGTTTACTTGTTTAAGAAGAATAAATTTATAATTTTGTTAAGAGGGAATCATATTTTGTAGGAACCATCACGATTCGTCATAATTGTAGACGTGGCCGTACGCGACCAGTAGCTGGTTTGACTCTTAGTGTTGTACTTGAGGGGGCAAGTGAACCTGTAGAATCTTAGACTCATGGGGCTGCGTAACAAGCGCCTGTACATGCTCCAAACATTGAGCAGTCATTTGATCGGCTAGCTGAGATTATGACTACAACTATTCAGAATCAAGCTCATTCACAGGTTGGTAGCTCTAACACAATAGAGTGCGTGAAAAGCTAAGGAAGGAGAAGCTTTAATGGTACTGGAGAACCACCTGAGGCCGAGTCGTGGCTTGTCGAGCTAGAGCGTATTTTTAAAGTGATGAAATGCTCAGCGGAGGATAAGTTAACATTTTCCACTTTTCTACTTGAGGATAAAACTTATCACTAGTGACAGACTGTAGAACGTCGATATCATGGCCATGCCGACATTACTTGGGACATTTTTCGTAAGGAATTTTATGCTCATTGTTTTCTGATTACTCCAGGGCTCGATAATAGTTAAAGAGTATGAGACGAAGTTTATGGACCTTTCTTGATTTGCTACGGCTGTAGTGAGTGCTAAGAGAGAGAGATGCAAACAATTTGAGGAGGGTCTTCAATTTGAGATTTGCACTGTTGTAACTGCATCAAGATACAACGAGTTTGTAGAGGTAGTTGAAGTAGCCAGGAGGGTTGTGCATAGTATTACGGAGGGACGTAAGCTTCAAGCATTGAAGCAGAAGCAGAGCCAGAGCTGGACAGATAGTGGCTCTAGTAGTAGACCGCCTATGCCAGGGAGCATTGGTGCAGGATATTTTAAGGCCACTCAGAGAAGTCAGGGTATAAGCATTAGGGGAGACCCGAGACAGACTTTTAGCCATGGCTCAGTGCAGTAGTCGGTGGGAAGTAATGTCAGGAGTCAGGGACAGTATGACAGGAGTAAAGGGGGATTTCGTGATGATCGTCCTATGGGTGCTCAGTATAGTTCTTGCCCTGTATGTGGTAGGAACCATCAGGGACAATGTCGAATTGGAGAAAAAGTTTGTTATCGTTATGGTCAGCTTGGACACGTCAAGAGATTTTACCCTACTTTATCTCAGGGTGATAATCTTGCACGAGGGACATCGTCTCAGTATCAACCTTACCCTAGACAGACTCAGGGCCAGAGAGGTATGCAGATAGGTGATTCTACATCGACTGTTAAGAGTCAGACGATTGCTTCAGCTTAGAGAAGTCAACCTGGCGGACCTCATACTCAGGCTTGAGTCTTTGCTTTGACACAGCAGGAGGCACGTGCTATACCACATGTTATTATGGGTATAATATCTATCTTTGGCTACGATACACATATTCTTATTGATCTTAGATTTACACATTCTTTTATTTCCCGTACTTTTGTTAAACATATAGAGCGAGAGCCTAAACCACTAGATTGTAACTTATTTTTTAGCACACCTACGGGAGAATCACTTTTTTTCTAAGAGTGTGTATCGAAATTGCGTGATTAGAATGAGTGAGCATGAATTTGAGGTGAATTTGCTCGTTATAGATATTCAAGACTTCGATGCTATTTTGCGTATGGATTGGCTTGCATCTCATTATGCTACAGTGGATTATTTCAAGAAGGAAGTTGTGTTTAATAAGCCAGAGAAATTGTGGTGAAATTTTATGGGGAGCGCAAAATTCTACCCTCATGTGTCATTTCTTCCATTAATGTGAGATGGTTGCTTAAAAAAGAATGCTCAGCTTACTTAGCATATGTGGTGGACACAAAAGTTCAAGAATTGAAATTGGAGGATATTCCAGTAGTTCAAGAGTTCCTAGATGTATTTCAAGATGAACTGCCGGGGATGCCACCTAATAGGGAGATTGAGTTTTCCATCGATTTAGTACCTAGAACATCTCCTATATTTATGGCACCATATAAGATGGCTCTAGCAGAATTGAAGGAACTTAAGGTTCAATTACAAGAATTAGTGGATAAAGAGTTTATCAGGCCTAGTGTTTCTCCTTGGGGAGCTCCAGTTTTGTTTGTTAAAAAGAAGGATGATACCTTCAGACTTTGCATTGACTATTGGCAGTTGAACAAGGTTACGATATGCAATAAGTATCCATTTCCACGTATTGATGACTTGTTTGACCAACTCCAGGGGGCTAAGGTATTTTATAAGATCGACTTGCGATCGGGATATCATCAGCTTAGAATTAAAGAGGATAATATTCCTAAAACAGCATTCAGAACCCGATATGGACATTACGAGTTTTTGGTAATGTCGTTCTGGTTGACTAATGCTCCAGCAGCTTTTATGGATCTCATGAATAGGGTATTTCACCAGTATTTAGATCGATTTGTAATTGTGTTCATCGATGATATTTTGGTGTATTCTCGAAATGAAGAAGAGCGTGCTGATCACTTGCTAATGGTTCTGCAAACTTTAAGAGAAAAATAACTTTATGCTAAGTTTAGTAAGTGCGAGTTCTGGTTGGACAGAGTGACATTTTTAGGCCATGTGATATCAGCTGAGGGCATTTATGTCGATCACTAAAAGATTGAAGCAGTTTGGAGTTTCCTTAGTTTGGCGGGGTACTATCATCGATTTGTAGAGGGATTCTCTAAGGTTGCTACTTCGCTAATGCAGTTAACTAGAAAGAATGCCAAGTTCCAGTGAAATGATGATTGTGAAAAGAGTTTTCAAGAACTCAAGACATGTCTTACCTCAGCACCAGTTCTTACACTTCCAACGGGCAAAGAAGGGTTTGCGGTATACAGTAATGCCTCCAAGTAAGGTTTGGGTTGTGTGCTAATGCAACATGGGAAAGTAGTGGCTTATGCTTCTAGATAACTTAAAAAGCATGAGCAAAATTACCCAACACATGACCTAGAGCTGGCAGCGGTGGTTTTTGTACTTAAAATATGGAGTCATTATTTGTATGGGTTAACTTGTCAAATTTTCACTGATCATAAAAGTCTCAAGTATTTATTTACTCAGAAAGACTTAAATTTGAGACAAAGAAGATGGATAGAGCTAATTAAGGATTATGAATGCACTATTGATTATCATCCAAGTAAAGCGAATGTGGTGGCTGATGCACTGAGTAGGAAATCTTCTAGTTCTATGGCTTATATTCGAGTGGCCAATATACTTTTGTTGATCGAGCTGAGATCTTTGGGAGTTAAGTTGGATGCCGACAACTGCGGAGCTTTGATAGCTAATTTTCAAGTTCGGCCGACTTTGATTGACAAAGTCCATCTAATGCAAGCACAGGATCCCCAGTTAATGAAGTTGTTAGAGGATGTGCAAAAAGGTTTACGAACCGATTTCATGGGAATAGACTGTGTGTACCGGATATTGAGGAGCTAAATAGGGAGATCATGAAAGAAGCTCATTATTCAGCCTATGCTATGCATCCTGGAAGTATGAAGATGTACCATACCTTAAGGGATCATTACTGGTGGGAAGGCATGAAAAGAGAGATAGCAGACTTTGTTTCTCGATGTTTGGTTTGTCAGCAGATTAAAGCCGAACATCAGAGACTCTGCAGGGTATTCTCAGCCGCTTCCTATTCCCAAGTGGAAATGGGAGCATATTACTATAGACTTTGTATCGAGACTTCCGCGTACCCAACGTGGACACGATAGTGTTTGGGTGGTTTTGGATCGACTTACAAAATCTGCTCATTTTCTATCATTCAAAACCACTTATTCAATGGATAAGTTGAGGAGTATTTATGTGGCTTAGATAGTTCGTCTTCACGGAGTACTCAGTATCTATTGTTTCGGATAAGTTCTCGAGTTACTTAAGTTTGGACTAACTTGCAAAATGCTTTAGGTGCGAAGTTGAATTTCGATGATGACTTTTCATCCTTAGGTCGATGGCCGATCGAGCGTACCATTCAAACTTTGGAGGATATGTTGCGAGAATATATTATGGAAATCAAGGGTAACTGGCACTACTAGAAAAATGGCCTTTAGTGATACTAAAATAGTGTCACTAATTACTTTTAGTGACACTTATTAATAAGTGTCGGTGATCTGGGAGTCGAAAAATACTGACACTTGAATGTGGTGTCAGGAATTACTATTACTATAGTATTACAGATTTTATGACACTATAGTGTCAATAATTACTATTACTATAGTATCACGAGTTAGTAATATCAATAAAACAATCACCTCAATGAAACTGATACTTTATGATACATTTTTAGTATCAATGACTTTTATTAGTTATTATTGTCATTTTAAGTTTTGTCAATCTAATGATATTATTTAAAAAAGAATATTAGTAAACTGCTAATTCTGTACACACCCCAAATCATATGGGTTCTTTGACAAAACACCATTACTTTCATACACAAACAAATCAGGCTCTCCATCTACAAATTTAAGGAAGATTAAAATACTAAAAAAAAAGAATAAAGATCATCCACATAGATAACGTGACAATCAATAGGCTCCCAGTCGTCTTGGTCAAATGGATGTTCAATTAATACAATAGGATAATTAGAGATGAAAGACTTGTAGAGATCTTTGAGTGCATCTCCTGAGATCTTTTGTGAACCGTCATTGTTCTGCAAAAAGAAGACCAAAAAAATTAAGAAAACAGGAAAAAAAATTAAGTATTTTACCAAAAAACATTGGGCACCTAAGGAGAAAGTTGATCGTAACGTAATTACGATGAATAGTAGCAGATAACCGATTAATGAAATCTCCAAAAGGTTGGCTTAAATAATGCATACAACCAATTAAAGATGATCAGGCAACAACTTCAAATGAATATGCAAATCCGACAACAAATCATGACTGCTAAACCAAACAAGTAGCTCATGCCAACTATCAATAACTCACCTCTTCCTTGAAATTCAGATCATAAGTCTTATCTGAGCCATAAAATTCAGAAGCAGCGACATCCATTCCAATGACAACCTAACAAAATGATGTAAATTTTATTAAATTTGTCAACTATTATGATGTCCGGATACCCAAAAGCAAGAAGCACAACAGCTACCTCAGAATATTGACAAGGAAAGCACTACCTCAGAATATTGACAAGGAAAGCACAGCAGTGACTGCAATTCATCTGTCAGTAGAACAAGCAGCGATTGCGATTGCGGCAGCAGAACTGCGGCACAAGCAGCTATAGCACTCGCAATCGGTGCGACCTGCTGCAGTTCCTACTCGCAGAAATGCACTGCTCGCTAGTGGTGTAGCAGCAACAATCGCAGATGCTTCGCTGCAGAGGCGGGAATTGCAGACAAGCAGCTGCAGTTGTTGCTGCTACACCACTAGCAAGCAACTGCATTACTGCGAGTAGGAACTGCAGCAGGTTGCACCGACTGCAGTGCTATAGCGCTGTCTGCAGCTTCGCTGCCGCAATCGCAATCGCTGCTTGTTCTACAGCAGCAGAATTGCAGCTGCTGCCGTGCTTTCCTTGTCAATATTCTGAGGTAGTGCTACTGTAAAATTTTCTTTACTCTCAATCCTCAATGCATCTAATGTTGCAGCAGCAGAAACTGCAGCTACTGCTTGTGCTACAGCAGCAGCAACTGTCTTAACAACATCAAAAGGGCCAGTGCATACTGCTGAAAATTAAAATTTTCCAGCACCAATACTGTAACTTTGAAAAATCATAACATTCATGCTTTAAGAATTTTTGAACATGAAACATATCAGCTAAAAGCTCAGAAAATCTAGTTTAAAACAATATAATTAGTTTCACATGAGTCTAGGTAAATCAAATGATATTCAGTGTAATATCCACACTGCTCCAGCATCTCAGGATTACTAACAACAAATATTGCGCAGCACCACCGATTGGGATTAGCATTTACAAGGTTGAAGTGTATGCACAATAGCCCATTTGATTTTATGTTTAGGTTGGTTTGGCCATTCAAGTAAACTCTCATTTACAATCACAAAAGCCATATTATTGCACTGAAAAATAAAGAAAATGAAAAAGAAGCTGAAGAAGATCAATATTAAAAGTAAATTTGATTTATTCCTCGTGTTCCTCTTTATCAACACATGATCTTTTCATTCTAATTTAGAGTTTGTTTGGAATGCAGAATAGGGGGAACTGGAAATACTTTGATAGATTACAATCAATTAGAATATTGCGATGCAAATTTCAAGCAACCATTTTAAACAAAATATGGAATCTTTGAGTCTAATCAATCTTATACCTTGCCCCATTTTTTCTCTTTTGCAATCAAAGAAAATCTTGCGAGCATAAGCAGCATTAATAACTCTAAATGCCACAGAAAGGCTGAGGATCCTCCAATGAATTGCAACTCCTTTCACAAAAGAGCACGTGTAGCGACTTTAACCATTGAGATCAATCTACACAATCAATATTTAGAAACAAATATGTGGTGGAATTAACTTTCCTGGATTCATGATGTTGTTGGGGTCTAGTGCCACTTTGATTTTTTCATCGTCTTCAAAGCTTCGAGTGCCTAGCTCCTTTTCTAGATCATCGGAAACATCAAGCAAATCCCATCATAAGTAACAGGATGTTGAGATGATCACTAATCGTGAACAAAGCATCTTAGATTTTGATATTCTCACTGCATCGTAAATCATGAGAGTAAAACTTTTGATTAACACCAAGTGGAACTAAATTAGTTGTCATTGTAAAGTCAATGCATCTACAGCTAATGTTGACGATATAATCCAGTGGTAGGCACCACCAACTCTGGTCATGTAATTGACCTTTTAATTTATTTAACTATTGAAGTCACATCTAAGTAACCCACATGAAACGGGGCGCAATTCTACAAGAAAGATTAAAATACCTTCATTTTCCCTATCCCAACACCATGTTCACCAAGTACATGTTCCTCGCTCAATAGTAAATCGGAGAAACCAGATTTAGCATCGCAATTTGGTTCAACGATTGTAGCATTTGTACTAGCACATATATCTTTTCCATTGACGAGTAACATATTATAATTAAACTAAATGCCTTTTCTGCTAATTAAACAAATGCATGTTATGAGGAGATATTGAACACCACTACACCGTAGTCTCAATTAACAAAAACAATCAAATGCCATATGTACCTTCCATTGACAAGGCAGTATGGACCATGAATCGATTTAACTGCTCAGCTTCCAGCGGTCCTCTTCTTTGTTCGGATCAAACGAATCACTGTGAAAGTTACCATCACCGCAGATGAGCAATTACAGGTCTTGCGTAGCATGAAATAGGGCATACGAAATACAAGTATCAGTTCAACTACCAAGTGGCTCTCTCTCAATCGCGGCAACCTCAGCACCTCCGATTGGGATGCCGTCTCCTCCGCCGTCTCCGAATCCACTCCGGAGCTTCTAAGTCCTCCATTCAAGGTCGTCATAAGATTGAGAAACTGCGAAGCAGTATCGAACAGGTGATATGCAAAACGAAAACGCTAAAAAGAAAAGATAAGAAAGGGAAGGAGAAGAGAACGGATCGGCAATTGCAGAAGCAGATGCACTTGACCATATCTTCGAACGAGTAAGCACCGATCCGGAGGAAGAACGAGGAGGCAGAGGGTGAAGAAGAGATCGAGAGGAAAAGGGAGGAATGAGGTGGATTCGGAGAGGAGGATGGAGAGGGAGAGGAAGAGGAAGAGGAAGAGGAAGAGCGCGGACTGGAGGGAGGCGAAGAGGTGGGCGGGGGAAAGCATTGAGAGGCGAAGATCGAGCATTTAGGTTTTCTTATCTTTTTGTTATTATACTTTTATTTTTTAAATCTTTAAAACGAATGAATTAAGTTAATTCAATATGGTTCAATGGTCTGTGTTTCGAATGTTAAAATTTTAAAATTTAGAAGTCTCAAGTTCGAGTTACAACTAAAACAACTATTAATAATTTTTTTTTTATTTCTGATACTTTAGTGTCAGTAATTATTGATGTTTAATTTACTAACACACTAGTATCAATATCTTCTAATACTTACTTGTTAATAGGTGCATTTGTTCACAATTACTGATACTTTTTGCTAAGTGTCAGTAAACTAAGTGTCAGTAAATGTCATTTTTCTAGTAGTGTGGGACATTTATTTACCTTTGATAGAGTTTGCGTATAACAACAGTTACCAAGCTAGTATCAAGATCGCACCATATGAGGCTTTGTATGGACGAAAATGCAGAACTCCAGTATGTTGGAATGAAGTTGGTGAGCGGAAGTTATTTGACCCAAAATTGGTTCAGGATACTAATGAGCGGGTACAACTTATTCGGGATAGATTAAAAATGGCCCAAGATGGACAGAAAAGTTATGCGGATAAGCGTAGGCAGGAACTGGAATTCAAAGTTAGTGATAGAGTTTTCTTACGAATATCTCCTTGGAAATGATTACTTCGCTTTGGGAAGCGTGGGAAGCTCAGTCCACGTTACATTGGGCCATATGAGATCGTAGAGCATATTGGTCCATTGGCTTATCGATTAGCTCTACCACCTGAGTTATCCAGAACCCATAATGTGTTTCATGTTTCAATGCTCCGAAAGTACATGTATGATCCGAGTCATGTTTTATCGAAGCAATCGATTTAGTTGAATGAAGATTTGACTTACGAAGAGGAGCCAGTTGAGATACTAGAGGAAAAACACAAAGTGTTGCGTTCTAAAACCATCCCTTTAGTAAAACTACTGTGGAGGAATCACACAAAGGAAGAGGCTACCTGGGAATCCGAGGACTTGATGCTAGCTCAATACCCTTATTTATTTCTAACTGGTACGTAAATTTCGAGGACGAAATTTTTATAAGTGGGCAGGATTGTAACATATGCTTTTTATTTTATTTATTTATGTAAATAATTAAAACAAGAGGGGCCTATGTGATAAATCAAGAGGGAGTCTATGTGATAATTATGAGGGGGTCTAGTTGATATTTTATGGGTGTGTTTAAAAGGGGAAACCGAGTGAAGAAATTAGAGCAAAACCGAGAGAGAGAGAAGTGAACCCGTTTCACCCAACCCGTGACCCGCGACCCAACCCACCGTTTTCTTCCATTTCTGGCCATCTCACCAGCCGAGCAAGGTGTCAAACGGAAGCTTGTGAGCTGGCCGTCCGCCCCCACCCATCCTTGTTGCTGAAAAATGCGTGGAACGCTGCTGGTGAAGCTCAAAACTTCCGCGCGTTTGCGCGGACAATCGCCGCAGATTTAAGCCGTCTTTGGCGCGCCACTGGCTGGAAAAGGTTCCTCACTTCACCATCTTCCATTCCCAACCAGTCACCGGCACCGAGGAGGCCGATTTGCCGCCAACCGATCACCTCAAAGTGCCGTGACTTCACGGCCTCGATTTGCCACTTCCGTGCGTGGGAGGTCACCACCGGCACCATTGAACTCACCTGGACAAGAAGTATCTAGTCTGAGCTTCTCCACCGCCGTTGGGTAAATTTCGGTCAACGTTGATTGTAGGGGCATTTTGGTCAACATTGAGGATGTTTTTTCAATCTGAATTGAGGATAAATTGGTAATTTTATGATGTTGAGGGTAAATTAGTAAATTATGAAATTGAGGGTAATATAATTTCGGATTATATTAGTAAATTACGAATACGTGATTAATAAGGTAAGCCCGAAGAGTTTTAATATTAGAACAAATATTTATTTTAAGCGTTATTTTTGTGACATTAATTCGAATTATAATTATGTGATTATAATTATGTGAAGTAATTATATCATTTCTTAATATAAGTGGATCTGCGGACGAGAATCTACCTGCGGACTTGGGTGATAGCCGAGTCTGAGTTTGTCACTGTGAGTGGAATATATTAAAACTATTTACGTATGTTATTTTAATATAGTAAAGCTTATTCTTGAAATAAGTATTTAAATTGTTTCCATTCAAATGGTTCTCCGAAATAAATGTTTATTACGTATAAATATTTTTGTTAAGTTGTATTTATTTATTTATGCTCTGTATCGATTTTAAATTGGTAAAAGAGATGATTGATTTTCGAGCATGAATTAAAGTGTATTTATATGGATTTTAAGCATGATTTAAAGTGTATACATGTTGATTTTGAGAATGATTTAAAGTGTATATGATTGATCTTGAGTATGATTTAAAATATATATATATTGGTTTCGAGCATGATTTTAAGTATATTGATTTCGATCATGATTTAAAGTTTAAAGCAAATACCTATCCCCTCCAGATATGATAAGATGAGATAGTAGGCCTTTGGGGCTCGTCTGAACACACATATAGGCTTTGGGCCCTGTTTTTGGGCGCTTTCGCCCTTTAGGGGCATATGAATGTAGAAAAATATTGAGATATAAGACCGGGTGGTCCGGACACGATGTCGCCAGGTAGCACATCATAGCACGTCCGTTGAGATTCGGGTATGAGTTATGCTGATAAGCATAAGATGGTACGTCCTTCCGTCTATCCGTGTAGCTCCGGGCATGATGGTACCCAGATAGTACGTCATTGCCGTCTATTGAGGTCCGGATATGACTAGAATATCCCCCGGGTATTTGTTTAAGGATATTTGTATTACTGAGTATTTGATATTTCAATATGAGATGTTTTTTCATTGATTTTGTAGCAGTATCAGTTTTGCTTATGTTCAAAATATGATTGAAAAGAAATGAATTTTTAAATTAAAATAATAATTTGAGAAAAATAATTTTACAAGCGATGCATTTATTTTTGTAAATATTTTATATTTCAAAAACTACTATCCACTCACTGAGCTCACTGAATTTTATATTCACCCTATTTTATTATATTTTTCCTCCCCCAAAAGATTACAGGTACAACAGTTAACCCAGCAGCTGTACATATTTGGAGTCATTTTGGCCACGTGAGGTTGTTTGAGGACATAGAATAATTATTTTTCTTTTGGTTAATGTATAATCATCATATTTTGCAAATTATATTAAGGATGTGATATGAGAACTATGAAACGTGTGCAATTTTGCATATGTTACTAGATGAGATTGGATTGAAGTAGTTTGATGTATAATAAATGATTTGGGAGTGCTTGTGTTGTAATTGCAGGTTTGGGAATGTTATATATTTAGGGGAGGTTCTGCTTAAATTTCAGTAGAATTCTCATTAATAAGATGATTTTAATGTTTAAATTCAATTCTTAAGATAAGTTCCCTCTGGAAATGGGGCGGGTCGTCTCATTATTTGATATTCCTAATCTGTCCTATATCTTTTAATATTAATGAAATCTATTTCACAGATTAATAGAATTAAATAATTTTACTTAATATTAAAAATAATTTACAAAAAAATATACATTGTATTTTTTTATTTATAATAACATTTTCATTACTTTTTATGTTTTGCTTGTATTGGCATAAATTTTAAAGTGGATTTTCAATTAATGTATTAATAAAACTATTAGGACATACTGACAGTAACTTAATATGAAAAATAATTTGCATCACATTTATAAGTTCTTTATTAATTATATTTATTTTAATCATTTTATTTGTATTTATATGCTATTTTATTTATTATTTATCTGGGAATTGTATTTGTATTTGTTATAAAAGTTTTTACTATAATCAAAGGGAATAATAGTACAAGAAACCGTTTGTATAATTATTTATGAAACAATTGATGTCAAACGACCATTTACGCAGACCTTGGGGTGTGAGTGACTTTTTTTTCCATAACTAATTAAAATGATTTGGACAATACCACACGATTTTAATTTTATTGATAGGCTGATATAATTAAGACATTAACACATGATAATTTTATTTGTTATTATAGAAGAAGTACATAGATGTAAACAAAGATAGTTCTCTTGTATAAGAGATCTTTCTAATTAAACTGAACCTAACTGACACTTACATGATTGACAGGTAATAAAACTACCCAACTTTTTACGTAATTACGCATAACATAAAAGAGTAACATCGCATGCACTTAATTAATCAATATTGTGAGGATTTCTCCCATAAGGGACAACAATAAGATCAAAACTTTCATTCGTAATCTCACCATCGATAAAACTGGCAAAGATCAGCTGCATTACATGATCAGATCATACACGATCAGATCACAAAGATCAGCTGCATTACATGGCCATTCATGTGGATTATGGCATGAAGATTTAAAGTCAAGTGTTCATTTACTGCATGCCTTGATTATTGCTATAATAATGCTAAATTCTTGAAATAGAAGAAGGATTAAACTTCAGTTCAATGGCAAGAATTAAATCACTAGAGCCGAGGTGAATTTTAACACAATTGGAATTGGAGTAAAATGCATGGCATCATAACTTAGACGATCATGTGCTTACCATGCATATTTAATTAATCTTGTGATTACCATCCAATTTTCAAAACATCATGCTTGCCTTTCTGACTTGAGAACATATGCCTCATACTAAGTTTTTGTTTATCGCTTACCACAGTTTTCAAAATTAATTGTTTGCTTTTGATGCTTGAGAGCATATGTTCTCCGTTATTGCTTCAGCTACCTCACTTCAATTATTACGATTGTGAATTTTTTGGGCAAAACTCAGCATATTTGACAAGATGCTATTCTTCATACGACAATGAGTTATAAACCTTAGGTGGCTTCTGACATTGCTTTTTTTTTTTTTTTTTTACTTCGACTTCGACTTTGACGTTGATTATTGATTTCCACTTCAACTTCAACATATACATATTTGATTTCTTAACTTGATTTTAGTGGTTTTACCGAGGTCCACCTCTCATATTCATTGGCCTAATTGGGCTTTGAATTCCACTATTTTGCTAGCCATATTGAGGTCTGATCTCATTTAGTTGCTTGATATGGTTTTATTGAGATTCAGGTATGTATTTTTGGACTTATTGAGGTCCCATGCTGGTAATTATTTGATCCCGTCTATTAGGGGTGGGCAAATTCGAGTTCGGGTCGACCTGATCGGATTTCGGATTAATCAAATTGGGAGAAATTCAACCCGAACATGTAATCGGATCGGATCGGATCGGTTATTTTATGTTTGTGAGTATTTTTTTTTGCTTTGAATTTTCAGATCGGATCGGGTTGGCAAAATTTAACCTGATCGGGTTACAAGCTTCATCCGAATCCGATCTTAACCCGAATTTTTTGGATCGGGTCGATCTTATTAAAATTGAGGTCATCAATTCAAGACTTATTGAGGTCCAATGTAAATAAATTATTTGACACGATTTTATTGAGATCGAAATCATCAATTTTAGTCTTATTGAGATCCAATGTTAATCAATTATTTGATTCGATCTTTTTTAGATTAAGGTCGTCAATTTTAGAATTATTCAAGTCGAATTTCTATTAATTATTTGGTAAGATATTATTGAGATCAAGATTGATTATTTTAGCTTTATTAGTGTCCAATATCAATTTATTTCTTGACCTAATCTTATTGAGATTGAAATTGACAATTTTGGACTTATTGAGGTCCAGTATCAGTTCATTACTTGACCTGAACTTATAGAGATCAAGCTCGGCAATTTTGGCCTTACTCAGGCACAACTTTAATTCACTATTTGACCGACACCTGCATGTTTAGTTTTATATTTTGAGATCAAAATCTGCAGGTTCAATTCAGCATTTTGAGATCGAAATCTACATGTTTACTTCTACATTTTGGTATCAATGTTTGCATGTCTAATTCTACATTTTTAGATCTATGTCTGCATGTTTAATTCTACATTTTGAGTTGATCAACATCAATAGGTTTATTCTACATTTTGAGATTAACGTCTACATGTTCAATTCTACAATTTTAGATCGACAACTACATGCTTAACTCTACATTTTGAGATCCACATCCGCATGTTTAATTTTACAATTTTAAATCTACATCGACATATTTGATTCTATGTCTACAAATTTACATCTAAGAATTCAAGATCGACATCTAAAAACTTGACTCTACACTTTGAGATTTATATCTAAAAAATTTGATTCTACAGTTAAGTTCAACATTAGACATTTAATTCCTTATTTTATGATCAGAATTTGTGTTCAATAAAAATAAATATTACTCTTAAGGATACAAAAATTAAAGATAACACTACTATAAACTAACAAGGTTATGTTTTCTTTTTCTTTCTTTCTTTTTTTATAAGTTTCGAAATCGATCATATTTTCTTGATATTAAAAATTAGGAGATTGGTGTTAGGTCCAATATTTATTATTATTTTTAAGTTTCTAAGACCGATCACACGTTCTTGATATTGAAAACTGGGGACTTATGTTAGTGATCTGTTATTTTGTGAACCAACTACCTGTATAAAGAAGATGGACAACTTTTAAGGAGGATAAAACAATTTGCTTCCAAAGGGATATTTAAGCAAACAATGGACATCAAGAGAACGGTATGGGGCCAAGATAGTGTTAAAAAAGCAAGAGAAAGAGAATAAACTTCTTCTTAACCTTTACTACGATAACATGGTATAGCACTATGCATTATATTTTTATACGTGATTTCTTTATCAATTAAATATGTCTTTATACTAAAAGTCTGACTTTAGAATCAGAAGATTCTGGCCGAAAACTATTGGAGAATTTGAAAGATAAAGCACAAACTCTTATTAATGACAGCTTAAGAACATTATAAAAATAATTCGCACACTCTAACAAATCACTCTCAAGTAGTTTACTTCTTATGTTTTTTTCTTATTAGACTTGATACATATAATACAAATGACATAGTTATTTATATTAAATGAAATACAAACATAATCATTACAATACACATCACCTAGCATGTTCTATTCAACTTTCATCATGACACTAAATATATTCCACTCACTTAACATGATCTAAAAGAATCCTTTATTGGCAACAAAGTGTAAAGCTAATATCTACTTAATTAGATGCTTCTTTGGACATAATGATGATGGAGCAAAATGATTAAGGGCAAGTGCACAACTCAATATCTTATTCCACTTAAATGAATTATTTTGTAAAATAAGTTTTTTTTTCCAGCACTACTTGTTTTATGACACTAAATGTATATATTTCTAAATCTGATAAAATCTTTTAGCTTGAGTGGCTGGTTAAAATATTCACTGCTTGGTCTTTTGACATCATATAATTAACTTGTACATCTTTTTTTTAAAAATATAAGTTGTGGCACTCGAGAGGTGGTGAACTGAGATTTTAAAAATATTACAAAAATAATACTAAGCACAATTAAACCAACTTAACCAAATTGAAATAACAAAACTAAAGTTCAGTAGATTAAAAGAGTAAAGGATAAAGAAATGCAAATACGTGATTTTTAAGTAGTTCAGCTAATTGTGCCTACGTCTACGCCTCCAAACTTATTGAACTTGAAGATTTCACTAAGCGCGACTACAAGGCTTCAACAACGCTGACACTTAACTTTCAAGGTGTCATTGGATTTTTACAACAAGAGATTATCTTCAATCTCTTAACCCAAGTGTATCCCAACACTTACAACTACTCAACTTGATTTTATAATAAGGTTTATAAAGATTCCTCTGACACAATGTATTTAAATACAAATGATAGCTCAATGTGTGAATGAAATAAAAAGGATTACACAAAATTTTTTAAGCTTCGATTATAGTAATATACTCAGTAATAGCTGTAGGTGTCCAACTCAGATTTAGATTTGAGTGAGCAATTTTATAGTCAGAGCTGAAGACTAGCTATTATAGATTTTTTAAGTCTCAACGGTTCACCATTAACTTATTGTTGGATCGACGTTTTGACTTGAGTAAGTTATCATTGGGCCAAATTTCAAATAGGCAGTTAGCTGTTTACCCATTATTGGTTAGCCAATAGCTTCCAGAAACTAACATTCATTTTTGCTCGATAACAGTTAATTGTTTTCTATGTTGTCAGTTAGCCATTTATTTCCAAAGACAAACTTCAATTCTACTCCATTACAGTTAGCCATTTTCTTCATTGTTGGTTAGCCACTTGTTTTTAGAAAGGCTACATACTTGCTCCAATTAATCGGTTAGCCATTTGAAAAGTTAACAGGAAGCCGTTTACTACCAGAAAGCTTCTTCTTTGTCCTAAACACATTTTTGACTTTGAGATTTTTGATCTAATCTTAAAAACTTCTTCAAAAGTAATTCAAAACTTATCATCAAAATCATTATTACAAAAATACATATGCTAACATTCTCCCTCTTTTTGATGATATCAAATATTTAAAGAAAAATTTTTGAAAATTTTGAACTTTACTTTAGCATTAGCTCCCCATGAGTATATGCTCCTCTACGTCAAACAATCTTTGCAAAAATTATTTTTACAAAGCCACTTAGCATGAAAATTTTGAAAACAGATTGCTTATACAAATTTGTCATTTCTCCCTCTTCAGCATCAAAAAGAAAAGGACTGGGAAAATCTCCCTAGAAAATTGAGGAAATTCAAAATTTCAAATATGTAAAAGATCACTCCCAAATATATTGTATATCGTCTCAACGCCAAAGCACACTTCCAAAATTTTATCAAACCAACTAATTCCAAAAAGCAAACCATTTTAACTCCATCATCCATAATCATCCACAATCAACCATACCATCAATCACAATTAACATCAAACTAAGCATAAAAAACATCAAGATATAAATAACAATGTAATCCAAAATATCAAATGAGTCTAAAACATAATCCAAAATGTAGAAATGCATGTATGAAATACATAATGATAGAAAAATCTACGGAAGTGGCTGTATAGACGACTCAGATGGAGGAATACCAAGGGCCGAAAAGATGCGCTACTGAAACTACTGCTGCTGCTGAATCTAAAATGTCTCAAACTGATACTAGAGCTACTGCTACTGCTCGGAAAGGGTATCAAATTTGCCCATAAGCTGCTGCAACATACTCTCTGAAGTTGGAGGCTGCTTAATAGTATGTCCCTCGGGCTCAAGCTCCTCCTACTTCTCATCTCAACCCCGTCGTACTCCAACTTTCCGAGGGGCATGAGGACGAGTTCCTAGCTTAAAGTCTGGTAACTAATCAACTAGATACACATCATTGAGGAAGCTATCATCCTCAGAAGCAACTAAAGCATCTTTATTCCTGGAGGAGGGGGTCTTGACCTACTAACCGCCCTTTTTGTAAAATCTTATGGTTGCGATAATCTCTCTACCCAACTTATCAGTCTCGCCATAGAAAGGCTCTATGAGAGATACCTCAAAATATCACAAAATTCGAGTGATGATACTACCATAGGGAAGGGACTGGTTGGTGACACAGGTTATGGTCAACATGTGGCGAATGATGGTATATCTTAGGTTAATTGGCCTCCTCTAGATGAGTGAGTCAAAGAGCCCAACATCAAGCCTAGTCACCTCATCCTCATCACTATGACCCTGTCTAGGAGCGAACATATGCTGGAGAATGGTATGGAGGATGCAGACCAAGAAATGAGAGAAGCTGAGATTTAAAGGATAGGCAGAAAAGATCATAGAAAATATCACGACGTCTACAGATATTCTTAACGGCATCAACATGAATGAAATTATCAAAGTCAAATTCTTTTCTAGCCGTATAAATATCTAATCCCTCAGAAGAAATCCCAAAAATCTCACAGAACCCAGTATCACCAAATTCGATCCTCACAGTACCTACTTGTGTAACTACGCTATCTTTTTGAGTTTCGAAAACCTCTATATTTGAGTAGAATACCCTAACTAAATTATCATGGACTCATCCCTCAAAGCTCAATGCATCCTCCTAGATGCTTAAGAACTCTCTAATATTATCCCACATATAACGAATCAGAAAATTCATCAAGATTAATATAGTACGAAGGAATTATCGATTTGCTCAGGAAAGTGTGAGCGAGTGAAATCTTGAGTTATGGGCTAAGATGAACAAGGGGTCCTCTGAACAATTTTTTTGACCCGTTCATCGATCTTAAATGAAGAACCACTTGCCATTTTGGAGAAAATTTATGATTTTCAAATTTAAAGGAGTTTGAGGGGAAAAAAAAATCTGCAGTAATGCAGTATGAGCGTAGGAGAAGGTGTTTATGGAATCAATTTAACTAAAAATGGAAGAAATGAAGGTCAAATTTGAAGAAGAAACCCGCGGCAAACCTAGGGCTTCAATTTGGGACTTTTGTGATTTTAGCTTAAAAATGAGTTTTGATTATCAACAAGTGTTTAGGAAGGTTAAAAGACCATGGGAGAATTAATTTTTCAAGAAAAATAAAGAAAAATGATGTGATTTAGAGAGAGAAAGCTTGAGTTTCGTTAAAGAGAGATAACGCTATGGTCCAAGTGGAAAACGGGGAAGAAGAAGGGTTATTGTTCACATATATCACGAAAACGGCGAGCCGTTTATTTATTTATTGGTAAGTTATTAGTGTCCAATAGTTAAACCTATCAATATGATTCAGCAAGCCATTATTAGCTAGAATGTACATCCAAAGTTTCTGCCTAAAAACGACAATCCATTTATTGCATAAACAGCTATCTGTTTTTCCTAATGGATGATTTTATAGTTTATTTCAATTTTTGAATAAGGGTAACTTCAAGATCATTTCTTGACCTTAAAGTACTTCAGTGACCATTTAATGCATGATTCATGAATGCATAATCAATTATGAAACATATTCAATAAATCAAATAATGAGGTTCCACAACCAAAAGTAACAAATCAAGATGCATCAATCATCATTCTAAGTTCGCGTACGCTTAATCTTTGTGAATTACTCTTCATTAAAGGGTTTTGTAAATATATCAGCAAGTTAATTTTCAGTAGAAATAAATTCAATCACAACATCTCGTTTTTTAACATGATCTCTTAGAAAATGATATTTAATCTTTATATGTTTAGTCATAAATTGCTAAATTGGATTCTTTGACAAATTTATAGCACTTGTGTTGTCATATCTGATAGAAACATAATTAAGCTTAATATCATAGTCTCTAAGTGTTTGTTTCATCTATAATACTTGTGCGAAACAACTTCTAGGTACAATATATTCTGCCTCAATGGTAGAAAGTGCAACTGAATTTTGTTTCTTATTAAACCAAGAAATTATAGAGTGCCCTATGAAGTGACATGTTCAACTAGTGATTTTCTTATCAACCTTGTAACCAACAAAGTCGGCATCCATATAATATGTTAATTCTATATGATATCAAAGTCCAAGGTCAATTATGCTAATCAAAAATAGAAAAATGCATTTAACAGCAAACAAATGAGACTTTTTAGGATAAGATTAAAATCTAGCACACAAGCACACACTAAACATTATATCAGGCCTACTAATTGTTAAATAAAGTAATTATCTGATCATACCTCGACACATTTTAATGTCAACTTCCTTACCTTTCTCATCATTGTTCAGCTTAATTGTTGTACTAATTGAAGAACTTTTTACCGTTCTATTTTCATAACTAAATCATTTGAGTAGATCCTTCACATACTTTGCTTGGTTTATGAAAATCTCTTCCTCATTTTGAGTTGTTTGCAATCTAAGGAAGTATTTTAACTCTCCTATCATGCTCATTTCAAATTATTTACTCATATAGAAAAAAATTTCGTACACAATAGCTCATTAATTGAACCAAAGATAATATCATTAACATAAATTTGAACAGTCAAAATAATTTTGTTTCTATGCTTAATGAAGAGAGTTGTATCGACCTTACCCATTAAGAAATCATTATTTAACAAGAAATTTTTTAGCATATCATACTAGGCTCTTGGTGCTTTTTTTAAAACATACAAAGCTTTCGTGAACTTGTAAATATGATTTAAAAATTTTTCATTTTCAAAACAAGGATGCTATTTCACATAAGCTTCCTCCATAATGTAGCCATTTAAAAATGCACTCTTAACATTATTTGATATAAGCTGAAATCTTTATGACATACAAATGCTAATAATATCATAATGGACTCTAATCTAGCTACAGGTGCAAATGTCTCATCAATTCATTCTTCTTTGTTGTAACCTTAAGCTATTAATCTAGCTTTTTTTCTTACAACCACATCGGTTTCATCCATCTTATTTCTAAGCACCTATTCACAATTTGGGAAATGAATGCAGCATGCTAACAAGTATTTCTAAATGATGATTTAGTAGTTATTTCTCCAAAAAAATAGCTAAAATCAAATATTTTTTGGAGAAAATGTCCTTCACTCATTGGAGAGTGTTTGAGAAATACCTTTATTTTCTTCTGCATTTGTTTCTTCATATTGTTCTTTTTGGTTTCCAATTGGTGTATTTTTTTAGTTATCCTTTGTTTGTTCTTATTGTAATTCTTCATTTGCATCATCATCAACAACAAATTTCTCCGAAAATGAAGGGTTAAACTCATCAAATGTGACATGCATGGATTTCTCGACAACTAAATTTCTTTTATTATAAACTCTATAAGTTTTTCTTGAGTTTGATTACCCAAGAAAAATGCCAACATTAGATTTTCGATCAAATTTACCAAGATTATCTTTTGTATTCAAAATAAAATATTTACATCCAAAAACTTTGAAATATCCAATGTTCGATTTTCTATCTTTCCAAAACTCATAGGAAGTCTTATTGAGAGTAGGTCTTATCAACACACGATTTAAAACATAGCATACTATATTAACGGTTTCTGCCTAAAACTATTTAGGTAATTCATTTTCATTTAATTTGGTTCTAGCCACTTCTTGAATAGACCTATTCTTTATCTCAATAATTCTATTTTTTTGTGGAGTTTTGTTGAAGAGAATTGATGTTTAATGCTATGCTCATTTCAAAAATATTCAAATGCATAATTTTTAAATTCTCTTCCTTGATCACTCATAATGCATTCAATGCTATAACCCTTTTCATTTTGAACTTTTTCACAAAACACTTTAAGAAAATCAAAGGCGTCATCTTTTTTGGCTAAAAATAATATCTATGTAAATCTAGAGAAATCTTGAACAATCACAAATGCATAATACTTGCCACTCAAGCTAACATATCTAGAAGATCAAATAAGTCCATATAAAGTAATTGAAATGATTTTGAAGTAGAAACATGATTTTTATTTTTTAAAGAGTTTTGATTTGTTTGCCAAATTGGCATACTTCACAAATCTTATCATTTTGAAAACCAATTTTAAGAAGACCTTTAATCAAATTATTTTTAGAAATCTTTAAAATTAAATCCATGCTTCCATGTCCTAATCTTCTATACCATAACCAACCATCATCATGCAATGCTGAAAAACATTTGTCATCGGTAGATGTACATTCTATGTCAATAATATAAACATATACCACATCTATTTCCAACAAATAAAACTTTACTATCGCATACATCTTCAATAACACATCTAGTTTTATTAAAAAAAAAAAAAACCTTATAACATTTATCACATAGTTGACTAATGCTAATCAAGTTATGTTATAAATTCTCAACCAAATGCACATTTTTAAAAAGAGTATATGAAACTTTACCAGCATTACCGATTCTGAGAATCTTTTCTTTTAAATTATCTCTAAAGGAAATCTCTCCATAATTTTCAATATTGGTAAAGCTTGAGAATCAATAATAACTTCCTGTCATGTGCCTTAAGCAACCATTATCAAGGTATCATTTATTATGCATCTTCTTAAACCCTCTACAAAGAAAAACTCAAGACCTAGATACTCAAACCTTTTTGGGTCCTTGAGCATTAGCAATGTTTTTTTGGAACCCAAGCACATTTCATTCCATAATAAGCACTTATCTTGAAAGGATATTTAATTTTCATGTGACCATCTTGATTACAAAAATGACACACAATATGATTATTAATATAAATACCTTTTGCAAAGTAATACTTATAATACCTTTGTTTCAAATTTGGCCTATAGTCAATAAATCCCTCATTAAATACACATTTTTGTAAGTCAAGTAAATTATCCAAGCCAAGTAAATTATCCAACAAATTTTTGCTATTAGTGAATTTTAAAACAACATCATTAAGCTCAACATTCTTCTTCTTAAGCATTCTATTTTTGTTTTTTTAAACTATCAACAATAAAATTTTCATGCTTAAGAGCAATGTTTTCTTTACAACATGCAAGGTCATCAAGCAACTTTTTATTCTCTAATTCTAAAGATGTAACACTTAGAGAATTATTTTCATTAGCAAGCTTAACCATTTTCTTTTTAAGGTATGCATTCTTTTTGCTTATTCTTATCCAATCATCATGTAATTCCTTGAAAGCATTAGTTCATCATAGGTAGGGATTACTTACCTTATCAAGTTCGTTAAATGACTCATTCATAGAAAGTAATTGGCATATTCTACTCATTTTGATCCTTGTAGTTTCTGAACTTTTTGTATTCACTAGTTTTCTTGTAGAATTTTCTTAATCTCCTCACCAGCATAGCCATCTCTTTATCATCCAGCTTGCTTTCCTCATCACTCTCATGATTTGAGGCACTAAGTACAATATTTTTCTTTTTCTTCTCCTTATTACCTTTTTTAGCTGCGAAATCTTCTTCATATGAAATAAGGGAACCAATTAAATCATCAACAAATAAGGTATTTAAATCATTTGCTTCTTTTATGGTTGTTCTCTTAGATCTATATTCAGTATGAAGTAACCTAATAACTTTCTTAACTTTTTCGCTATTCGAAAAAATTTTGCCAAGGACTCCTAGAGTGTTCACAATGTCTATAAACCTAGTGTAGATAGAACAAATACTTTTATTTTGTTCTATTTGGAATAATTCATATTGTCGAGTGTAATGACCAATTTTGGATTCCTTAACTTAGTTTGTCTTTTCATAGACAACTTCAAGTTTATTCCAATTATCTTGTGCTCTTTCGCAATTAGACACTCTATGGAATTCTTTCTTATCAAGTGCACAAAATAAAGCATCCATAGCATTGGAGTTTAGAGATAACTTTCTCGTTTCTTCATTACTCCATTAACTAAACGATATGGGAATATCTTTCCCTTTTTTATTTTTCGTAATACGCACGAATAATCCATTATTAACGACCTCCCAAATTCCATAATATAAGGTTTGTAGGTAAATTATCATCATATTCTTCCAATAAGATTAGTCATTACCATCAAAGAATTGTGGCCTAGTAGTAGATTGTTCTTTCTCAAATGTATAATCATTTTAGGCTACCATAGATCTTTAGCTTTAGACGGTTAAGTACAAAACATAGCACCTAATTCTTATGCCAAATGAAATACAAGCTATGCAACCTAAGAACGAAGATGAATTTAGATTTTAAAAATATTATAAAAATAATACCAAACACAATCCAACCAAATCAACCAAATTGAAATAACAAAACTAAAGTGTAGTACAGTAAAAAAGTAAAGGAGAAAGAGATGTAAACACGTGATTTGTACGTGGTTTGGCTAATTGTGCCTATGTCCATGACCCTAAGCTCACTGAGCTTGAGGATTTCACTAAGCGCGTCTCCAGAGCTCCAACATTGCTTACACTTGACTTCCAAGGTGTCAATAGACCTTTACAACAAGAGATGATCCCCAATCTCTTAACCCAAGTGTATCCTAACACTTACAACCATTTAACTTATTTTTACAATAAGGTTTACAAAGATTCTTCTCACACAATGTGTTTGATTACAAATGATAGCTCAATGTATGAATGAAATAAAAAGGTTAATACAAAATTTTTTAACCTTAGATTGTAGTAATATGCTCGGTAATAACTATAGTTGTATAATTTAGATTTAGATTTGAATGAGTCATTTTATATTTAGAGCTAAAAACTATTGTTATAGATTTTTTGAGTCTTAACAATTCACCGATAACTTGTTGTTGGATCGCAGTTTTAACTTGACTAAGTTATCATTGGGGTAAATTTCAAATAGTTAGTTAGCCGTTAGCTTCTAGAAACTAGCATTCATTTCTACTCGATAATAATTAGTCGTTTGCCATGTTGTTGGTTAGCCATTTGTTTTCAAAGACCAAACTTCAATTTTGCTCGATAACGGTTACTCATTTTCTTCAATATCAGTTAGCCGTTTGCTTATAGAAAAGTTACATACTTGCTCCAAGTAATTGATTAGCCATTTGTACAGTTAACAAAAAGTCGTTTACTACCAGAAAACTTCTTCTTTGTCTTAAACACATTTTTGGCTTTGTGAGTTTTCATCCAATCTTAAAAATTTCTTTAAAATTATTTCAAAACATATTTATTATTATGAAAATCATCATTACAAAAAGACATATGCTAACATTCTTGTGATGCATTGTCTTATGTAATAATAGCAAGTGCCAATATGCTTACTTGTGATAAACACAACTTCTTGATAAGGTAATTGCAGACTTGTTATTGACATAAATCTTGGTTGGCTCTACTTGTGATGAACACAACTTCTTGAACAAGTTCCCAAGCCAAATTGCTTGGCAAATAGATGATGTTGTGTACTCAGCTTCACATGTGGAAAATGTGATAATTAATTGCTTATTTGATATCATTGTAAAAACAGCGTCTCCCATAAAGAACACAAATCACGTGGTGCTCTTTCAAGCCAAAGTTATTTGTACCTTTAATGTAGCGAAGAATTTTTTTTGCAGCTTTAAAACGAATGGTCTTTGGATTCTTTATTATAGACCCATAAGTCCAACAACATAAGGATGTTAGGTCTCGTACATATCAAGTAATGCAGACTTCTAATAAAACTTTTAAAAAGTGTTGGATTTACTTTTTTCCTTCATTGTGCTTGGATAACTTGACTCTACACTCCACCAGTGTTCTTATTAGATTGCAATCATTCATCTCGATCTTTATGAGTATCTCTTTTGCATAGATTTCTTGTGAAATGAAAATGTCATTTTCTTATTGCTTGACTTTAAGCTCAAGTAGTATGCCATCAACCCAATGTCAGTCATCATAAACTCTTTGTTCATTACTCTTATGAACTATTTAAATAAACTTGGATTGCTTCTAGTGAAAATAATATCACCCACGTACAAGCACACAATTCAAATGTCTATATCTTTAACTTTGACATAAAGAGCATTTTTATATGGGCATTTGTTAAGCTACTCTCTTGAAAATACTTTTCAATTCTACTATTACCTAGATATTAAAGAACAGGTTGCCTAAAATTTTTCCTATAAAAGAGGTTAAATTGGTGAGTCATGGTGCACTAAATAACAAGCCACCCAAAATTTCAGCCTAAGTGCTCAATATTTCAAGCCCAATGGCCCAAATTCAAGCCGAAGTGTGCTAGCTTGGTCATATTCTAGAATTTTCCACAGCTCCCTAACACATTCTCTACACTTGTACATATTTAGGATAGTGTACATTTGTGTACACTTATAAATATCTAGATATTTTGATAAGTTGCATGGAATGCCATAGAATTAGGCAAGCCTCCCCTATAAATAAGGAATGGCACTTGCCATTTTTACACACAAGTCTCAAGCAACTCAAGTATACTTTGTACAGCTCTCTTGTACAAACTTATCTTGCAAGTAATAAAATCTCTCTTTAGCTACATTGCTTTATCTTCTCTCTTGCTTTCTTGCAAACATCTTTGCTTAGCTAGTTTGAAAAGTTTGATACGCTTACTTAGTAACTTTTGTGCTATAAATTGTCTAAGTATTGCACGAGTTACAGTACAATGTACTCATCTTGTGACAAATGGTATCAGAGTTAAGGTTTGCACCCACACAATATAGCTCAAAATAGAGCAATACTCATCCTATGACATACCACACAATTGCTTCAATACTTCGTTTAAATTTTAATCTATAACTTTTATGGTCCATGCTATTCATGATATGATTTGTGTAGTATAGTATCATAGGTGAAATACTAAATACACAGTTACACATGAAAGAAAATACAATTTTTATGTAGTAAAATTTTAAAGTATTTTTTAAGTCCTATTTTAGGTCTCAATAGAATAAAAGGAAAATAAATATCAAAAAGCCAAACGCCTAAGTAACACCTTAATGTTTGATCCAAAATATAATTTTTTTCTTTTGTCTATAAAATAACTAAATTTATTTTGTATTAATATTAGGTGATTCACTTTAGCACATTAGCAAATTCTTCCATACATAGAATTTTGTGTTCAAATCCTCATAGTGGAATAATTATTTTTAAAAAAAATTAAATCATTTTTGAAGTTCATTGTTAGGGCTCAAACGAAAAAGAAAATTAAATTTCAAAATTCCTAAACATGTTAATTCTTTATTCATGGTTAAATTCTTTTTTCCTATTGGAAAATTTGGATTTTTAAAATATTTTTGAAAATATTCAATTACACGTGAAAGGAAATACAATTATTTTGTTGTAAAATTGTAAAGAACTTTTGAAGTCCTATTTTAGGTCTCAATAGAGTAAAAGGTAAATAAAATCAAAAGTCAAAAGCCCTAGTAATTTTATGCTCAAAAATTTATTTATTTATTTTTTTGGTCTATAAAATAAATAAATTTATTTTACATTAATATCAGGTGATCCTGTTGAAATTATGTGCTCTTTAAAGCATATTAATTTATTTATGATAAATACATTTTCTGATTAATAAAATATTTAAGACATGTTTCAGATATTTTAATTACATAAATATTTTAAATAAGGTTCATTTAATTATATTATATATATTTATATAATTATCATATGGATTCATAGAAGACGTAAATACAGGTTATCTAAATTGATTTCACAGTTGAAAAATAGAGTTGGGTGCACTATTTATGTTTAGACTGTAGTAAATTCATTGAATGATTTGTCTTAATCATGTATGAATTTATTGATATATTTTAACTATTTTAAACTAGATCACATATGAAATTTAATTAACCTTGGAATAACTGTCAAACTTATTGAATCTCATAGGCATTGATTTTATTGCAATCTCAATCTTGAGTTAATTATAGTTTCATGTTTATGATTGTTATTCCATTTGAGTTACCAATAGGCGCGACGTACATTTATAATCAAGATTACCTGGTATCTTAGTAGGAGCAATTATGAGCAGTGAGATTATAGATTAATAATATAGAATTTGTACAACACATTTCTTGATGGGTTTTCAGTACTTGATCATAAAATTCTCTGGCCAGATTGTGCCAACATAATTAGTATGTTGAAAATGATCATTAGAGAAAATCAGTAAGTGTCAAAGAACAAGATGTAATTAAATTGATTGGACAGTTGATATATCAATTTAATTAGCGATATGGTACAAAAAATTATTCAATAAAGAAATTAATGTGACTTGGGTTGAATTATTATTCAAGAACACTATCCTAGATAACTTACAATTATGGAGGTCAGTTCCAGTCTTATAGTAGAGTAGATTTGGAATTAAATAATCGAGTTAGTTTAATTACATGCCTAATTATTATAGCCATTAATGTATGTACCCATATAATCCTCGGGTTAGCTCATTTAATTGACTGCATCACTGCTCATTTAATAAGTAAGATAACTGGCTATTTGAGTTAAAAGCCTAAATATATGACTCCAATTAATACACTTGTATATAGGAGGCCTTGTATTATTTTACAAGGTGGTCCCCTATAGGTATAACAAGTGTAACGACAAAAGCTTTTGGGTTTTTATCATATTTTAATTTTAATCAATTATTTTGATTTAATAGAATTAAAAAAGGAGATAAATAAAGAGCTTAGGATTTTCCACCAATACAATATAAAAATATTTTTTTCTCTACAAAAGAAAAAAGAAAAAAACCATAATATACAGATCAAGAAATAAGAATTTTTTTTTTCTAACTTTGAGAAAAAATTATTTTCTTGATAGTTACTTTCAGTGGTGATAAAAGCGCCCACACATCGAGTGCAGATCAAAATTAAGTCATAACCTGAAAGATCATTAGTGATAGATTGTGATCTAACAGGAGAAGAGTTGATAAATCGTGACTTGGGAGCCTTAATTACTACAATGAAAAAGTAAAGGTATGATTTCTAGATTATAATAATTCTATATATTGTATGAGAAAGCGATTCTATTATTTTCACTGAAAAATGATTTTAAACCTACAAATCCACTGTGGCACATTGGCAAATTCTTTTATTTAGAATTCTAGGTTCAAATCGGGTAGTGGAATTATTATGTTATAAAAAAAATGAAATTATTTTCGAAGTTCATTTTTAGTGCTTAACCACAAATAATAATTAATATAAATTCCAAAATGCCTAAAACACGTTAATTCATGAATCACTAGCTCAATTATTTTCTATTCAATAAATTAAATTTTCAACGTAACTTTTAAAATACCTCGTTACACATGAAAGGAAATACAATTATTATGTAGTAAAATTTTAAGGTATTTTTGAAGTCTTATTTTAGGTCTCTATAGAATAAAAGGTAAATAAAAATCAAAAAGCCAAAAGCCCAAGTAACACATTAGTTTATGTTCCAAATTTTTAATTTTCCTTTTGTCTATAGAATAATTAAATTTATTTTACATTAACATTAGATAATTTGGTGTAGCACATTGGCAAATTCTTCTTTTGAAAATTCCGGGTTCAAATCCGGCAGTGGAATTCGATGTTCAAATTTAATTTTTAAAGTATTTTTGAAAAAAAATTACTATGTAGTAAAATTTTAAACTATTTTTGAACAACTATTTTAGGTCTCAATAAAAGAAAAGGTAAATAAAAATAAAAAAATTCCAAAAGCCCAAGTAACACATTAGCTTATGCTCCAAAAATTTAATTTTTTTTTTGTCTATAAAATAACTAAATTTATCTTACATTAATATCATGTAATCCACTTTAGCACATTAACAATTTCTTCCACTTAGAATTTCTGGTTCAAATTCCGGCCATGGAATTATTATTTCATAAAAGAAAAATTAAATTACTTTTAAAGTTCATTGTTAGGGCTCAACAAAAAGAAAAAATTTAGTTTAAATTCCAAAGCACCTAAAACACGTTAATTCTTAATCACCGGTTCAATTATTTTCTATTCAAAAAATTAAAATTTTAAAGTATTTTTGATATCCTATTGTAGGTCCAAATAGAAGAAGAGATAAATAAAAATCAAAAGGCCAATATAGCCCAATAGCCCAATTACATTAGTTTATGCTCCAAAAATTTAATAATTTTATCTATAAAATAATTAAATTTATTTTATCACATTAATAACATATAAATTTACTGTAGCACATTGGCAAATTCTTCCATTTAGAATTCCAGGTTTAAATCGCGGCAGTAGGATTACTATGTTATAAAAACAAATTATATTATTTTTGAAGTTCATTGTTAGGGCTCAACATAAAAACAAAATAATTAGTTTAAATTCCAAAACACCTAAATCACGTTAATCTTGATTCACCAGTTAAATTTTATTCTATTTGATAAAACAAATTTTAAAAGTATTTTTAAAGTCTTATTTTAGGTCTCAATATAATAAAAGGTAAATGAATATCAAAATGCCAAAAGCCCAACTAGCAGCTTAGTTTTTTTACCCAAAAATTTTTATTTTATTTTTTGTCTATAAAATAATTAAACTTATTTTACGTTACTATCAAGTAATCCATTGCAGCATATTGGTAAATTCTTCTATGCATAGAATTTTGGGTTCGAATGCCGGCAGCGAAATCATTATGTTATAAAAGATTTCAATTATTTTTGAAGATCAATGTTAGGGCTAAACCAAAAAAATAATAATAAATTTAAATTTCAAAATGCCTAAAACACGTTAATTCTTAATTCACTGGTTCAATTTTTTCTTTTAGATAAATTAAATTTTTAAAGTAATTTTGAAAATATATTATTACGCATGGAAGGAAATAAAATAATTATGTAGTAAATTTCTAAAGTATTTTTGAAGTTCTATTTTAGGTCTTGATAGAATAAAAGGTAAATAAATATCAAAAAGCCAAAAGCCCAAGTAACGTTTTCGTGATTTATCTAAAAATTTAATTTTTTTGTCTATAAAATAACTAAATTTATTTTACATTAATATCATGTAATCCACTGTATCACACTAGCAAAGTCTTCCACGCTTAGAATTCCGAATTCAAATTCGACAGTGGAATTATTATGTAATAAAAAAATTTAAATGACTTTGAACTTCATAGTTAGGGTTCAACCAAAAATAATAATAATAATTAATTTCAAATGATTTTAAGTTCATTGTTAGGGCTAAACCAAAAAAAAAATATTTAATTTAAATTCCAAAACGCCTAAAACACGTTAATTCTTAATTCACTAGTTCAATTTTTTTACATTCGATAAATTAAAATTTTAAATTATTTTTGAAAAGAAACAATTACACATAAAAGGAAATATAATTATTATGTGGTAAAATTTTAAGGTATTTTTGATATTTTTGAAGTGCTATTTTAGGTCTCAATAGAATAAAAGGTAAATAAATATCCAAAAGCCAAAAACTCACGTAACAGTGTAACACTTTAATATTTGATGCAAAAATTTATTTTTTTATAAAATAATTAAATTAATTTTACATTAATATTATGAAGTCTATTATAGCGCGTTGGAAAATTCTTCCTTGCTTTGAATTGTGAGTTCAAATCCTGGTAGTGGAGTTATTTTTTAAAAAAAATTAATTTATTTTTGAAGTTCATTGTTTCGGCTCAACAAAAAAAAAATTAATTAATTTAAATTCCAAAAGCCTAAAGCAGGTTAATTGTTGATTCACCGTTTTATTTTTTTTTTTCTATCCGATAAATTAAATTTATTTTAATTTTTGGCATGAGATTTGTAGAAACGCATTAGAAAATTTGTTTGGTGAAATATTTGAGTTGATTGTTCCGGTTGGCATTCTGGACTTCTCAATTTCTAAAACTCCAGGCAAGTCTATAAGCTTAGAAGTCTCGAACTTTGAAAGAATTATTTTTATTAATTTTCTTACTATGTTGTCACATATTTTCCAAGTAAACAAAGTTATCTTAAACAAAACAACAATCTTTATTATCTTAAAATAGCATCCCCAACTTTGAATTTGATTTAAAAAATCTTATTTTCATCTACGATAAATTCAAAATTAATACTGTAGATTGTAAAATCTAATAAATTCAAAGTTTCATGGTTAACTAATCTCCAATTTTATGTTTTGATGTCCGATTTATCTATTTTGACGAGATATAAACGACTAATAAAAATTGTGGTTGATGTTAAAAAACTTCAATCTCGCTTTCTCCATACTTCCAAACCTCATGACTTCTCTCTTATAAACTTCTTAACTCAAATTTTCTTTTACCAAAATGATATTTTCCCCAAGTCAAATCACGAATTAAACATACCGTTTAACTTTACCAAACTGATATTTTGCCCGGTCAAACCACGAATTAAACATACCGTTTAACTTAAAGTTTGAAACGCACCGTTTTAACTCTAAAGCAAGAAACACACATTCCTTACCCGTTTAACAGCTCTAACGTTTATCAGCATCAGTTTCCTTCTTCGACCAAATCTCTTGCACTTTCCTTCATCTTCGAGGTTTTTCCTGAAATTGCCCATAAATCAAAACCATCATGCAACAGCCAACAGCCACAACTCTCAGCTCTTCTGCACCTGGGGTAATATTTCGATCTTCGATGATTGAGTTTGTGTTTGTGATAGCTATTACTATGTTTTTCTTTGGACCAAATCCCTTGGATTGGTGGGATAGTTTTTCTAGAATAATTTATGTTAACAGAACATTCCTCTACACTATCTGTGCATTGATTTGTTTCTTGTTGGATATGTTCGTTTGTTTTGGTTTTTTTTTTTTTTTCCAGCGTATTTGAAGTGGTCACTTTGTATTTGGTGAAGCCTGCATTAGATAAGCATTTTCTTAGGGAGGTCCAAACAAAAAGAAGTGCATAAAACAGACAAGCAAAGAAGAATCACTTTTATTATTGAACTGGAGAAATTTGATTTCTGTCCCACCTTTGGCATAAAGCTTTGAAGATGAAGAATTATCACTTCCATCAACTTTGCAGCAGAGTTCAGTGCCATTCCAGTGCTGATGCAGAGATGAGAAGCATATGAAATGGCGTCGTTTTGATGCTGATTAAAACAAAAAAGAAAAAAAAAATGAATTCACGAAGCAGCGCCGTCTGCATTAGTTTCAGGGTTTGACTCGGGGTAAAAATCAGTATTCTTTCTTTTATTTTTTGAAGTTAGTTAATAATAAGAGTAGTTGCGTATTTTTAAAAGTATTTTTAAAAATATGTTTATTGACATCTGATATATTTATATTTGAAATAATTTTTTAACACAACTTTAAAATATTTATCTATAAAAATATTTTGTAAATTTTAGTAAAAAACTCTTGTTCAACTAAATAAATAATTTTTTTTTGGTAAAAACTCAACTAATAAAAATTTAATTTTAATAAGATCTATTTTAAAAATTATACTAAACACTATAAGTTTTAATCTTACCATCGAACAGTCTAATGCGTCTATTCCAAGTGGGACCATTGGGAAGGCACAGGTATCCCATTATCCCTCTACCAAACGAAGCACTAGTTCTCATAAAATCAGCAGAAGCAGTTTCATTCACCTCTCAATTTTTAATTATTATTATTATTATTTTTTATAAAAACTACGTGGCCGTTTATCTGTTATAAAATACAAACACGGTGAAACAAACAGCCATTTACCGATTCTCTCTCCTCCCGGCAAAATTTAATCAAAGAAAAATAAAATATAAAAAAGAAAAACACAAGAAACACACTGACAGTATAGAAACAAAAACAAATTAAAAAAAAAAAAATCAAAAAATCAAAATCAAATGAAACGTTAAAATGTTATTCACCAGGAAATCACACGGAGCCAAGCAACATTTTCCATTCATGGCTCCTTCTCTTTCTTCTCTACTCTCAAATTCCATTCATCCTTTCCTTTCCGCAAACCCTAACCCTATTCTCAACCACAGGAACAGGAGGTACCTTTCAATTTCATCTTTCACACCAAAAGCAACCCAAAAGAATCATAATCTTACATCTACACCCCCACCTCCTTCTCCTCCTCAAAACAAAAAACCCATTTCAGAAAAACGGTCATTTGCCGTTGCAACGGGCGAGCTTTTCCTGGGAATTGCTTCAAGGTTATTGAATAGGAGCAACAGGCTTGCTGCTGACAATTTTGAAACAATCCCATTAATGGAGCGGAGTAAGAGGGTGGGTTCTTCTGGTGAAGTTTACGAGGAGAGAATTGGGGCGGTGATGGAGGATGACATTGAGCCCGGAGTGATTTGGGAGCAAAGAGTGAAGGATATTGAAGCTGAGAAAGAGCGGAGAGTTGTTACGAGTCCTGGGTTTAGCTTCTCTGCTGCTGGACTTTTGTTTCCTTATCATCTTGGGGTTGCTCAATTTCTCATTGAAAAGGGTTACATTAAGGTTTGTTGTTATGTTGTGTTCGTATTTCATACTTTTTTTTTTCTTTCCTGATGGGTTAAGCTCAATTTGTGTTTTTATTAATCTAGGGAATTGTTAAATTTTAGTGCCCTGACTGAGAATTATCGTAATTCATTTAAATAGTGCTCAAATTTGCTGTCAAAACTTGAATTTGTTGGTCAATAATTTATAAATTCGTTGAATTTGCATTTTGGTTCATGGCAATGTCTTAATATTATGTACACATTGGAATGGTTGTCTTCATATCAGACTTTTCTGATTTTTTCAGGCATTGATATTGCTTGTAGTTGATTTGTGGTATTACTACTTCCAAAATTTTGATTTTGACATGTTGCTTGAATTTGATTTGGGAAAATTTGCACTTTCGTTCACTTAAAATCATTTTGCGAAGCAATGGATTAAATTGAAACATGGCATTTTTGGGGAAAATCTTCTAGAATTCTGTATAAGATCATTCATTTTATAGATTTTGAGAATTCTGATTGTTTTCTTAATATTGACATAGGAAACAACACCGCTGGCTGGTTCCTCAGCTGGTGCCATAGTTTGTGCAGTTATAGCCTCTGGAGCTAGCATGCAAGAAGCCCTAAATGCTACAAAAATCTTAGCTGAAAATTGCCGGAGTAGAGGGACTGCATTTCGCCTTGGGGTATGCATATAATATTTTAGTTTATTAATTTTCAGCCAGAATGGGTATGCTCTCAGTACCAATCACCACTTAATTGATTTAGTATATTTTTAGTGAAGGATATTGCTATATGTGGAATGCTTACCAACAATTATTATGTATATTGACAATCAAAATTCACATCTCGATGCCTGCAGATCCTTGATTTCAAACTTTTGTGATTGGTACTTATCTATTCCAACGCATAAGTTAATTAGGTCGTATGTATTCATGTCTCTATATAGTTTAATGTGATATGCTGTTCTTCCAGAGTGTTGTGATCAGATATGTTTCATAACACATTTTTCTCATTGTTGAGATAAGATCTTTTGCAACAAAAAATAGGAAGATTTGTGTCATTGATCTATTTTTCAGGTACAAAGAGAGAGTGCCTACGTATAAACATTACAAAAGAGTTGAGAATCAGGATATTGGAATATTCTTCAGTTGCTTTCTATATATATTGTAGTATGATCAGAACATTCAAATATGGGTTAAATAAGGAGTGAAAAAAAATTGATGCCATGCTAGCAAAGGAAGAGATAAAATCATATTTACCTATCAATCTTGTGATAAATTCCAATTTTTAGTATTAACTTATCCATTATTTTCTATGCACAGGCTGTTCTTCGAGATGTTCTTCAGAATTTTTTGCCTGATGATGTTCACACTAGGTCCAATGGAAGGGTTCGTGGTGAGACTAATTTCAATTTGCTATTTATATTTCTGTTTTCTCCTATAATCTTAAATGTCCTGAATTAGTACACACTCAATAGAGGGAGAATCATTTTTTCTTATGATCACACACACACACATATATATATATTTAATTTTATTTTGGTTCTACTGTTTTTTAATGGATCCCTTATTCTCGAAGAGAATGAATCTAGGCTCTTGAGCATGATAAAATTGATCCTTTTCTCAAGTAGTTTGCACATATATTCCAGACATGAAATTATGGCTAAACATGCTAATACCCCGTAGCTTAGAGCCATCAATTTTTTGATAAGCTTCTAAAAGCAGCTGCTTATATTGCAACTCTTACGACAGTTGCTGTAACCCAGATTCTTTGGAGGCCAAGGGGATTACTGGTGGATCAGTTTGATTCGAAGGAAGATCTAATAAATGCAGTTTTTACATCATCCTTTATTCCAGGGAGAGTATTATATCTGCAGTTTTGCTTGCAATAATTCCTAGTGAAGTTCTAAACTAATAGAGTGTGCTGGTGCAGATATCTTGCACCACGACCAGCAACAGTTTTTCGGAATCGGCTTTGCATTGATGGCGGTCTGACTTTGTTTATGCCTCCAACATCTGCTTCTAACACGGTATTGCTTTTGATGATTTACTTACTGAAATTAATAATTCTCTCAGTTACATGCAATTGTTTTGTAAAACCTGTTATTTGATTCTGTGAGAAGCCTTCTTAATTATTCTGCATACATTTGTTGTTGGTATCCCAAGTCTAGAGTTCTTTGAGGAGAAGACATTTGTTTGAGTGAAAATATTTTAAAGCTGTATGCATATGACCACTTTTTAATAGACTACAGTGCATCAGGGCTTCGATCGTCTACCCTGCACAGACCAAGGAATATGTGCTTCCAAATGCCTTGGAAGCAAACTCGTTTTTCTGCCAGCAGTGACAAATTTATATCTGATTATGCTATGGCTGCTTGATTGTCTTTGCAGATCCGTGTTTGTGCTTTCCCAGCCAGTGGACTGGGACTTCAGGGGATTGGGATTAGTCCGGACTGCAATCCTGAAAATAGGGCTACTCTCAGAGAGGTATTAATTATAGCTCTATCATTGAATGGTCTGTTTTCTATAAAATTTGGCTGCTGAACTTTTTTGGCTTGCAATTACTGCAGCTTTTTAATTGGGCAATGGAGCCTGCAGAGGATCATATTCTTGATAACCTCTTTGAGCTTGGATATCTAGATGCTGCTGTTTGGGCTGAGAATAACCCAGTTGAGAAAATAGTTGAAGATGAGTCCATCGGTAAAGAATGATTCTCCAAAATAGCTCACCAGGAAGATGATTTTTACCCAGGTCATGTTGAAGATGGAAACCATGGGTCTGCCTTAGCAGGTTAGACGTGAACCTTTCTATAGATTGCCAGCAGTCAATCTTAAGAATAGAATTTACATATATATATATATATATATATATATATATATATATAATTGTTTTGTAGTGAAAGATCAAATTATTTTATGTGAGACAGCTGATATAGGGTAAAGGAAAAGATTCTTGTCAAAAGTGGTAGAATGTAGAATTTAGGCCATCAAAGCTATAAATATTAGTTGAATGAAAAGTCCATTTATAAATGGCAGAAATGTTTATTTATATGACATTTATACTTGTACTTATAATGATGAACTGTGTAGAGGAAACCAAGTGATATATGGAATAATTATGCCATTGAAGCCTAACATGGCTAGCAGAGAACCTAAAGTGAAAGTAGGTGAAATGGAATCATAATATTTTAGCAAAGAGGTATGATGTTGCTCTAATGTTAAATTTTTGGTAGTTAGTTTCTTAATATGACTGTATGAGATAGCAGAAACTCCTAGAAACTTCATTATGTTTGGAGTAAGACTACATTACATATAAAAACCAATCATACAAATTCACCCATAAAAATTGGGTCATGATATATATAATTGGAAGGGTGGAAGTAAAACAAAGTACAGAGCCGGCCTGAATAATCAGCAGTTCCCCCTTAAAAGAATGATGAAGATTCCAGTCAAATGACCTTTCCACTTTCACCTTATGCCATGCGTATTTGTATCAATATTTTCGTATGATTAATTTGTATGTGTAGTATATACCCTTTGAGGATGTCTTATGGTCTTGTTAGGTTGTCCGTTGATAATCACGTGTTTCAAAGTTTCTTTTTCACTTATCCTATTTGCTGATATAATTTCTTGATTTTAAGATGATATGTATCTGTTTGTATGTAGTGAAATTTTATTTAATGGGTGCATGAAAAATGCAGTGTTCCTATCTCACCTCAGGGTTTCTTACTCTTGTGTTGAGCTTTTCTAAGGCTAAATGTGTCGTCTGGCTTGTTGGTTTTAAAATACGATTAGTAGGGAACATCTGATAAAAAATCAGTATCAGTTGACAAAATCTTTGTAAATTTTAGTGAAAGTGACACTCGGATTTTTTTTTTTTTTTTTTTGCCAATAATACATTAACCCTTATCCCACTTTCATCTTGTGCTATTTCTTTGTAACTATTATGATATAATCTAGCAGTTGTTTTTGTATATGGTAATTGTGAATTTAGATAACAATATTGTAGCCTTAATTGCTATTTCAATTGAGGAATAGTTTTTCATTTGGAATGAGATCAAAGGAATTGAGGAATTAGTTTCTTGGTATCAGATCAAAGGAATTGTGTACTTATCATACTTGTTATTGAATAATTAATACTATGGTTTCCTTTGCGTATTTTGTCCAAGAGAGTCTTACGCATTTCTCCTGCTTTGCATTTGTTTCATTCTCATTTTTCCATGTATATGTTGTTTTCTCACAATTATTGAGATACACACGTGGCAAAAATGTAGTGGAATTACTGCTACACAGGAGTATCTAAGATTTTTAAGTATTATTACTGCTACTGCTAATATTAAATATGATAATAAATATAAAATATTCTATTCATGCGCTGCACCAAACACACCCATAGAGTCCACTCATGCTGATGTTCAGTCTTGTTTTATTTAACATATAGACCAGCAATTCACCGAGTAATAATTATTAAATGATAAAATTTTGTTCAAATAAAGAATACAGCATCAATGCAAAAGAATTGTCAATTTTATCTTTTAGCAATTATTTATCTAAATAAGTTGTTACTGGTTCTATGAACATATAAACGTGCCCAAGAGCTACTTCTTACAAGCACATGTGAGCTACAATTATCATTGCTTTTTGTTTGTGATCAATCTTTGAAGATTCAACTGTTTGCTTTAAACAGTAAATTCTGTAATATGATTTTCTTTTTTATTTGAATTTAGAATATATGTTTTGTATATGATGTTAGTTTGCCACCTGCGAATTTGAGTCCTGTAGTCTAGGAATCTCTCTTTCTCTTCTCTTCGGGCAAGAAAGCAGGGTGGCTGTCAAAATAGTTTGTATTTTGATTCCAAGGATGGACTATATTGTCACTGTAACACTCAATCAATTAAGAATATGTAATAATCGTTGAGGGGAAGGTGTGTGTAATATTTGTGAAAATACTCAAGAGTCTCTTCAACTAGTCGATGAAAAACAAAGATTTAGATTCTTTTCTGAGTTGAATTTTCAGAAAGATGCAATTAATAGTTATTGTTAAAAATTATTAGTGGTTAAATCTCAATTTTACATTGGTATCGTATTGGTGTTGTATAAGATTAAAAAAATGAACACAATTTAACTCGGTATCTAAATTAGAAATTTTCAAAAATTTCTAAAAGAAAAGAGAAAAAGGGGAAAAAAATGTAATGGTGTACGTATATTAATAAAATATCTACATAATTCTGAATGCTATAGTTTGAAAGCCTGAAGCAAAGAAGTGAGTTGACAAAGTGAGAACAGGTTCAGTGGGAGACAAATACAGCCAATTCTCCGTAATCTTTTGCAGCAAGTCAAAAGGCATTTTGAAATCCAAGTGAAAATTGTGAACCTCATTTAGACCAACTTAAGAAAGTTACTCTAAAGCACGAAGTAAAATTGTAAATGTGCATGACACGGTTGTGCATAGGAGACTATTAGTAGTTTAAGTCTTTGCTGGCAAAGGAACAGGTCAATACTGTCCCGTATGGACAATCATGAAAGCAGGCACTTACTTTTATTGGTAGACTGACAAGTAATGAAGGTCCTGAGTTTGTCAATGATACAGTGGCCACTTGTATTGTTACAGCTGCTCTCATGAGTCACGAGTGTCAATGTCAAACATGAAAAATGCAAAACGAATGTGCATATAATTTATGGAGAATGACACTTTTCCCTACTGTTTTTAGCTTTTGCTCTTTACTTCCTTACAGTTTTTTAACATTTAGCTAAAATGTCAAAATTCCGGCAAGAAATCTCTATCCCGAGCACAAAACAAATGTGCATATTTGTGTACTATTTATGAAAGTTGTGATTAATATTTACTGAATAATAATATACTGTACATAATTATAAATGCATGCTTATTACGAGATCATTACAATATTATCAAACCTTATATATATGCATTAAATCCAAATCCGCACGGAAGAATCACCATTTTTCATTAAAATTTTAACATTAGAAAGGCAATATAAACATTATGAAATCTATGAGAATAAATGATAAAACATAAAAATTATATTGATTTTGAACTCTACCGAGTATTATAATTTATAGATAAAGATCCAGTGTTTACCTGAGTTTGTACTAAATACTGAATCAATGGCAGGATTTAAGTGTTGAGCATTCACGCCTAAATCCTAACCAATGATTCATTGTTCAACACAAATTAAGCAGAACTGAATTTTAATCCGGAGCTTGTAGTCAATACATGCGTACACAACGAATGAACACAAATAAGAAAAGGGAACAGCCATCACCAACCATGTCAACAGATCGTACAGCACCATGCACGCTCATGCATCCCCTTTCGACAAAGAAAAGCTACATTTTTATTTTAAAACCCATGAAAGAAATTTCCATATTTGACTTTTGTCGATCTCTTATTTCGCCCGCAAAATCTGTCACTAAAGTGCAAAATCTCCTTAAATTTCAGCAACTAATTATAAATCTTTGCTTCATGCTCTCTCTGTCACTCTATCTTTCTAGGTTTTATCAGGGGCCTTGTTGCAGAGTCATTTTGGCATTCTGTCCACCTCCATTAATTCTTCGCTTTTTGCCCACTTGAAATCTTGGCTTTTGGAGGTGGCTAGCATGCCAAACAGGCTCTGTGAATTTCTCCCTGAGAAACACTGAAAGAACTGTAAAATAAATGTTTTTTTTTTTTGTTTATAATTACCTTTTTTTTTTTATAATCAAATTTCAACCATGATAAAAATAAACACAAACTGTTAACTTCAGCTTATAATCTGGATTGCTAACTCTAGGCTCTAGCATTTTGCACGCAACTGATGTAATTAATTATAACAGTTTTTGTCACTCCAGCGTGCAGGCAAGTACTTGTCAGTCTTTTAACAGGTTGATGGCGGCTAGCGACTGCAAACAACATTCTAATCATTCATTGATCAAGATTCAGGTGACAAAACAGAAGCTTATGAATATTGGATTTACTTTATTTTGGAGCATTTTTTTCTTTTTTGGAAAAGAAAATAACAACACATTTGGGATCGTGAAGACATCTGCAACTTTTCAAAAAAATTGGATTCAATGCTGATCTTTTAATTATCTTCTACGTACGTACGCGCATTAATATCGATTTACAATCGAGATTTCATTATTATTTTTTAATTATAGCCTAATGGTTATCTAATTCCGTCCTCACTCATGTAAACGGAATTTAAATCCAGACCTTTTATTTTCATTCAAGAAATTTTACCAACAGAAGTAGTTGGCACTTATAGCTAATACTAAATCACGATCCAATATTCAAATGATTCAATCGGGAAATATAGCATAAATGTAAAAATGCCGGGGATTTTTTTGGCTTGACAGAGATTTGGGCGAGATCAGCTTTGAGGTGTAAATGGTGTATATACTTTTATCATTGTTTGCTGAAGTCAACCATCCACATTAAGATTAAAAGCCGACATTTTGCATGTTTTTTTTTTCTTTCTTTTCTTTACTTTTTATAGTTATAATGATGTGAGATAGGCAATATCACATGTTTAAAGCTTCTTTGATAATTGCTATGAACAAGTGCTTTACTGCCACAGGCTGTTAGTGCCCTTGTTTTGGGTTGCCTACGCTTTGGATTCCTTGGCGCATTAACTTAATTGGAAATGTCATACATTTGAGGCAGTGTCCATAATAAGTAATATTTCATAGTGTTCTGGGTTTGACCGAATGAGTTGTAAACAGTTTTATTTTATGATCGCTCGACTTTAAATTTTAGAAGAAGTGTCGGTTTGATGTATATTATACTGACCCAATTCGTTTAATGTATATTTAAGTTAAAAAAAAAAACTAATTAAGGGTGTAGCATTTTTTCATGTTCTTGTTCTTCTTTTCATTCTCATTAGTATGAATGGTTTAAATGCAAACTAATGCTTGTGTTGACTAATTGGTGTAAATTTGGATATAAATTGCCACTTATAATTTTTTTGTCATTTAGGTTAAATGGATGAACATCCAACTGCTGGTATTACTATGTAGTGATGGTGTTTTACATTGGTGGTGGGTTTAAGTTGAACTGCTCTTAGCGAGTGTTCATTTTAGATTTGCTATGTACTATAACGGCTTATTGTTTCTAGAATTAATATTATTCTACTTAATTTCTTTTGAGGAAAATGAAAATGAAAATGAGCCTATTCCTGTTCCAAAGCGTGAAAATTCTCAAGGCGGTGGCCCTCCTAGTCCAATTTAAGGTAAAAATTTTATAAAAGAAAGTAATGTTGTTTTGGTTAGTAAGCATTATAAGTTCTTTTTATTGCTTGTTAAACTTATTAATAGCTTGTTTTTTAGATTGAACTAATTTCTCCTTCTTTATCTTAAGTTTTCTGTTTCTATTTTGTTGAATATATAAATGAATAAATAGACAAATGAATAAAAAGAAGCAAGCAATTATATTTTGAAAAAAAAAATTGAGATGAGAATATATAGACAAATAGAACTTAATAACCCATTGGCAAGAGGAGTCAACCAAATAAAGTTATTTTGGTTTGACCAAGACATTAGGATAATTCATACAAAACTAGGAGATAAGCTTGAAGAAAAAAATAATTTTGATAAAATATTCAATAATAAAGGATATTATTAGAATTCAAATTTTGATGGTTAAAGCCCACATGTGAATAGTGCGAACATCATATGAGAAATAAAAAATATCTTCGTTTTGGCTAAGAATGAGGAGCTAATAGAAATTAAGACTCCTTGGTAAAGTAACAGAAAAACATCTCGTCAGCTACCCTTTGTAACACTGTGAAAAGCAATAGGACCGCATGGTAAAGATGCTGCAGCGTGCCCAACTATGGAGGCAAAAAAATAGCTGGAGGTTTCCTTGCATCCTAAACTCACAGGTGTCAATATTATGGGACCATAAGTCTCATTATTAAAATAACTTCACCTAAGGATGTCTGCAATAACTGAATGCCACGTGTCTAATATTATCAAAATGAGCCTTGGGCACACAGCCACACACCATAAAAGCTCAATGGTATCTCTTAAAAATGATAACAAATACATTATTCATAAAGTAGAGTCAACACCATTGCTAAAGCTTTAAGGTCCTTTACACCTTGAGGTTGCAACCTTATCACTCAAAATCTAACATAAGTGTCTTAGTTTACTTCTGTTTTTTTCTCTTTCCTTTTGTAGGTTTAAAAGAACTTAGAAGCCTGTGGGTTTCATCTGTATTCTTAACTTGTTCGCACCTTTTTCATCACCATAACTTGCCAAGTTATCCTCCCTCCTCTTACCGGCGTACACATCAAACTCACTAAGGCAGATTCAATCTCTTTTAAAAAAAATTATTTGTTTTAATCGAATCCACCCAAAATCCAGTTAAAATAATAACTAAAGCAATATTAATTAAATAAAAAATAATAGTCTTAATCATATTAATATATTTGTTCTTAAGGGTAAGGGTATTCACATTCTATAAATTATTTTGAGAGCCCTTATTTTAATAAAAAAATTATTCTAAAAATAATCATTGATAAAAGGAAGAATAATTAATTATGAGAAAATAAGCATCATACGCTTTCATTGTTTTTCAAATCTAGTCAAAAAAGCTAGCTTGATTATCAAAGCAAAATTTAAAACTCAATCTTGTCACTCATTGAACAAGAAAATACTAGAAGAGGGAAAAAAAAAGCATAGAGAGAATCTTGGTCCTACGCTAATACGATAAGGACCAAGCTGAACAAAATACACTATGGAGCATGTACCTTTCTTGTCTTTTAGGAATATTTTTTTTTATGAGTAAATATAATATAATAGGGAAACTTATAAAGCCTCAATGGAATTTATTTGGTTTTGTAATCCTAATCAAAATCACTTCTACTATTATTATTTATGCTCTTGCTTAACCAAACTTGACAAATCACAATAACAACACAGACTTTTGGATTTGGATTTACAATTTGAATTAAAATCGAATCTACTATTAGAAAAATTTTATAATACATCTATGTTTCATGTCATTGGATGATGAGGAACACCAATCAATTATTGTTTTACATGTACTAATAATTTTTAAACTTAAAAATTAATTTATTAAAAGTCAAATAACTCTTTCTTTCTTCAAGTTTTAAAAATTCTTGTTCTCTCTTCCAAGTTTCAAGAACCAAAAACTAAGAAATATTAATTTATTAGAAACTTGAAAGACTACTTAGCTTCTCGCAAGCTCTTTTATTATTCTCTCTCCAGCCATTAATTTATTTTTGTCATTCATCAGGTAATTGTTAACTTGTCTATTGTTTTCACTTAATGTAAAATTAATTCTACTTTATAGTTCTCTAATATTTTTATTGGAATTAATTATATTATTCGAATGAAGTTATGGAGTTTAGAAGTATTAAGCTAGTAGCATGATTTTCCACGGGAATAGAGTTGTGAATAGGAAGCAAATGAGCATTAAAGCAATATTATTTTGGATTTGCAAAGTGAGTTAAGCGAGGTATACTTCAGACATTTGAGGAGTCAATTAAGACTATTCACCAAAATTTTCTTTTGTCCACCACCTATTTGTTTAATGTACTGTGAAACAAGTTAAGATATTGATGTTATTATTTTGTTTTTTGTAATTGTTTGATTCATTTTTTCTCGATGGATAAACATGTGTCATGATTATATAAATTATTTGTAAATTTTGAAATTATTGTAAGTAAAATATATATGTTTTATCATGCCCCCATGAATCTATTTTTAATTTTTAATAATATTGTAGGGAAGTCATTTGAAAGAGAATCATTTATATTAAACTTTGGTGAAACAACTCACCATATGTTCAATATTTTAAAAGACCATAAATATAGTTATTGTTGCTCAAAATTAATCCGAACATATCAAAATATCTTTTTTTATTAATAAAAAAATGCAAGCACTAGGGTTCACTACTATAAAAATGATATTTACTGACACTTAGTTTACCGACACTTGGTAAAAAGTATTAGTAATTGTGAACAAATGCACCATTTCACGCTGTTAATAAGTAGGTATTGGAGGTTATTGATACAAGTGTATTAGTAAATTAAACATCAACAATCACTGACAGTAAAGTATCAGAGATAAAAAAAAAATTCATTAAAACTTGTTTTAGTTCCAACTCGAACCAAAGACTTCTAAAGTTTAAAATTTTAACATTTGAAACACAAACCATCAAGCCCTATTGAATTAAGTTAATCCATTTGTTTTAAAGATTTTAAAAACAAAAATATAATAATAAAAGCAAAAGAAAACCTAAACGCTCTTGATATCTTCTGTTCTCTGTTGTTTATTTACAAGTTAATTTCAATTAATTCAAAAATCATACTGAAAATTTTATACTCTATTTTCTTTTTCCATTTTTCCCTAAATTGGAAAAAAAATTAAAACCCTAATTGCTTGTTACAAAGCGGGCTTCTTCTCCAACTAAATCTCTAGTGCCTCTATTGGCCAAGCAATTAAAAACCATCGATATGGGGTGAAGTGGCACCATCACTTGTGTATTCAAGCAATCCTGTTCCCGTTCTTCGTAAAAGGCAAAGTTCAAAGAAAGAAATCTAGAGGAGGTTGTTAGCTGGTAATGGCATATATATATATATATATATATTATGGGATTGTTTTATTTTAGCTTATTGCCAAAAGCTTTTTTTAATTTTAATTTTAATTTTTTGGGTTTTTACAATTTTAATTTTGTAGGTCATTTCATTGGAAGTGATTTGTTATCTGATTATGAGGTTTCTGCCACAGTTGAGATCAGTATAAAAGTTCTGATCTGATTTATTGTCCTTATTATTTAAATTTAAGAAAGTGCATTTCTTTTAAGTTCCTGAAATAAACCGTAAGGTCTTTAATGGCATTCTTGAATTGCCATCATCTTAGTCATGCAACAATTGTGGTCACTCTTTGGTATAACCACATAAACAACAAAGTTTTCTAGTTCAGCACAGTCAAAATCTCCATTTTATCCGTTGGGTATACTATGTAACAAAATATTAAATATATAGTACATGATTAAATTAAAATTGTAAAGAGTAATTATCAATTAATAGCTGCAAAAAATTCAAATTGTTAGTTCGACTAATTATCAAGGGTGTGATGGTCGAGGCATAGAGAGCCCAGAAAGGATCGGAGTTACTTTATTAGAGAATACATTAAGAATGTGAATTAAATTAAATTAATAGAAGCTGGGTTGCACTGTTATGGGGTTCAGAATTCTTTACTACTCATTTGACGTTATAATAACACTTGGTGCCACGCATCAAATCTCAATCATGCAAATTGTAAATTTTACCACACGCCACATGCAATTAAACCTTAGCCAGCTAAATTAAAACTAAATTCTTAATTCTTTTGTTCGCTTCACACCCACATACACTAACCATACACATTGTATGCATGTAACGCTTAAAATTCCATTAGTTAGTATGTGAGTGAATTCCTGCTCAATGTTTGTTGTATGTGTGTAATCCTTGTATTTTGTTGAGGCTTTCATGGTTCATTTTGTTTGTGTAAGCCTAGCATTGTCCAAAAAGTTATGGCAAATTATTATTATTTTTTTTGTTGGAAGATTTTTAATAGAGAATGACTATGATAGAAATTACCTAAGTTTATGCTTGTCTGATTTTTAATAGCTATCCAATGACTTGGAAATTTTATATATGATGCACTAACATGTCTCATTATGTTTTGAATGTTTCATAGCATTTAAATAGTATTGAATTAAAGAAAATTTTAAATTCAAGTTTTCAGTGCTTCCTATTAAAATCTTATTAACGATAAATTTGCTAACTTGCAATAATTTTTAGGAAAAAAAATACTTGAATCAACTGTGGCTTGCAATGGTAAAATAAAGTAACAAGGGCATAAAACTTTATTTTGGATGATGAACAAATGAGTGATAGCTTGAAAATTAATTTATTTTATCAAAAATTTATTGAGTATAGTGTATTAATTTTGAGAAATATGGATTATTCCATGAATATTCTAATAATGATTATGTTATATATGCATGTCTTAATTTAAAATAATTACATTTTAAAGTTTATTTTATGATAAAAGATTATGTTATTTATTGTATCAATTTAATTAAACTTATTAAGCTAACAACTTGTAATAAATGAACAAGTAAAAATACATATTATGGACAAAACTTGGATGTTTTGTGATAGATTGTCAGATAAGTATTATGATGGGGTTGATGATTTCTTGGAGTTTGCCATTATTAATTCAGAAAATAGAATGTCGATTAGATGTCCTTGTACCTCTTGTTGCAATATGGAGTTTTTGACTCCTGAACAAGTGAGGTTACATCTGTTTAAAAAAGGTTTTTTAAAAGAATATTTAATTTGGAATTGGCATGGTATGGAGGACCCAAAACCTACCTTTGCAAAGTGCCAAGACCAGCCACAAAGTCAGCATTTTAAATGTCCAGATTACAGTAATTTAGGTGACATGGTTCGTGATGCTTTTGAGCATTGTGATAAAGATCATAGTTCTTTTAAAGATATGCTTGAAGACGCTGAAAAATCCTTATATTCAGGTTCAAAGCATTCAAAGTTATCAGGTTTAATGAAACTGTACAATATAAAAGGACTTTACGGCTGGTTTGATAGTGAGTTTTCAGCCTTATTGGAAGTGCTCAATGAGATATTGCCAAATGATAATAGTATGCCTAAGTCTATGTATGAGGCCAAAAAAATAATGAAGCTATTAGGCTTAGATTATGAGAAAATACATGCATGCCCAAATGATTGCATTCTTTATAGGAATGAGTTCCAAAATCTTAGTGAATGCTCAAGTTGTGGAGAATCTAGGTGGCAAATAAAAAAAGATGGATCCAAAAAAATTAGGAAGGGGGTGCCAAAAAAAGTGTTATGGTATTTTCCTATAATTTATAGGTTTAGAAGAGTGTTTCAATCACCACAAACTGCTGAGAACTTAACATGGCATGAAAATAAAAGAATTAAAGATGGCAAGCTTCGTCACCCAGCAGACTTGTCTGCTTGGCAGCTAATTGATAAGAAATGACCTGATTTTGCTAAAGAGCCAACAAATCTTTGGTTGGCTTTATCATCTGATGGGATTAACCCACATAGCACACTTAACACGACTTACAATTGTTGGCCTGTTACATTAATAACATATAATATTCCTTCATGGTTATGTATGAAGAGGAAGTTTATGATGTTATCTCTATTGATATCTGGCCCTAAACAACCTGGAAATGATATAGATGTGTAACTAGCACCTTTAATTGAGGACTTGAAAATCCTATGCAATGTAGGTGTCGATGTTTTTGATGCATATAGGAAACAAAATTTCAATTTACGGGCTGTGTTGATGTGGACAATTAGTGATTTTCCAGCATATGAGAACTTGTTCGGGTGTACTGTTAAGGGATACTATGATTGTCCAATTTGTGGGATAAAAACATGTGCATATTGGCTGCCGCATAGTCGAAAAATGTCATATATGAGCCATAGACAGTTTCTTGAAATCCCTCTTAAGCCTTTGTCTGAAGTTGAGATTTTAAATTTGGTGGTTGACATTCATACAAAGTTTGGGAAAAATGTCCAAAAAAAGCGAAAACGTAGTGAAGGAAAGGGTGAGGTTGAGGGTAAAGGTGAGGGTAAGGGTTGGGTTGAGGGTGAGGGCGAGGGCAAGGGCGAGGGTGAGGGCGAGGATAATGGTGACGGTAAGGATAAGGGTAAGGTTGAAGGTGACGGTGAGGGCAAGGGTGAGGGCGAGGATGAGGGTAATGAGGATGTAGCTCAATTGTTGTACAGAAAGAAATCAATTTTCTTTGACTTAGAATATTGGAAACACTTGTTAGTTCGTCATCAATTAGATGTGATGCATATTGAAAAAAATGTATGTGAGAGCATTTATGGCACATTACTTCATCAACCGGGGAAAACAAAAGATGGAATTAATGCTAGAAAAGATCTTACACATCCAAACCTTAAATTATGTGATTTGTGAAGATGTTTAATTGGTGAATTGTTTAATGCTAAATGTTTGATGCTTGAAATTTTCAATCTGTATATATAGTACTTAGGGATAACAGAGGAAGTTCTTTGTATGTTACAACGTTTTAGTGAATCTAGAATGATTGCAAATCTTGGAATTATAAATGGAAGGTGTATTAAGCCCAATGTTTTGAATGCACAATTAATATTGATTTGAAGTAAAATAATTAATTTAAAGTATTAGCTTGTAAGACAGTTTTGGTAATTATTGTTTACTATAATGATACTCTTTATTTGCATTAGCTAGATTTTTTATGTTAAGTAGAACAGATTTAAAAATATATCTATACATTTCGTTGCTTTATTTTTGAAGTTCAAGGGCTGTGATGAGTACACTATAGATGACATTTCGCAACTTCGCGATGAGTGGGCCACGTATGTTGCAAAGTTAATTGTAGCATACAATAATCAGGTAAAATTATAAGTATATTTTTTTCTTGTGAATATCTGAGAATTGATTTGTATAGCATAATAGCTAATTAAATCTATATGATGCACTTGTAGGTAGGGAAGGTGAAGGGAAAGACAAAGGTCAAGGAGTAGATGTACTAAAGATAACTGAATGATTGCTACAAATTGTATTTGAAATATTTGTTTTGATTTTTACAAACTGCCACTATGTTGATTTTAAATTATATTTGACACATTTTTTTTACTATTATATTTGTATTAATGTTTAATTCAAACTTATTTAAAATTTGTTAGGAATTTTATATGTAATTGTTCATTTTAGCAGTTTAGCTACTTTTAATATATATTTTTTAATAATATCATTAGATGACAAAACTTAAAATGACAATGAAAATTAATAAAAGTCATTGATACTAAAAATGTATCATAAAGTATCAGTTCCATTGGGGTGATTGTTCTAGTGATATTACTAACTAGTGATACTATAATAATAGTAATTATTGACACTAAAGTATTACTATTTGTATTCTATTGACATGTAATAATTGTTTGTAAATACTGTTACAAGAGTGTCACAATATTAGTAATACTATAGTGATACGAACTTTTGACATGTAATAATTATTAGTAACTTCTATCACCATAGTGTCATAAAATCTGTAATACTATAGTAATAGTAACCCCTGACACCACTTTCAAGTGTCATTATGTATCTGACTGGCGTTGAAAATAAACTATAACCTAAAAATTACAAACTCCTCAATTATATAGAATTTAAAAAATAATATTTTTTTAAAATAAAGTATCTAACAATAAACACTATTCTTAAGTGAACAAAAATTCTTGTACCAGTAATAATATTATAAATTTAACCACACTGACATATAAATAAATTTGCATATTGCCATATTGAATAAATGCCTTGGCAACCTACACACGCAAAAGGAGAAAAAGTTCAGTGCAATATTAAAAAAATAGAAGTATTAACCATTGATATTATCAATTGGGTCATTAAAAAATAATACATTCATATTATTATTATGAATACAAATTAGAGAACTATAAGCTAGAATTAATTCGCATTAAGAGAAAATAAAAAATAAATTAACAATTACCTAATGAATGAAAAAAATAAATTGAGGGCTGAATAATGAAGAAGTTTGTAGAAAATTAGTTGCTGTAAATTTAAAAAAAGAGAGAGTTATTTGACTTTTAATAAATTAATTTTTAAGTTTAAAATATTATTGACACATATAAAAAAATTATTAATTAGTGGTTCTATCATATGACATGGAACATCAGATTTATTGTAGAGGTTTTCTTACTAATTATTATTATTATTACAATTTTCTTTTATTTAGCCTAATAACAACTCAATATCGCCTCCACCCATGTGACCAGAATTCTTAGTGATTCAAAATGTCAACATAGGCTGCAACTGTTTCCAACAACATCGTTCAAAGTATTCTTTGAAGAAAGGATTAAGCAAAGATAAATAGAATTGATAAAGTGATGGAACTGGATGTGATATCAGCATTACCAGAGTTAGTGTTACAACTTTGTGTTGGAAAAATAGCATAATGAATTGCTATTTAAAAACATAATTTTGAGTGGGATCTATTTAGTATAAGCGAAGGTTAAGGATGATTTGAAATCTCTTTTATACGTATTTTAAAATAATATATTTATATACATAAAATAATAATTAGGTGAATAAAAAATTAACGTTTAAATTACACCCATTAATTACATTAAATAAAAGTAGGAGTTATGGATACGATAATAGCTAATTAAATTTTGAATTAATAGTATAATTAATTTCATAATTTATTATTTGTAAATGTTAGTTAAATTCAGAATTTATTATGAAATTGTAACAATCAATTAAATTCAGATTTTAATATAAAATTAATTATATAATACCGTAATTTAAATTAAAGTATTAATACGGTAATAATTTTATTCCATTACATTAAATTAACTGTTCGTAATAATTATAATATAATAAAAAAATTAATTAAATTATATATGACCGGTTACAAATCGGTTAAATGTTGTTATCAAATTATAATTTTACCGGTTTAAAATTAAAAAAAAAAAGATTTCCTTTTAACAGAATAAAAATACAAAAGAAAAATTCAAACCCTAATTAACGAATTGCAAAAGAGAGAGACACCCCACCACAACGTTAACTAATTGCAAAATTCAATCCCTAATATGTCTGCAGATTGTAGCCATTCTTGAGCCAATTTTCCGTCTCGTTACAACTGCTGCATCTCTGCCGTTGCTGTCTCCGTCTTGGTTTGTCCGTCGTCACTCGTGCAAGGTAAGTTTTTAATACTTGGCTTACAAATTTGGATAGTTGAAGGTTTCATGATATGCTAAGCAATTTAGTTTTCTTCGCTTGAATTTGGTAAATAATTGAGTTCCGGATCTCTCATTTAATTTGACATTATGTGATATAGTATTCTTTTTGTGCACAATTTTGCATCATTTTCTCTTAGACATGACCCATAGGATGAATTCTCTATTTTTTCATCATCTCTCTCTAAATTTTCTCAACTTTCAATGCCAGCAGAATTTAGCCAACGTGAATAATCATGTCATCTTACCTTTATTCTCTCCATCGTCATCATTGCTCCCACTTTATTCCCACAAAACTCAAAACGCCATCATTAAGAAAGAGATTATTAGAAAAGCAAATTAGCCCCCGCAATCTCTTTCATGTGTATGAAATGACTATCTTAATCAATCTAGCTCCTGGTTTCGAGTGAAGGGTTGTGTTTTTTCTTTCAAGTTTCAACACTTTCAAGATATTGAATTTTTGGGGATCAAACGTCTTGGTCCGATTATTTAATTTTCTAAATGAAGTTTATTTGATTGTGGTGCTATGTGGGCTGACTTCTGTCGTCTTATACAATTAAATGAGTGATTCTATAGTTCAGAAAAATTTCGGAGTGTGGGTGAACGATGTATGGTGCTATATGGGTTACGGTAATTGTTCATAGTGTTCTAATTGTTACCCTGCAGAAATCCTTCAAGTTTTTGCTGTTTTATATTTATTTGCTTGTTCAGTTTCAGTTTTCTGATTTATGAATTTGTTTATATAGTTTATAAACTTAAAATCTAGTGGTTAGAAATTGAAGTTGAAACTGATGCATCGATTGTTAGCGTTACGTTGACATTGTTTGGAAGATTTTGGTTAAAGTATTTTAGTGTGTTATCTAATTTATGTTGATTTTGATATTAATTTTTAAATTTTACATATGTATTTGAGGATTCGCTATATGATTTGTCAAAAGCTTCGATGTTTCTGCCATAAAGTAGAAAAATTTAATGAGTTTAGGCTGCTAGAACTTAATTCTCTTTTTTGATTATAGTGGATGAAATGAAACTCCACAAGGTTTAAGTTTTATGGAAAAAAAAGTTTGTAAGACGGGTTTCTGGTCGTGTCTTAATTTTATGATGTTTGAGTTGCTGAAAGATTGATTATGGAGGTGAAAAGTTGATAAATGGTTTATGGTTTCTACAGTAAATTTGAGGACTGTTGGATTGTTATCATAGCTTTGATTGTTTTGAAATGTGACTAAACAATGCTTGATTGACTTCAAATTTTGAATAAAAAAAGTTGAGTGTGTATATTTTAAGTTTGAAATGAATTGAATTGATAATTTATTTTTAATAGATTTGCTTAATTGATCGGTTGCTGTCCAAATTTATTAGAAATTGTGTATATACCATGTTTTGTGCTATAAACAAATGGTCTAACGATGTCGAAATGAGGAAAAATTTTTGAGATATTAAACTTGAATATGTCTATTACAATCTGGAAAGTTTCATGATGATTGAACTTGTGGTTTATTTTTAATTATTTTTCAAACTTTGCTTCTTCAGCACTAAGCCCCTTTGACAGAACTGCTTACTTACTTTGATGTTATGAAACACTAGCTTAACGCCATCGGAATGATCTGAAATTTTAACATGACATAGAGTAATATGTGTACTTACATTCTGGAAATTTTCATAACATTCTATTGAGTATTTTAATTTTAATAAATCACCAAATCTCAGCTATTTTTGTGTTAATTAAAAAGGTAGTTTTGACTGGTTTAGTTTAATCCTATGAGAACCTATTGTAGAGTTGTCCAAATAGCTTAAAAATTCTATATGTGGTGCATTTATGTATCCAATAATATTCTGGAAGTTTTCATAATATACCGAACAGTATTGAATTTTAAAGAAAATTAGAAGCTCAAGTTGTCAGTGTTTCCTAGGATAAACCAGTTTTCTGTAACTTTGAATTAGATCATAGTAATAATAATAAACGTTATCAAATTGAGCTAAAATATTATATGCTTCATACGTGCTCTTGATACTCATGCTTTATGTTCTGGCATGTTATTCGAGCAATATGATCTATATTGTTGTCCATTAGCTTGGTTAAGAATTATTATTTTTTTCTAAATGACTGCAGAAGCTTGTTTGTTGAAACTTGAAAATGGCTAAATATCTTGAAAGTTGATGATGGTGGTTCTATGTGTTTATTCTTTTCCCCACCTTCTTGTGTTTATTATCTTCATGTACAGGTTCTTATGTCAAACTTGAAAATGTCTGAAAAACATGAATGAGGGTAACTAGAATGATTTCAAGGAAAATGATAACGTGAACCAAGAAAATAAAATTTTAAGAAAATAATCGGCCTTTCATTGAGTATTTATAAGTTTTCTTATAGTAAATATCATGCATTTGATTGTTAGTAAATTTATGAATATTTAGTAAAGTCAAGCATAATAATGTGATAGTGAATTGATTATATTTTTTAAAAAATCTTTTATTGAGTGCAGCAAGTAGGAAGCAAAAATATTACAGGAACAAGGAAAAAAGTGTTGAGTACAACTACGATAGCAATTAATTTCCATTAAATTTGGGACATGTTTCAAGCTATAACTTATTGTTATATTTTTTAATTTTCTTTTAGGATAGAATTAAAATAGGGAAACGTTTCCAAAATTTTAGTGCAAAAGAGAAGGCTAAATATAAGATGGTTCGGAGTGATATAGAATAGAATAACGACAAGGAAGATGATTTTGTAAAGGGAACTAAGAAAGCCATCGAAACTAGATGCGCTCCAGATCGTTTTGCAAAACTAGTTGCAAAATTGTCAAAGAATTAAAAAAAAAAAATGCTTGTTGTCGAACTGGGATTTGAAAGTCTTCTGCACATAAAATGTGGTCGACTGAAAGGTGATTTATGTTTATGGTTAGTTCAAAATTTTGATCCATTTACTTTATGTAATTGCTTGCATGGGAGGAGTATCAATCTCTCACTTTGAGATTTTGAGCACATTATGGGAATAGATGATGGCGGAGTCGACATTGATGTAAATCTTGATATTAATGATATAGATACCTTGAAGGATAAATATTGTGATGACAGTGGATACATTAAGTTGAAAACTTTGGAGACAAAATTGGTCAATCAAAGGGAGGTGAATGATGACTTTAAAAGAAGCTTTGTTTTGTTTGCTACAACTACACTTGTTTTTCCTAAATCGGGTTTAATTTAGCCCCTTATAACCTGGCTTTTTGGAAAGACACTAGTGTCATAAATAAAAAAAAAATTGGGCAACGTGGGTTTTTAAAGGGACCGTTGAGGGCATTCAAAAGTTTAAGGCAGGACAACAAAAAGTTGTTAATGGCTATGTACTATTTTTGGAGGTAATAATTTTTTAAAAATGATTTCATCATTTAAAATGTTATTTTCTTTTTTCCTTTGTCTTGATCATTTTGTCAATTATATTGTAGCTTTTTGACATGGATACTATAGCATTTGCGCGAAAAACTATTGATAAATCATTGAGTGTAATAACAACATGGACAAATCGAGATGTAAATAAATGCTTGAGTCTTCTTAAGAACCACGGTGGTTATGGGAGCTCAAAGGTATGGCATCATCTTTTAATTAATTAAATATTAGCGTATGTTATTGAAATGACATGTATTTAACACTATGTGATATTTATAAGGTTAATTTATGAGATATCCATCCTGAACAAAACTCAACCCAATAAACATTTAATGGAAGGAGTCGAAAGAATGAAGAATGCATGCATAATTGTAACATAAGAAGGAATTATCACCTCTTCAAAAAGATATTGGCCGCATGGCATTGGAGCTTGATGGTTTAAAGCATTCAATGAGTGCTTGGATGAGACGATCCGTTTCATTTTCAAAGGTAACCTATCTTGAGCAATTGAACTCAGATATTAAAAATCATCATATTAATGAGAATTTTACTGAAATTTCAGCAGAACCTCCCATAAACATATAATATTTCCAAACCTGTAATTACAACACAAGCACTCCCAAATCATTTATTATACATTAACTACATCAACTTAGTCTCATCCGGTAACATATCAAATAATACACACGTTTCATAGTTCACATATCACATTCCTAGTATAATTCCAAAATAGGATGTTTACATCAACCAAAAGAAAATAATTATTCTATAGCCTTAAACAACCTCACGTTGCCCAAATGACTCTAACTATGTATAGCTGCTGGGTTAATTGTTATACCTATAATCTCCTAGGGGGAGAAATTATAATAAAATAAGGTGAGTATAAAACAAAGTGAGCTCAGTGAGTGGATAGTAGTTTTTAAAACATAAAATAATTATAAAAATAAGTGCATCACTTGTATAATTAATTTTCTCAAACAAATATATTTTCATGTAAAAACTTCTTTCATTTCAATCATATTTTGAACATAAATATATTTTTATACTGCCACAAAATCAAGAAAAACATCTCATATTGAAATATCATCTCGTGCTGAAATATCAAATACTAAATAATACAAATCTCCTTAAACAAATACTCAGGGGATAATCTAGTCATATCCGGACCTCAACGGAAGGCAATGATGTACTATCTCAGTACCATCATGCCCGGAGCTACACGGATAGACGAAAGGACGAACCATCTCATGCTTATCAACATAACTCATACCTCGGATCTCAACGGACGTGCTATGATGCTCTATCTTGCGACATCGTGTCCGGACCACCCAGAATCATATCTCAATATCTGTCTGCATGCATATGCCTCCAAAGGGCGAAAGCGCCCAAACACACAGCCCAAAGCCTATATGTGTGTTCAGACGGACCCCAAAGGCCTACTATCTCATCTCATCTGGAGGGAACGAGTATTTGCTTAAAACTTAAAATCATGATCGAAATCATTATATATATACACTTTAAATCATGCTTTAAATCATATTTAAATCATGCCAAGATCCATCGTATACTCTTTAAATCATGCTCAAAATCAACATATATACACTTTTAAATCACGCTCAAGATCAAATCATATACTCTTAAAATCATGCTCGAAATCCACATAAAAGCACTATAAATCATGTTCGAAAATTAATCATCTCTTTTACCATTTTAAAATCGATACGGAGCGTAAATAAATAAATATAATTTAACGAAATATTTATACAGAATAAACATTTCATTTCGGAGAATCATTTAATGAAGTCACTTTAAATATTCATTTCACGAACAAGATTTAATATATAAAAATCAAATAATTTTAATATATTCCACTCACAGCGACAAACTCAGACTCGGCTATCACCCAAGTCCGCAGGTAGATTCTCGTCCGCAGATCCACCTATTTTACAGAAATGATATAATTACTTTCCATAATTATAATTCGAACTAATCTCGCAAAAATAACGCTTAAAATAAATATTCGTCCTAACATTACAACTCTCTATTTTTCCGGCGTACCGTATTAATCTCGTATTCGTAATTTACTAATAAAATATGAAATTATACTACCCTCAATTTCATAATTTACTAATTTACCATCAACATCATAAAATTAACAATTTATCCTCAATTCAGATTACAAAAACATCCTCAAAGCTAGAAATTACGAAATTACCCTCAACACGTGAAATTACCAAAATGCCCCTGCGGTCAACGTTGACCGAAATTCACCCAACGGCGGTGGGGAAGCTCAGACTAGAAACTTCTCGTTGAAGTGAGTTCAACGGTGCCAGTGGTGGCCTCCCACGCGCGGCGGTGATGCCGGATCGAGCACGTGAAGCTGCTGTTCCTTGGGGTGATTGGTCGGCGGCAAAACGGCCTCCTCGGTGCCGTTGATTGGTCGGGAATGGAAGATGGTGAGGTGAAGCTTTTCCAACTGGTGGCGTGCGTAAACCCGCGGATGTTTCGAGCTTCACTGGCAGCGTTCCACGCGTTTTCCAGCAGCAAGGACAGGTGGGGGTGGACGGCCGGCTCACAAGCTTCCGTTTGACACCTTGCTTGGCTGGTGAAGTGGCCGAAAATTGAAGAAAACGGCGGGCCGGTTTCGCGGGTTCGGGTCCGGTCAACGGGTCTCTCCTCTCTTTTTCGGTTTAGCACCAAATTTCACTCGGTTTTCCCCTTTTATAAACACCCACAAAATATCAACTAGACCCCCTCATGATTATCACATAGACCCCTCTTGATTTATCACATAAACTCCCTCTTAATTTAATTATTTACATAAATAAATAAAACAAATGCATATGTTACAATCCTCCCCACTTATAAAAATTTCGTCCTCGAAATTTACGTTCCAGTTAGAAATAAATGAGGGTACTGAGCTCACATCAAGTTCTCGGATTCCCAGGTAGCCTCTTCTTTTGAGTGATTCCTCAACAGCACTTTTACCAAAGGAATGGTTTTCGAATGCAACACTTTGTGTTTTTCCTCCAGTATCACAACTGTCTCCTCTTCGTAAGTCAAATCCTCCTTTAACTGAATCGATTGCTTCGATAAAATATGTCTCGGATCATACATGTACTTTCGGAGTATTAAAACATGAAACACATTATGGATTCTGGACAACTTAGGTGGTAGAGCTAATCGATACGCCAATGGATCAATACGCTCTACGATCTCGTATGGCCCAATGTAACGTGGACTGAGCTTCCTACGCTTTCCAAAGCGAAGTACTCCTTTCTAAGGAGATATCTGTAAGAACACTCTATCACCAACACTGAATTCCAGTTCCCGCCTACGCTTATCTGCATAGCTTTTTTGTCTATCTTGAGCCACTTTTAATCTATCCCGAATAAGTTGTACCCGCTCATTTATATCCTGAACCAATTCTGGGCCAACTAACTTCTGCTCACCAACTTCATCCCAACATACTGGAGTTCAGCATTTCCGTCCATACAAAGCCTCATATGGAGCCATCTTGATACTAGCTTGATAACTATTGCTGTACGCAAATTCCATCAAAGGTAAATAAATGTCCCAATTGCCCTTGATTTCCATAACACATGCTCGCAGCATATCCTCCAAAGTTTGAATGGTACGTTCTGACTGGCCATCAGTTTAAGGATGAAAAGCTGTACTGAAATTCAACTTCGTACCTAAAACATTTTGCAAGCTAGTCCAGAACTTCAAAGTAAACTGAGAATCTCTATCTGAAACAATAGATACCGGTACTCTATGAAGACAAACTATCTTAGCTACATAAAGACTCTCCAACTTATCCATTGAATAAGTGATTTTGAATGGTAGAAAATGAGCAGATTTTGTAAGTCTATCCACAACCACCTAAACACTGTCATGTTCACGCTGGGTACGCGGAAGTCCCGATACAAAGTCTATAGTAATATTCTCCCATTTCCACTCGGGAATAGGAAGCGGCTGGGAATACCCTGCAGGTCTCTGATGTTCAGCTTTAATCTGCTGACAAACCAAACATCGAGAAACAAATTCTGCAATCTTTCTTTTCATGCCTTACCACCAGTAATGGCCCCTTAAGGTATGGTACATCTTCGTACTTCCAGGATGCATCGCGTAGGCTGAAAAATGAGCTTCTTCCATGATCTCCCTCTTTAGCTCCTCAATATCCGGTACACACAGTCTATTACCCATGACTAAAACTCCATCATCTCTCACCATGAAATCAGCTCGTAAACTTTTTTGCACATCCTCTATTAACTTCATTAACTGGGGATCCTGTGCTTGCATCCGATGGACATTATCAATCAAAGTTGGCCTAACTTGAAAATTAGCTATCAAAGTTAAAATGAAAGCCCTCACTAATAAAAAAAAAAAAATAGAAATCCCTCCTCTTAACAAGTAAGCAAGTAAACTACCTTACATTACCTACTTTTACTCATATCTTGGTGATACCTCAATACAAGACAAGCACAGGAAAGGATATTCAATCAAAACCGGGCTATCGCCCTATCTAAGCGGGGTTCCCCTCTCCTCTACGGAAGGCATCTTTTAGTCTATTTCAGTTCTTGTGTCTATCGCTATCGCCCTATCCTGCAGTTATCGGCATTCAACTCAACTCCCAAAGATCTCAGCTCGATCAACAGAGGTATACTGCCCACTCGCATATGAGCCATAGAACCAGAAGATTTTCTACTCAATGCATTAGCCACCACATTCGCCTTACCTGGCTGATAATCAATAGTGCATTCATAATCCTTAATTAGCTCCATTCATCTTCTCTGTCTCAAATTTAAGTCTTTCTGAGTAAATAAATACTTGGGACTTTTATGATTGGTGAAAATTTGATAAGTTACCCCATACAAATAATGTCTCCATATTTTAAGTGCAAACACCACCGCCGCCAGCTCTAGGTCATGTGTTGGGTAATTTTGCTCATGCTTTTTAAGTTGTCTAGACCCATAAGCTACTACTTTCCCATGTTGCATTCGCACACAACCCAATTCTTGCCTAGAGGCATCACTGTATACCACAAACCCTTCCTTGCCCGATGGAAGTGTAAGAACTGGTGCTGAGTTAAGACGTGTCTTGAGTTCTTGAAAACTCTTTTCACAATCATCATTCCACTGGAACTTGGCATTTTTTCTAGTTAAATATAATTTAACGAAATATTTATACGGAATAAACATTTAATTTTGGATAATCATTTAATGAAAGCACTTTAAATATTCATTTCACGAACAAGCTTTACTATATAAAAATCAAATAATTTTAATATATTCCACTCACAGTGACAAACTCAGACTCGGCTATCACCTAAGTCCGCAGGTAGATTCTCGTCCGCAAATCCATCTATTTTACAGAAATGATATAAATACTTTCCATAATTATAATTCGAACTAATCTCGCAAAAATAACGCTTAAATTAAATATTCGTACTAACATTACAACTCTCAATTTTTCCGGCTTACTGTATTAATCCCGTATTCGTAATTTACTAATAAAATCCAAAATTATACTACCCTCAATTTCATAATTTACTAATTTACCATCAACATCACAAAATTACCAATTTATCCTCAATTCAGATTACAAAAACATCCTCAAAACTAGAAATTACGAAATTACCCTCAACACACAAAATTACCAAAATGCCCCTATGGTCAATGTTGACCGAAATTCACCCAACGGCGGTGGGGAAGCTCAGACTAGACACTTCTCGTCGAGGTGAGTTCAACGGTGCCGGTGGTGGCCTCCCACGCGTGGCGGTGATGCTGGATCGAGCATGTGAAACCGCGGTTCCTTGGGGTGATCAGTTGGCGACAAAACAACCTCCTCGGTGCTGTTGACTGGTCGGGAATGGAATATGGTGAGGTGGGGAAGCTTTTCCAACCGGTGGCACAGCCAAAGACGGCCGGAATCTGTGGCGATCGTCCGCGCAATTCCGCAGATGTTTCGAGCTTCACCGGCGGCGTTCCACGTGTTTTTCGGCAGCAAGGACAGGTGGGGGTCGACGACCGTCTCACAAGCTTCCGTTTGACACCTTGCTTGGCCGGTGAAGTGGCCGAAAATGGAAGAAAACGGTGGGTCGGTTTCGCGGGTTTGGGTCGGGTTTGGGTCGGGTCAGCGAGTCTCTCCTCTCTCTCTCGATTTACCACCAAATTTCACCCGGTTTTCCCCTTTTATATACACCCACAAAATATCAAATAGGCCCCTCATGATTATCACATAGACCCCCTCTTAATTTATCATATAAACCCCCTCTTAATTTAATTATTTACATAAATAAATAAAACAAATGCATATGTTACATTAGATGTAGCAAATGCAGCAAGTAATGGAAACAATTAAAGAAATCTTATACCAGAAGCAAGTAGAGCAACACAAGGAGAATAACAGCACTCCTGTTGAAATTACTTCTCCTTCTCGAAAGTGAAAAAAGTATGAAAGAATCAAGCCATGGAAATTTTAATTTTGATGAACTAATGAAAAGCGCCAAAGAAAAGACAGAGGGAGATGACATTTTTGAGAAGAAATTATTGGATGAGGAGAATGTTGAAGAGAAATATGATGAGAGAGTTTTGTTGAGTGAGTCGCACCTAAATGAGGAGAAGCGTAAGCAAATTTTCAACAATGCAACTATGTAGGTATTTAGAAATAAACTATTATCTTCTTATTTTTTACAAGTAAAACTTAATACGGCATATATGAGTATTAAGACATAAAACATCATTTTCCCCCTTTGTATGATAACGGCCAAAACAAGGATTGCTCTCTTGAAGAGGAATCATCAAATCAACTTAGTGTATTTGAGGTTAAAGATGTGCACTCTCGAAAGCGAAAACCTGGTCTATATCAAAAATCCCCTTATGATCAGTTTCCTAAAAGAAGAAGTAAATATAAATTTTTTTGTGATTTAATCACTTTACTAAATTTATTTTCAGTGGAAGATATAAAGATGCTACAATATATATTTCAAAACAAATTGCCTAAAACGTAATTGGATTTTCTCATAATCCATTTTCCATATGTTATTATTTTTTTCATCAACACTGTAATAGTTTTAATTGTATTTTTAATTCTTAATACAGTGAGCATATTGTTGATGGAATTAGCTTTTTCATTTCTCGTCAACACTTGGATCATTGATAGAGTAAGCACACCTCCCTTATATTTAGTTTAATTGTTCAATTTATTTATTCTCTTTTTAAGTATTTCAGTGTTTCAGTTTACTGACTCTGTTCGTAGGTTATAGATTGTTTCGTCAACTACTTGGCAAACAAAAAAGGGGAAAAAACGAGCTTAGAAATGCATAATTGGTATTTGCCCACCGTATTCTCGGTAAGTTGTAAACGTTATACTATGAATTTTTTTTTTACCAACAGTTAACTATATATATTGATAATGTACTACTTTTGGTTTATGAGTTTTGCAGCAAAAAATAGTGTCAAACATGTCCTGCAAAAAGAAATCAAGCATTGAAGACTTTGTCAAAAATTATATCATTCGAGAAAAATACATGTCAGAGCTTGGTTTATGTGAAAAGGTAAAAAATTAAATGCGAACTTATAATTCTCTAGCCATTGCTTAAGACATTTAATGGTAGTTATGAAAATTTATATATTTGTCCTGTAGATCTATATTCCTATAAATGATTGCTCTGCACATTAGTATCTAGCATTGTTTATTGTTAAAATGAAAATTGTCGAAATTTGGGACTCTTTACCTAGTTATAGTTCGAACTCACATTGAGAGGAAATTGTTAGAGCAATTGTAAGTGAAGCTTGCATTTCACTTGTATTATACCAACAATTACAAATGTACGCTGACTATTATCATTATCACAGTTACAGGGGCTCGATGAAGTTTTTCTTGATGATTTATAGTTGAGAAAATTTAATCCATTTTTGGGTTTTTTTTTTTAGTTTTAAATTTTGTATTTAGATAATGTCCCAATACAACCAAATGGAACTGACTACGGCTTGTTTGTGATGAAGTTCATGGAGATGCAGTGTGATTTGTTATCTATAAAACATGTGTGACCGTATTTTTATATAATAGTAATTCAAAGTTTTATAATGAATGATGACTGTTTCTTTTTTTTTTTTCTGTACTGCATTTAATATAACTCGACAGTAGAAAGATATTACATTGCACTCCACCTTGACAATGGAGATGCAAATAAGGTGAGAGATAGTATTAGAGATAAGGCTAAATTATTTCATGAGTACAGAAGAATAATCTTCCACCAATCAAAGCGACAAAGAAATTGACAATCAGAAGAATTTGAAGAAGAAAAAGTAAAATCCAAAAGCCTATAGCTCGTTGTTAAGCATACGTTCTCTTTAATCATCTCTTTCTTGTTCCTTTTTTTTTTTTTGGCTATATTTCATGGTTTCTATTATTCGTTGTTGCAATTATAATTGTATTTTTACATAAAAGTAATTATATTATGAGTTGGCAATTCCAATTCTCAATTGCTTGGCAAATTAAAAAGGTTGTTCTTACCTGTTACTGTGTCAGCAGTTACTTGGGTGTTGGTGGAAAAAACATTTTGTGTAATGTAATTTAATGATTATCTATCTGGATAATTTTCAATTCATGGTGGTTTCAGTAACTTATTTGTTCAATAGGAATTTACTTGTATATTGTTGAGCAAAAGAAAAGTAAGTACGAACTAAAATATTTTCTAAAGTTGGTCTTTTATTTCATTTGGGAAGTCAGTAAACTGGACGTGTATATTAAGCCTTTGAAATTTGCTATAGATTTGGTGATGTGACATGTTCATATAATGTATTAGCAAGAGCCTCGTTTTTCTTATTGTTTTATTTTTTATTTTTGGTTGGTTTGTAATGAGGATGGTTTCATTTCTATTGTTCAGATTAACAGGCTCTTACACAGGCTGAGCAATTAAGGATCTGATGGGCGGATGATCAATGAACTTGACATGTGCACATGCCAATTAGTAGTTGGATTTTACTGACTGATTTTGATTATGTAATGATTATGGTGAATGATTTATTCTTTGCCTTTTTTTTTATATGGTAATTTTATAATTATATTTTAGTAAAAATCCATAACTTATTTATGTTTATTTTTTCTATCGTAGAAATTATATTGTTTATGCCATGAAAGTGACTTTATTTTATAAATATGACATCATATTAAGTAATTTCAATAATACAACCATCCTTGGCATATATAAATTGTAAATCCTTATCAGATTATATTTATTCACCATTTTTACTTGTTCATTATCCATCTGATTTCACCCAACCATTACCAATTCTTATGTGATAACTACTTAACCTGTAATTGTTAATTACTTGACCTTTATCTAAAAATTACATAATTTTTTACCTTACTCTTAAAACATTTGTATTGCTACTTAATTTATCCTAGAATATGATTGCATATTTTTCTATTTTTTTGCATTGGAAAAAAATGGAAAAGAGCATAATTTTGAAATTAGCCACTTTTGTGGCTTATATAAATCAAAAACCAATATCCTCTTCTCTTTGTAGATTATGTAACTTTTCAAATAAAAACACTACTAAAAAAATACCCTTTAGTGATATTAAAATAGTGTCACTAATTACTTTTAGTGACACTTATTAATAGTATCAGTGATCATAGTGACACTTGAAAGTGGTGTCAGGGATTACTATTACTATAGTATTATAAATTTTATGACACTATAGTCATAGAAGTTACTAATAATTATTACATGTCAAAAGTTCGTATCATTATAGTATTACTAATATAGTGACACTCTTGTAACAATATTTACAAACAATTATTACATGTCAATAGAATATAAATAGTAATACTTTAGTGTCAATAATTACTATTATTATAGTATCACGAGTTAGTAATATCAGTAAAACAATAATTTCGAAGATAAGATTATAGTATATCTTTGGATCAGTGAGAAACGCGTGCAGAAATTAATTTCCAATTAGTAAATCCATAACAATGAATAAGAAAATATAAAAGATTCATAGCATTCGCCAATAGGACAGCAGCAAGACTACAAAGAAAATATAAGCTGTCACAAATGGTCTAAACAAGTTGCTTCTTTACATTCTCATTTCCACACTAGTGTATGGTCACATAACAGAACAAAGGTCACCTAGTTGCGAGATCCACTCTACGCCTTTCAAACACATATAACTAGAGATTTCTGACGCTTCACATGCTGAAAAATAGGCTCCTTAACCTGTAAAGATAATAAAAAAAAAACCAACAAAGCCATTAGAATCACCATAAAGATGATAAAACCAACAAAGCAACTTACTTGGTATTCCGTGGTTAGAAAAAAAACAAAAAAAGAAAGGGAACAGGAAATGAAACATACCGTGCTTGTTTTCCTTAATCTTTTATCTTGAGTGGATCTACTACAGATAATATCATCAACCTCATCACAATTATTTGTGCTTCCATTTGTTTTGATTTTCTCATTTCCTAGTACGAAACTCTTTCTTGAAGCTACTGGCTGCACAGTTTCAACAATAAACTATCTCATTGAGCTACAAAACATCAAGAATCATAGAAAATTATCAGTAGAAGTAAAAAACTTTTGATAGCATGCTAACCCCAGCCCGGCTTGTTGGAGTGTTTTCGACTTTTGCCTTGGAGATAGTCTGCTCACTCTTTTGACGTTGAAGGGGTTGAACTAAATACAAAACTAGATGGAGAAGAGATGGGTTGCTGACCAAAAGCTGGAACGGCAGGTGTAGCTGGAAAGGCAGGTGTGGATGTAGTAACTGAATCCTCAGCCATAGAATCTTCCATGCTCATCTGATCATTATTGTTTGAGGGCGCAGAACTGAATGCAAACACAGGATTTGAATTACCAAATGCAGGCTGTGATGAAGTAGCTGTTGCAGCTGAAGTAAATGGAAACATAGAACTCGCTGAGGCATTGGTGGATGGCCCAAACACTGGAGCACTGCTAGTAGCAGCAGAAGATGCAGATGCCCCAAATGAAAATACAGTTGAGGGAGACGCAGAGTTAAACACGGAGCCAAATACTAGCGTCTTAGGGCTTTGCCAACTGGAACTAAACAGATTGGTCGTAGTACTACTGCTCGAGCTAATCGAGTTGGCTTATAACGATGAAGCGGAGCTACTACATAAGTTATGGTGGAAACCGGTATTGGAAAATAAAGGTGGTGCTTGAGAAGAGGTTGAAGATGGGCAAGTACCAGGAGATCCATTATTTAAAATTAAGTGTTAAACTGCACTTTTTGGATTGGAGTTGGGAGGAATCTTGACAAGAAAATACTGACTGATCTGTCATGTCTGCTCAAATTAAACCAATAATACCATGTGAAGTATTGGACAAAGCATTAAAATTCTCAGCATTTAATTATTTATTGGCATTCAGAATATTGGAAATTTAATTAATACTTTCTCTTATGGTTTTGATTTTTCAAGTCTTACCATCTCAACATCTGAGAGTAAACAAACATGGTCCCAATCATATTGCCCTGACATATGAAACAAGCAATTTTTTTTTTAAAATAAAAATCAAATCAAATCACCTTGATTTGATTCTGAATGCACTAACACAGATCAGAAAAACTACAATCTCTATATCCTGTCTTTAAAAGTCAGCCACAGCTTCTTAGATGCACTACAGATCAGATTAATGAACCTACATCAGCTTTCAAGATTAATACCATAAATAATTAATATAAACTAATTTAAAATTGCTTAGTGATTAAATCATGATGAACTCACAGCTGGCAAAGATATCTTTCTAGCCCATTATCCTAATTTTTATACAAGCAACCCCCCCATGTGCTCTATTTCCCCTTATTTTATATTTTATAAACTGTCCATCAGTAAAAAAAAATCAGATTCATTCTGGCAATCATCAAACCATGGGACTAAATAAAACATTTGGGGCCTTGAGCCCACAAACTGGAAACTACAGCCTAACCATATAGAAAATGCATGAGGTTCAAAGAAGTTTATACGATAGCACTATAATGCATGGCAGCCAAGATGAGATGGGGAAATAAATAACACCTTCTGGATCTTCCCACGAAGCAATGAACCAACATACCACCACCCTGCCTTTTAGCTTCATCAATAAAATTGATACACTCATCAAAATACTGAGATAAGTTTGTATCTTCTTTGTCCACAACTATTTCACAGAGAACAACAGAGAATTAACAAGGATGCTAGCCACTAAAAACAGCTTCACAGGAAGATAAGCATCAGTTTGGCTAGAAACAAAGTTAATCACAAATATAATATGTGCCATTACAGGATGTGTTCAAGGCATTAAAACTTTATGAAGTAGGAAAGAGATACATACAGAATGAAAATACCAAAATACAAACAAAGTTAAGTAGAATGGGACTGCCTTGTAATGTAGGGAGTGTATGAATATGCCAAAAAAAAGCTATGCAAATTGCATATTGGTTTTTAATTAAGCAATAAAACATAAAATACCACATGATTTGAAGAATAACTTCATAGAAGACAATGATCTTGGCAAGGAATAAAGCAAGCAAAAAAAAAATTTGCAACATGTAAACTAGGCAATAAGTACATATCATCAAGTACAACTATTATCTATATGCAATCTACCCCCCGTACCTGAGAAGTTCCTCTGCATGCATTATATAACCCCTGAAGCTGTTGTTTGTCACCCTCACTGGCAGATGCAAACTTATATTGAATTTCTGGTAAACAGATACAAGATCAAAGAGAAGATCCAGCAAAGTGAGGGTAGCAAAATTTTTAATATCAGAGGTAAAGACCACTATTAAAAACAAAAGAAAATGAAGAAGGATATGTGACACCTTATGCAATTTGTATGACTAAATCACTCATGCCCAAACTCCTTAGTTGCCTTATCAATTTACAGAATAGGCTCCTGATGGAATTTGTTGCTCACTTTGTTGATATATTTTTGGTAAGAACTTGATCAATTAATATGAACTTACTTGCAGACTGGTCATATATAGTGAGTGAAGGATTAGGTTGATGAAAATTGGGTTCATCAATTTTGGCCTTCCAAAGGGCAATGATTGCACAAGGCTAAAAATCCTGTTCGCAAGATTTGGCAGATCAATAAATAATACCAATAGATATTAAAAATAACAAAGTAAAGGAATTCAAAGCCTTAAGTTTAAGGCAAAAAACTACATGTGAAGCCAATTTTCACAAGGATCTATTAAACAGCATCTACTAGTTGGTATCCAATAACTATGGCTGCTATAAAGGTAAGAAACAAATCCTAGTTAATTGTTAACGAAAAGGTGGATATGCACAGCACAAAGCTAGAAAAACTATCTCATTGAGCTTTAGAACAGTAACCATCAGGAACTTTGACAATTTGCTTAAAACGAAATACAGAGACATAGATTTTGGTAAGCATGCATCCTGAAATTGATGATGAAAAATCCAAACTGGTACATACAAGCAATAAACTGTCACTGAATCTTAGCAGTTGCCAGAACAGTAAAATTTTGGTAATCCATATCCTACTTAAACTGACACACAGAAGCATCTATAAGTTGTCTAGAAAGCATATTTTTTACAGCGCCTCTAGTCATGAAAAATTCATCCACAATAACAAATAAATATTAACAATTTCATGCTTCAAAAACTCTAAAAAATTACGCATAATAACATAGTACTGATAGAAGTTTTTTTTTTTCAACCAAGAACACAGCACATATCACTTCAAATTTTCTAGTCATAAGTTTACAAGGGAAGATTAACCAAGTTTACAAAGGCATATCAATGAGCTCCTAAGACTACCAAAAATGCAACTAGAAATCAAGCATTTCGTGATTCAATCATCAACTATTTAACAAGAGTAACAAATATCAAACAACAAAATAGCATTTTACAATTTCCAACTGCAAAACTTCACCATATATACTGTTAACAAAAATTAAAACTATGGCAATTAAAACAGAAATTAAAATAATGCAAATTCATAATTAGCACAACGAAAATTGGCATCAATGAAGCAAATTACCGCCACAACTGGAATATGGCAGCCGACGATGGGGTAGAGAGAGAGCTGATGGCCAGATATGGAGAGACCCACGGCGAGAGAGAGAGAGACCTGACGGAGAAAGCACAGAGGTGAGAAGAGTGAGAAACGGAGTTGTGTGAGTTGTGTGTGTTGTGTATGTCAACGACTAGAGAGCGCAGAGACATCGACGGTGAGAAAGAAAGAAACATAGGCCAACAAGGGAGAGAGTGAAACACAGACCGGTGAGAGAGAGAGAAACGCATGCCCGTACTGATATAAGTTAACAATAGCAGCATTAAGGGAGTACCTTGCTTCAATTTCTTAAAGCCGCCATTGCCATTCGAGGCACCTTTATGCGAGAGAAAGGACTGGTGATGAGAGAGAGAGCTTGGCGGCCGTGGGATAGGTTTTAACTTTGACAAAAATTTTTTATTTTAGGTTTCATATACTTAACTTGTTATATATTATTTAATATAATTTAAAAGATTAAAATAAAACTCTTGACTCAGTGGTTTAATGTTTAAAATTAAACAATTTATGCTTTAGAGTTCTTGGGTTCGATTTGTCATAAGTATAAAATTAAAATTTTATTTTTTAACTACTAATACCTTAGTGTCACAAATTTCTAATGTTTAATTTATTGACCCACTAATATTAATAATTTATTACACTTATTTGTTAAAAGCGGAAAATAGTATATATGTATATAATTACTGATACTTTGTAAAGTGTCAGTAAACTAAGTGTCAGTAATGACCATTTTTCTAGCAGTGAAATTACATAGATATTATAGATTTTCTTTCCTTTTTTCTTTTTTAGGTTTTCAGATTCAGACTTTTTTTAAAGTTCACTTATTTAAAAAATATAACTCTATTTATCACCAAGCATGAAGTACATCATCTAAGTTGAGAATTGAAAAATACAACTGTATAATACAAATTTTACCCAAAACAGTATCTTTCAAATAAACATTAATTATTTAGAAATTAAAATAAATTTACAAGTATAATAGTAATCCAGTTATTTACAAAAATGAAACCTAATCATTAAGATTTCAAATATTAACTAAGTTGCTATCGATCCCAGGCCATAAAGTTTACAGTAGATCATAATAATCTCATATCGACATGCATAAACATGTGACATTATTTTGCAGCAAATAAAGGTAAACATTTGCTTCATTGCCATTGGTTTTAATGCTTGAGGTCTTTGTTCAGGGTTGAATGAGGATTTATCCAACATTAACTAAATTCTTTTAATTGAAAAAAAAAAGAGGGAACAATTTACACTACCATCATTACTGTCCAAATTTGAAAAGTAGAGAGTGAGCAACAACCTAGTACATAATCATTAAAAAATATTTTCATAATCATTAATAGTAATTCCATTTATTTAGGGAAAAAAATCATTGTTACTAGGGCAATACTCGAATAATAAGGATTAAGGCTAATTTTATACTTTTGGGGTTGGATGAGTATATTCAAAATAAATGGACCATCATCACTGCCCGAGCCTAAAAAGTAGAGTGAGTAATAACATAGTACATAATCATTAAAAAATATTTCTAAACTTACAAGCATAATAGAAATTTCATTTATTTAGGGGCTGGATGAGTATGTTCAAAATAAATGAGGTCACTGATAAAATTTTGACCTAATGAGGACTATTTTGAAATTAGCCATATAAAAAACTTTTGCAACTTGTACATATTATGCTCTGAACGAATAGAAATACACCAGTTCCACTTCAAACCAACAAATTTTCCTTGCCTAGTATTTTCAAACGACCGTATTGAACACAATGGATGATAATCAACAACAAGGTTAATGCTTCATTGTCTTTTAATAATTTGTGTAATTTTTTTATTATTTTTTATGTTATTTTCCAATTTTTCTGAAAAGAGTAGTGCTGTTTAACCTTGTAAAATTAAGATTAGTTGTGTCTATTATAATTTGGAGGATATTGAAAAGTAGTGCTATTTGCATGATTGTAATATGCTCTTATCGTATAATGACAAGCATTGACAAAAATTACAAAACGTCAAAGTTTGATGGTCCATCATCATACGATATTCCTTTAATAGCTTAGGCAGAAATACTATCAAGTTTTTTAATTGTTCATAACAAAAATAATAGTATGAGATTATTTTAGTTGTTGATAGCAAAATAATAGTATTAGACTAATCTGGATGTTGATAATAAAATAATAGTATCAATTGATTTTAGATGTTGATAATAAAAATAATTCTTCATATTCTATTTCTATTATGACAAGAAGGGATGGTTCCTGTAACTCTATTTATTGGGATGGCAAAAACATATATGAGCTCACTGCTAAAGATGTTATTAAAAGGTAGTTTATATCACTTGAAGAAGTTACATATTTTTATAAAAAAATGCTAGAAAGCAATGTTAGTGTTTGCATTCATGATGGGAGATGTGATACAGATGGTACACCTATAATAAAACATCGGGTTTGCAGTAGAGAAGCTGAAAGGGATAAAAAGTACATCGAGCATACAAACAAAATCTGTGAACCTAGAGCTATTACAAGAGTCAAATGTCGAGCAACATTCAAGTTAAATTTAGATAAAAATTCTAAAACTTAAGTTGCTAGGAGCTTTGTTCTAGAACACTCTCAGTTGGTAGTAGATTATGAGACTCAATTTTTTCGGTCTCGTCGAATGGTTAAAGATTCTAACAATGCTCTAGCTAATTCAATGAAAACAGTTGATATAAAACAAGTCAGATTATGGACTTTTTTGTCAATGAGGCTAGGGGTTATGGTAATTTAGGCTTTGGATCAAAAGATTTATATAATAATTTGGATAAGGAATGTCAATCTATGAAGCTTAAAACAGACTCAAAAGTAGCACTTGCATACTTAAATGCAAAAGCTGACATAGATCCATATTTTTTTTTTGTAAGTATTCTATAGATGTGGAAAATAACTTGCAAACTTGTTTTGGGCAGATTCTATTGCTCGATTAGATTATAGTTACTTCAAAGACATTTTGGCTTTTGATAGCACTTACAAGACAAATGAGCATGGGAAGCCTTTAGTTATTTTACTCAGTGTTAATAATCATTATCCAACAAGTTTTTTAGATGTGCAATTCTTAGGGATGAGACAGTCGAGACCTATACATGGGTGCTTGAAACATTCTTATTAGCTATGAGTAATAAAAAGACTATATCTATCATAACTGATGGAGATAGTGCGATGTGTAAAGCAGTTAAAAAGGTAGTTCCTAAAACTTGACATCAATTGTGTATTTGGCATCTACAACGAAATGCACAATCGAATGTATATAAAACACCTAAATTTGTTACAAAGTTTAAAGATTTCATGTTAGAAAATTATAGATCTAAAGAATTTGAGTAATTATGGCAAAAGATGGTGGATGACTTTGGTCTTCAAAATAATGATTGGGTTAACAAGATATACTCAAAATGGGAGAGATGGGCAGAAGCGTTCTTACGGAGTCATTTCTTTAGTGGCATGCGAACAACGTAGCATTGTGAGTGCATGAATGCATATATGAATAGATTTCTTCAAAGAAATTTAAAGTTGTATGAATTCGTTTGTCAAATTGATCGGGCCTTGAGACGAACAAGGAATAACAATTTAGGACATAATTTTAAAACCAAGCATTCGACTTAAATGATTAGTACTCATCCTCCAAGCTTGGAGAAGCATGCTACAGAGTTTACACTCAAAAGTTATTTTACAAGGTTCATAAACAGATTTGGAAAGAAGGCTAGTTTATATTGTCTAGTAATGTCACTCTTCTAGATATGCAAGTATACACCTTGGCTAGGCATCTACAGGAAAATAAGAGGTGGACTGTGGTTTATTATCCAAAACAACAACATTTTTAATGCTCCTGTAAGAAGTTCGAATCAATTGGAATACCATGCCCTCATTTATTTTGTTGATGAAAAATATGCATGCTAGTGAGATACTTGCTTCACTGATTAACAAAAGATGGAATGCAATAATGTTCTATGAAAAAATCAACATAAATAGCCTCCATGATATCAGGTGATCGATGAGCCTTCCCATAAAGTAAAATAAATTTTATTTGAATGGTTAGGCAAATTATAAATGCAAAAAAATAAACTAAAATGATAAAATGGTCTGGATCGAATTTTGGGCTAAAGATAAAATGGCAGTAAACTTGAAATATCTATTATGTTATTATGATATCATGTTGAAGATACTTATTGCATTATTTTAGCTTATGTATTTAGCTTATCTCTAGATCCTCAAGTTTAATGATAGTCTAAATGAGTTCAATAAGCTAAAGCAATTGACTGCTAAATCTTCTTATTTATATTTAGTGATCTCAATCTACACAAGATAAAATATGCATCAATATGTATCTAAAGGTTACTGTTCCTTCAAATTTAGTTGTCAATTGCTTTTAGCTTATTAAACTAAACCTTTTAACTTACTTATCTTAACTCATTTACATTAAATTATTGTAACATTAAATTATCAATATGAAAGGATCTGCAACAAAAATAGACTAAAAGGATTGATAGAGGAACACTTTACCTTATTGAATCGGCTCTACGTACACATCCAAACAACTGGATTTGCTCTGCATTTTAGGTTTTACAAATCCTGACATAGATAAATAGAAAAAATAAATAAATAGATAAATAGAAGTTTGATCTTTCGTAAGACTTTCGCTAACCCTTCCCCAATTTCCTTCTAAAGTCTTTTGTTTTTCTTGTATATTCCTCTATTCTCCTATTTATTAGGCATACAAGTCATCATTTCTTTTCCCTTGTTTGTTTTCGGGATTCAAGCATACTTACTTTCCTCATTATTTGATTACATATCTTCTCTTTCTTTGTCATAACATCATGTACATACCTTTGTTTCAAAATTTGTGTATTCTATATAATTAAGAAGGATGACAAGAAATATTAAACACGTAATGAAACATGATAGGAAATATTAAACACTTAATGAAACACTTCCACCTCAAAAACATTGTAGATAAATGTTTTACTGCCGGAGTGGTGAGTGTTATCTTGGGTGCCGCAGTAGCTTTTGGTCGTAAGTCCTGATTGATTGAAGGGAAGTAAAACCAATTCTTAGCTGTGGATTGTAGCTAATCCTGTAGGACTAAAACTTGGACATAGGGTTTTGAAATAGATTCTCTACTCTGTAGAGCATCATCCTTTTCTAGCTCTTCCTCCGGAAGGACTAGTGATTCAAAGCATGTAGTGAATTCAGAGGAATTCATAATTGAAGATTTTAATAAAGCTATTGATTGTTGGGAACTACCAAATATTTCTAAAGAGATGATTTATAAAACTAAAAAACTTGATTTTTTAAAGAATGATTATGTCATTAAAACAAAAGAACATGACATAACACTTTCAAAGCTATTTGAGACAATTCAATTGTTCTCAGAACAATCTTTAAAGAAGTTAAAAGAAAAGAACTTTAATTATGTCCACATTAGTTTAATCCAAGTTGGAATAAAGCCTTTAACAAAAGAAGGATTGGATACTTCAATCCTGGTAGTCCTCAGAGATGGGAGATTCCTCTCCTTTGATGATTCCTTGCTCAGTAGTATTGAATCAAGTCTCTGTAAAGAACCCATTTCATTCAGCTGTTATCCAAATATAACAGTTTTCCTTAAAGACAAAAAAAATTTTAAAGAGTGTGATTCTTCAAATTAAAACCCATAATTATCATATGGTTGAAGGATCAATTCCTGTTGCATTGATTTTTAAAATCTCGTACAAAGTTATGCATTCTGCATTAAACACACAACACAAATATCAATCAAAAAGAGATGAAACTCTTCTCTTGCAGACTGATCAGTCTAAAGCCAATACCATAATTCCAAGGCCTATCCAATGGAAAGGTGTCCATCCTCCAGAGAAATGGATTCTGGAAGGAGCCACTGAACCAGTGATTCCAAAACAACTTATGCCCAATATAGAGTTGGAAAATGTGACTCAGTATTCTGATGGTAAAATAAAGCTATCCTTTAAGAGATTTATATCCTCTAGATTCTCTCGACAAGGATTCAAGCACAAGTATACCCTCTGTAGAAAGGACATTTTCAAAGATACCTTTTGTGATAAATCTTCCTTTCCAACCTGTAAAGAGTCAACCTAGGTTTCCACCTCGGATATACCTAGTTCATCTATTCATTCTGTTGACCATACCACTAGTGTACCTCATCCCATATGCACTAGTAGACAACAGTATAGAGAACAGGAAAAGAAAGAACCTTCTTCTCCTATTTCTCCTTCATTCTCTGTTGTTACAGAGAATAGATTAAATGTCATTATTAAAGAGTTTGAAGCTGATAAAAATCTTCTTCATAATGATTTCTATTCAGAAAACAATAAAGAAAAAGACTGGTTTTTAAAAAATTTTTTAAACCAAAGAAAATAAATTCAACAAATCTATTATGAATTTGTGAACTTGCATAGAGCTCATTTTTTCTTCTTTGATTGGTTTGAGATGTATGCTTCTGATAATCATATTGATTATCCTTTTAAAGAATCAAATCCTATTGTTACCAGAAAGAAAATCCTTGAATGGACTCTTTCTGATAGTGATAGAACTATAAAAGCAGAACATCCACATCTCAGGAGTATAACCATTGATCATGGTGAACTTCCTATTCAAATTAAAGCTTCACCATATAAAATTCATAAACCTAAAGATCTAGAAACTAATTTAGATAGCATCATTATTCAACAGAAAAATTTCTGTAATGCTAATTTAAATACAATAGAGAATCAGTTGACTAGATTGAAAAATCAGTTTCAAAAGTCAACCATAACTGTTTGTCCTATTCCTTCTTCTTCAAAGTCAACAAAATTTGATAGTGAGAAAAAGCTTAAAAAGCCTATTTTTGAGCCTTTTCAGGTTTGTAAGACTAGTTAAAAGCTAGTCCAAGAATCAAAATTAGATTTTGCTAAAGTTATTCGTGAATAACTTGATAGGATAGAAGTTTCTTCTTCCTCAAGTAAAGTTCAAATTGCTCTTGATAGCGCCCAATCCAGCAAGATTGGTGTACTAGAATATGATCAATCTTCTATTGCCTCTTCTGAAATAGAAGCATTCAAAGAATAACCTATTCTTAAAGCTAATAAAATCTATTGGGAATTAGCTCTTCCCACGGTCAGATCTCCACCAGATTTGGCTATAGACAATAGACCAAGTGCATTGAACTAGTCTCGATTTAATGCATCTTCTGTCTATAAATGGAACATAGATGGAATGTCTGAGTATAACATTCTTGGGTTGTTGCGACAGATGACCATGGCAGCCAATGCTTATAAAACTCAATCAGGAACTCTGATAAAGCTATTGCAGAAATTCTGATTGCTGGATTTACTGGTCAGCTTAAAGGTTAGTGGGATCATCTTTTTACTAAACAGCAAAAATTTGACATTTTAAATGCAATTCAAACAGATGAAGATGGAATCCCCGTCTGTGATGAATTAAATAATCTAATTCAGGATGCAGTTGCTATCTTGATTTTATAGGTGATCCTTCTCACCTAAGAGATAAAAATGCTAAGTTATTGCATAACTTGAAATGCAAAAAACTTAGTGATTTCCAATAATATAAATCCACCTTCTTCACCAGACTCTTTCTGAGAGATGATGCAAATCATATTACATGGAAAGAAAAGTTCCTTGTAGGGTTACCAACCCTCCTGGGTGAAAGGTTAGAAACTCTATTAAAGCCTTATATGATAACCAAATTCCTTATGACAACCTCACCTTTGGTGAACTTGTCAGTTTTGTCAATAAGGAAGGTTTAAATGTTTGTCAAGATTTAAAGCTTTAGAAAAGGCTAAAATAGGAGCTTAGGAAATCTAAGCAAGAATTAGGCGGTTTTTGTAAGCAGTTCAATTATGATCCCTTTAAAGCCTCCACCTCTAGAGACTGTAATGGTAAGTGTTCTTCCAAACCTTACAAAAAACATTGTAAGTCTAAGAGAGATAAAAAGCCTTTCAAAGACTCTAGAGAACTTTATTATAAGAAGCCCTCAAGGCCTTATAAGAAGAAAAAATCCCCTAGAGATAAAACCAAACCTAAAACCTCTTTCAATTATAAAGAAGCTAGCTGTTTCAAATGTGGTAAAAAAGGCCATATTGCACAATATTGTCGTATGAGCAGAAAGCTCCATAAGCTCGACCTCAATGAGCAAGTACTAGCAAAGTTAGCTCCTTTGCTAATTGAGTCATCCAGCTCTGAGTATTCTATGACAGGAGACAGTGAGGCTTTACAAATTGATGAACTAGTAGACTCTGATTCTGAATCAGAATACAGTAGCTCTACTAGTACAAACTCATATTTAAAAAAAGTCAATGTTTTGAATAAAGACTAAGAAACCTTTATTGAATTAGTCAAACACATCTCTGATCCTACTCTCCAAAGAGAGTATCTAGATAAGATTTTAAAGACTTTTGAGATTAAAGGTAAAATTGATTCTAAAGCCCCTGTTCTTAAAAGAACACATATGATCTTACTAAAATCTTGGATAAGAAGAAAACAAAGAAGTCAACTTTTAGTATCCAAGGTCTTCAAAAAGAGATCATAGACATTAAAACTGAAATAAAAAAGTTGAAAGAAAAGCAGAAGAATGATTCTGAAACAATTCAACTTCTCCTACAATGACAATTACAGGAGGATTAGAATAAAGAACCAGAATCTGATGATGGTAATAGAAATGATCAAAGCCTTGAAAACATCAAGTCAGTACCCGATGATTTTCTATTTGTTCAAAGCAAATCACAACAAGAAAATATTTAACAAAAATTACTTTAATTTTTTCCAAAGATTTTAAAATTGACACCATTGCCCTTTTTGAAACTGGCGCCGATCTAAATTGCATTAAATAAGACATTGTCCCAAAAAGTTTCCAAGAGAAAACAAATGAAAGACTTTCGGCAGCAAATAATTCAAAACTTAAAGTCAAATCTAAAGTTGATGCTTCTGTTTATAATGGTGGTTTTGAATTCAAAACTTCATTCCTATTGAAAAATGATATACATCATGTTGTCATTTTGGGAACACTATTTATAAACCTTATTACTCCCTATACTGTCAAATATGATAGTATATCATTTGAAGCAAAGAATAAAAACCTTGTTTTTCTTTTCATTGAAAAGCCTAAAACAAGGAATTTAAACACTATTAAAGCATTTTCTGTTTACCAGAACCACATAAATACCCTTATTAAAACAAAACAAAATGATTTGATTTGTTTGAAAAAATATTTAAATTTACAAAGAATTGAAAGCCAACTTCAAAATAATTTTGTAAAACAAAAGATTTTTGATTTCAAAGCCCTTATTGAAAGAGAAATATGTACTGATTTACCAACTGCCTTCTGGAACAGAAAGCAACAGTTAGTAAATTTGCTTTATAAAACTTCTTTTGATGAGAAACATATTCCTACAAAAGCCTGTCCAATCCAAATGAATATGGATTTAGAACAACATTGGAAGAATGAAATTAAAGATTTGGAGTCTAAAGGACTTATTGTTAAGTCCAGGTCTCTATGATCTTGTGCTACTTTCTATGTTAATAAAAATTCTAAAATAGAAAGAGGCACACCAAGACTTGTTATAAATTACAAACCTCTTAACAAAGCTTTAAAATGGATTAGGTATCCAATACCTAATAAAAAAGATTTACTTCAAAGACTGCATTCTGCATTTATATTTTCAAAGTTTGACATGAAATCTGGATTTTGGCAAATTCAAATTCATCCTAAAGACAGGTATAAAACTGCATTCACTGTTCCATTTGGATAGTATGAATAGATAGTTATGCCATTTGTTTTAAAGAATGCCCCCTTAGAATTCTAGAGGATTATCAATGACATTTATAATCCTTACTCAGAGTTCTGTATTCTTTATATTGATGATGTGTTGATCTTTTCACAAACAATTGATCAACATTTCAAACATTTAAAGACATTTTTATTATGCCACTAAAAAGGTTGGACTTGCTGTTTCAAGTTCCAAAGCCTCTTTGTTTCAAGCTAAAATTAGGTTCCTAGGACATTATATATCCAAAGGAATAATTATGCCCATTGAGAGATCTCTTGCATTTGCAGACAATTTTCTTGATAGGATACTTGAAAAAACACAATTGTAAAGATTTCTTGGAAGTATAAATTATGTTCTTGAATTTTTTCCTAACATAAATAGGATGTCTAAGCCTTTGCATGATAGACTTAAGAAAACCCCTGTTGCATGTACAGATGAACATACTAAAGTTGTAAAATTAATAAAGAATACTGTAAAAAAAATACCATGTTTATTTCTTGCTAATCCTGTATTACATAAAATTGTTGAGATTGATGCCTCAGACTTAGGATATGGAGGAATCCTAAAACAAGTTGAGAATAATAAAGAACAAATAGTACAATATGTTTTTACTCACTGGAATGATTGCTAGAGAAACTATTCTACTATTAAAAAACAGATTTTATCTATTTTATTATGCATTACAAAGTGTTAAAGTGATTTATTAAATAAAATTTTTTTACTTATGATTGATTGCAAAGCTGTAAAACATGTTTTGGAAAAAGATGTTCAAAATATTGCATTAAAAAAAAATTTTGCACGATGGCAAACTATTCTAAGTATTTTTGATTTTGACATTGAATTTATTAAAGGTGATAAAAATTTTATTCCAAATTTTCTAACTAGAGAATTTTTGCAGAATAGATAATGCCTCCTAAAAGGAAGGACAAATGTAAAGCCCCCCTTAAAAAATCTAAAGAAGTAGTTTCTACCCCTTCTAAAGAAAAGATACTATCCTCTGCAATGCCAATCAAGTCATGGATTGACATGGTTGAGGAGTAAGGAGCTCAGTATAAAGCTACCTATTCTGAAGAACAGGTAAAAGAATGGATGTAATCAATTACTAAATCCCCTGAACTTATGCTCACTTTACAAAGTTTTTCTCAAAATAAAGCTCTTTCTCAAGTTCCTGAAAAAGAAAAATCTGTTTCTAAAGAGGTTATAAAATCTTCTTCTTCTAAAAAAATTGTTTCTAGAGAAAGTTCTTCTTCACAAATTGTTGTTTCACAACAGAAGCTTTCTAAAAAATCAGATTGGTTTAGTAAAGCCTATCACCAAAATGTTTTAACAATTGAAGATGGGTTTTATCACTATGATCCATTTCAAGCACTTACAAAGTTTTTCCCTGAAGGCTGGTTTTTCAAACCGTGGGATTTAACAAAACCCTAGCCTTACTATTAAGCAATACTTGAGTTCACTGAGTCTGTCAAGTTCAAACTCTTCTTTCTTAGTGAGTCTCATTCTGAGCCGGCATACTCTACTGCCACAATTTTAAAGGTTCTAAGTCTAAAGCAGTGGGGTGATTTACTTCACAATTTTAGATTTTTTCTTGCAAAATTTGAGACTTGTTTAAAACACTGTCGGTCATTCTCATATTGGGACTACCAACAAGCTTGGTTTAACACATTTTTCCTACAAAACCCTAAAAAGACCCATTCATGGTTATTTTTCTTTAATCTAAAAATAACCGTTCAAAGCCTTCCAAATTGGTTCCAACAATAGTGGAACCACTTTAGTCCCTGTCCAGAGATTTTAACCCCTAATGCCATAAATTTTTTAAATCTTTTTAAAGCCCATTATTTTCCTTCTGAGTCTGAGAAAATGTTTCCTCTTTTTCTCTGTTTTTGTACAAATTTCTTTCTTCATGGGTTTGGATGTGGAACCTTCAGTACTACACTCAAGATGCCCAGCTTGTCTTATAGAGAACCTTTAAAGTTAAATGGTGGTCTAAATTTGATGAAAAATTAAAGCTTTCTGAAACCATTGTTCTGAACTGGTTTACATCAAAAGGCCTCCTAAAACCCTTCATCGAGCAGTCTAAAGCTCAAGCTACCTTTCAAGCCTAAAAGTCTCGAGCTCAATCTCTGCTCACCTCGGCCAAATCCGAGGAGGATTATTTTAAAATTATGCAGTAGTTGCTAGAGTCAAGGTCTCAGTCTTCTATTGCGACCTCACCAGACGAATCCAACTCTTAAAGTGACGAAGAGCCTTTTATTTCCCTTGGAGATGACAACAAGGACGACTGTTTCAGTACCTATCTCCAATAAAGCCATGTAAATAAAGTTTATTTTGTAATGTTTGTATTACAATTGTAAAAAAAAAAGAGTAAAATGAATATTTTCTAGTTTGTACATTTATTTGTACTTTGTATGTATTTATTTCTTTTATTTTTAATATTTCGAAGCTACAATGATACACTTGCACAAGTGTAGTTCATTTTATATGTTTATATGTAATTTTGTTTGAGCATGGTGCTGGTTTAACCTCAAGCAGAACTGGTGCAGGTCTAACCTCGTGAAGACTTGCCTCGAGCCCCTCGAGCAGATTTGCTCCTCTACAAATCAATAGTTTATAGCTACAGGATGCGCCACAGTAAATAGTTTAAGGCTCTAGGACGCACCACAATGTACAGTTTAAAGTCTTTATAAAAATTCTGAAGAAAGATTGTAGACTCTTCAGAATTCTCTTTTACAATTTTTTTTCTTTTGCTCTCTTTTGTATTCTCCTCTCTCTCTCTCTCTAGAAAACATGAACTGAAGACATCAAAGAAATCTTTCCTGTCTTCTAATTTTTCCTTTCTCCTTCTTATTCTCTTTTTTTTTTGTAATCACTTAAATTAATTTTAATTTAATTTTAAAGCATTTAAAACTCTGTAATTTATTTATTTACTTTTAAAGCATAGATTTAAGGGTGTCTGTTTTAAATTTTAAAGTTTATACATGATTTACAGACTGATCTTCCATATCAGATCTGCCATATAAACTGTTACTTAGCCTTCGAGGCATAGAGACCAGATCTCTCCCCTCGGTTGTATTTCTCTTCTCCCTCCTTCCATTCAGAACACCAGATCTGGGATCCAGATCTTGGTACTGTGTATGAGCCTGTGTTGCCTAGGGTTGCATAAGATTCTGTTTTAAATTTTTATTTTTAACTCTAAAGATTTTAATTTTAAAGTCAAAACGATATATCAGCTAGACACCCGTTGTGCAGGATCAGATCTGTTCTATGCCAAATCTAATCTCAAAGCGTAGTTAAATTTACGATCAACTAGTTTAACAACGCCACGTACCTAATAATCATATAAAGTTTTATTAAAATTGAATTTTATTTATTTTCCTATCAACACTATATATATATATATATATATATATATTATGTGTGATGTGTACATTAGATTCTCCAAGGATAAGATGTAATAATGGTATTTCGTCTTTATTATAATAGTAAGATTCCCTTAGTACCAATAAAAAGGAGTCCTCAGTATTGTAATAGATCATCGATCCTTACCCCTTTTCTTCTATATAATAAAATTCTCTTATCAATAAAACTATTTTGTATTTTGGTATTAGAGCTTCCCCTTTTAAAAGGAGTGTTCTATATCTCCTGTAATAAAGTATGCTATGCGGTTGTCGCCTAGGCGATTCTTCCACATCAGAAATACATAATATCTTAGTAGTATAGTCTTGAGATCAGGTTATTTTGGCTAAGAAATATATATCCTGAATTCTTTTAAGTAAGCATGGTGCTCTCTTGTTAAGGCCAGGAAAAGCCATGCGTTTAGGGTTTATTGTAAGCAAGAAAGAATTCTATTATATATTATCCTAATATTAAGACTCGTTGTTAGGGCAGTTCGGGACTATGAATAACCATGATATAACTCAATCTTAAGTAAATACTTCTCTTATAGAAGCCTCTTTTTCCTCAACTAGTAATTCTTCTATTATAAATTTTCATTATGAACCTTAATAAAAACCCCAAAGACAAATACATCCTTTCCATTTAAATCCTTTATATCCATATAAGTTCTACTATGTAAATACTCTTGTTGTTTTTATTAAATTTGTAGTACCTTTCTGACCACCTAGCTTAATTCTGTGTATAAGCCTTCTGAAAGTATTGTACAACTTATTTCTTCTATTTCCAAAGAAATATATCTTCCTGTTCTTTCTCCTAAAGATATTAAGAGATATAGGTCTGAAGAATATAATAAGTTACATTTAGGAGCCATCAGAATTAGTCTTCAACCTTTATTTCTTGCAGAAAAAAATATCGCTTGTTTCTTATTAATTCTTGACACAAAGTGAAAAGCTTTTGAAAATGCCTTGATCTTAGCAGTAGAAGTAGGTCTTAACCAACGTCATGTCATTATACAAGTAGATCCAAACTTCACTTTAGACCTACATAGAAACACATTCTCAAAAGCCATAAAATTGTTGATCCAAATGAATAGATTAACAATGAATCCAGATGAATCAGCCCTTGTAGTACACCACTTATAAAGTCCAAAACTACATGTTCTTAATGAATCATACCAATCTTCCCATCACTATAATGATTTGTGGTGAAGGAATAATCATCCAATGTGAGTTTTATAGCTAGAACAGATTACTTTTTCCTCCTTAATGGATCAATAAATATAAGCAAAATAATAAACCTTTGAAATTCATGAAGTCCTACATATTGAAAGAAGGCTAGAAGGAAGAGTATTAATTTTTTTTCCTAGATAAACAAAATCTCTGTATCCTTGTGAAAAATACTAATTGCTTGGCAAGCATCCAGAATCCTGCTCTCATTGGGCAAGAAGATCTTGCCCAATTAGACATATTTATCAATGCTACTATCAGTGAAGAATTAATTAGACATGTCTCTAGAGAATATGCAGCTATTAAATGGATAGTCCAAAAGACATATCCATTGGAGTTCGGACTGATTGAGAAGGTAATTAACTGTAGTAATATCAATGCTTTAGAACAAAATAAAGCATTAGATGAAATACTTGCTCAATAACTACAACTTGCATAATAAATACAAAAATTACAAAAGTAAGTCAAAAGGACTCACTAAAATTAACCATGAGACAACTCTCTAACTGTTATGGACCTAGAATAATCTCCATGATTTGTCTCACAGGAGGAGCCAATGATGAAGAGAAGGCAAGTACATTGTAATTCTACCAAGATTAATTTTACAAACAGAAGAAATTATCTTGGAAGAAAGACAAGCCTTCCAAACCAGCTCATGTTTAGGAAGAAAAGCCCTCTCGAAATAACATCAAAGAATTTTAGAGAAACTATGAAATGCCTCCTATTGAGCCATAACCCATACAAGCAACATGCTAGGAACATGACTCAGATGACAGTATTTCTTAATCAAGTTCTTGTACACCAATATCTATTAAGATGGAGAGACCACTTTTTTCAGTTAATTTATATATATAAATACCACAAGAAGAAGATTTTAGCATTCTACACATAAGACTGGACAGGCATCAGGAATGGCATAAACAGCCACAGCTAACTCATATCGACAGCGACAACCACCTCTATAACCATATCAACAGTGACAACCACCTGCAATTGAAGATAAATGGGAGACGCATCTTTATATTTCTCATGCTCCAAATGTAAAATCATATTAAAACATTGATAATTTCAAACTAAAGGACAGAGCGGCTTACATTGAAAAATTAATTGTATAGTATGAAAGTGAAAGTCAAAGATCTACACATCTCACCAAGTGTGCTATCACATAGAGAATAATTACAGGATTCATCGGATCCTTAAGACGATGGTGGTATTCCATTAATGAAGAATAAAAGGAGAAAATCTTGAGCAGACCATAACCATACATTGATTTTATAAATGCCTTGATTTTAGATTTCATTTGAACAGAAGACAATGAAGTTGAGATAGTAGAAAAAAAATTCTTGTAGAATAAATGCTGTGATCTCAAAAAGCCTAAAGAATATTATATAGAGTAGGAACGCCTCTATTTTATATTCAATAAATAGACAGACACAATGAAAAGAGCATTTATTTTCAACATACCTGAGCCAATAGTAGAAATTATTGAAGCAAAATTCAAATATGAAGGCCATACTGAATTAACAAACTTTAGTATAGCTAAACTATTCTAGATTGCAAGAGAATTAATCTAAAATCATTGCAAAAATAAAAAGTAAAAAGAGCACCTGAAGTAGATTGAGAAAACTTCTCTCTCCAAATATTACAATATTGAACCACAAAAATTTGGGTGTTAAGAAAACACAAAACATGTCATTGCAAAGCAAAGCTCTATAAAAGATGAGAATCCTAGAAATTTGTCAAAAACAAAAGTTTCAAAAGAGCTCAGAGCATATATTTTATATGTGGCAAGAAATAATACTATGCAAAACAATGCAGATATAAGAAAAGAGTTCCAGTAAAACTCTTAGAGATGATAGATGATCTAGAGTTTGATAATACTCTATACACATAGTCTGAAAATCCAATGTATATAATATTTGCATTAGATGTTCAAGATCTAGAGTTTGAGACTTCTATTGACTTTGATAACTCAAAATTTTCTTCTGAAGATGATCAACCACTTTATGCTATTGGAGAAGGAAGAAGGAAAACATTGAGATCATGCATTTAAGTAACTTAACCATGCAACCAAGACCTTCGTTCCAGTCATATGTAGAGGTTATCTTTAAAGTCATTGAGGAGAAATAAATTGCATTCATTGCTTTGATTGATACAAAAGCAATATCATCTATTATCCATGGTAATTATCTATCTAGGAAGTTTCATGTTCCTACTCAAGTCAGCTTCTCAGTAGAAAGTGACAATAACTTCTACAGTCATAAGTATACCAAATTAATTGAACTTTTTACATTTGGAAAAAGACAATTTTTTTGCTTATGATCAATCTAGAGAAGACCTATTGCTTGCAACTTTTATTTATAATTCCTTAGGATGAAAAGCAATCCATCTTTGTGAGGGGTAATAAAGCTAAAATTTGCTCCACACTAGTTCAAAAGTTTGAGATACAACACAAAGCGTTTCTACAGTGTTGTACATATATCCCAAACAAGTTTTGGTCAAGAGGAAAATATTGTCTCATTACCATATAAAGATAAATGAACTATGCCTCACCAAACATCCTCTCATCTAAGAATCCCTCATGATGAAGAATTGTGCAAAGAAGAAATCCAATCATTATTGGATCTCATACTCATTAGGAATTTTAAGTCTCATAAGGTCAGTTTAGCATTCTATGTCAATAAGCATTTAGAACAAGTCTATGGAAAGAAAAGATTAGTCATTGACTATAGAAAGTTAAATGACTATTTATAGGACATTAGATACCCAATTTCAAAGCGAACTCATCTTTTTTAAAAAAATAAATCTACCAAAATACTCTCAAAATTTGACATGAATTTAAGATTTTGACTGATTGGCATAAAAGATGAAGAGATAGACATAAGACAGTGTTTATAGTGCCACATGGACACTATGAATGGAATATTATACTGGGGGGAAAATTATAATAAAATAGGATGAGTATAAAACTCAGTGAGCTCAGTAAGTGGATAGTAGTTTTTGAAACATAAAATACTGACAAAAATAAATGTATCACTTGTATAATTACTTTTCTCAAACAAATATTTTCATGTAAAAATTCCTTTCATTTCAATCATATTTTGAACATAAATATAATTGATACTGCCACAAAATCAAGAAAAACATCTCATATTGAAATATCGTCTCATGTTGAAATATCAAATACTAAGTAATACAAATATCCTTAAACAAATACCCAGGGGATAATCTAGTCACATCCGGACCTCAACGGACGGTAATGATGTACTATCTGCGTACCATCATGCCCAGAACTACACGGATAGACAAAAGGACGTACCATCTTATGCTTATCAGCATAACTCATACTCGGATCTCAACGGACGTGCTATGATGCGCTATCTGGCGACATCGTGTTCGGACCACTCGGTCTTATATCTCAATATCTGTCTGCATGCATGTGCCCCTAAAGGGCGAAAGTGCCCAAACACACGGCCCAAAGCCTATATGTGTGTTCAGACGGGCCCCAAAGGCCTACTATTTCATCCATCTAGAGGGAATGGGTATTTGCTTAAAACTTTAAATCATGCTCGAAATCAATATATATACATTTTAAATCATGCTCAAGATCAACATATATATACTAGAAATCATGCTCAAAATCCATCTGTATAAACATTCTAAATCATGCTCGAACACCATATATAAACACTTTAAATTATTCTCGAAATCAATATATAAATACTTTGAATCATGCTCAAGATCAATTATATTCTCTTTAAATCATACTCAAAATCAACATATATACACTTTAAATCATGCTTGAAATCCATATAATTACACTTTAATTTATACTCGAAAATCAATAATCTCTTTTACCAATTTAAAATCGATACGGAACATAAATGAATAAATATAATTTAATGAAATATTTATACGGAATATACATTTATTTCGGAGAACCATTAAATGAAAACAATTTAAATATTCATTTCAAGAACAAGCTTTACTATATAAAAAAATCAAATAATTTTAATATATTCCACTCACAGTGACAAACTTCAGACTCGGCTATCACCCAAGTTCGCAGGTAGATTCTCGTCCTCAGATCCACCTATTATAATTTAATTATAATTCGAACTAATGTCATGAAAATAACACTTAAAATAAACATTCGTTTTAACATTACAACTCTCAGTTTTCCCGGCTTACCGTATTAATCCCGTATTCGTAATTTACTAATAAAATATCTGAATTTATACTACCCTTAATCTCATAATTTACTAAGTTATCCTCAAAATCATAAAATTACCAATTTACCCTCAATTCAGATCGCAAAAACATCCTTAAAGCTGGAAATTATGAAATTACCCTTAATACGTGAAATTACCAAAATGCCCTTACGGTCAACATTGACCGAAATTCACCTAACGGCGGTGGGGAAGCTCGGGCTAGACACTTCTCGTCGAGGTGAGTTCAATGGTGCCGGTGGTGGCCTTCCAGGTGATGTGGTGACGCATGATCGAGACCGTGAAGCCGCGGCACTTGGGGGTAATCGATCGGCAGCAAATCGGCCTCCTTGGTACCAGTGACTAGTCGGGAGTAGAAGGTGGTGAGGTGGGGAACTTCTCCAGCCGACGGCGCGGCCAAAGATGGTCAAAATCGATGGCGATGGTCCGCGCAAGCCCGCGAAAGTTTCGAGCTTCAGCGGCGTTTCACGCATTTTCCGGCAGCAAGGACAGGTGGGCATGGATGGCTGGCTCACAAGCTTCCGTTTGACACCTTGCTCGGCCGATGAGATGGCTGGAAATGGAAGAAAACGGAGGGTCAGGTTGCGGGTTCAGGTTCGGGTCAACGGGTTCACTTCTCTCTCTCTCTCAGTTCCAAATCTGATTCTTCACCCGGTTTCACTTTTTAAGTACCGTATAAATATCAACTAGACCCCCCTTTCGATTATCACATAGACCCCCTCTTAATTATCACATAAAACCCCTATTGATTTATTATTTACATATATAAATCAAATAAAATGCATATGTTACAATCCTCCCCACTTATAAAATTTCGTCCTCGAAATTTACATACTAGTTCGAAATAAATGAGGTTACTAAGCTCGCATCAAGTTCTCGGATTCCCAGGTAGCCTCTTCCTTTGAGTGATTCCTCCACAGTACTTTTACCATATCTAGGAATGGTTTTTGAACGCAACACATGGTGTTTTCCCTCTAGTATCTCAACTGGCTCCTCTTACATGTACTTTCGGTTGTTTCGATAAAATATTACTCCGATCATACATGTACTTTCGGAGTATTGAAACATGAAACACATTATGGATTCTGGACAACTCAGATGGTAGAGCTAATCAATAAACCAATGGACCAATACGCTCTACGATCTCATATGGCCCAATGTAACGTGGAATGAGCTTCCCACGCTTCCCAAAGCGAAGTACTCCTTTTCAAGAAGATATCCGCAAGAACACTCTATCACCAATATTGAATTCCAGTTCCTGCCTACGCTTATCCGCATAGCTTTTCTGTTTATCTTGGGCCACTTTTAATCTATCCCGAATAAGTTGTACCCGCTAATTAGTATCCTGAACCAATTCTTGGCCAAATAACTTCCATTCACCAACTTCATCCCAATATACTGGAGTTGTTCATTTCGTTCCATACAGAGCCTCATATGGAGCCATCTTGATACTAGCTTGATAACTATTGTTGTACGCAAACTCCATCAAAGGTAAATAAATGTCCCAGTTACCCGTAATTTCTATAACACATGCTCGCAGCATATCCTCCAAAGTTTGAATGGTACATTCTGATTGGCCATCAGTTTGAGGATGAAAAGCTGTACTAAAATTCAACTTCGTACCTAAAGCATTTTGCAAGGTAGTCCAGAACTTCGAATTAAACTGAGAATCTCTATCTGAAACAATAGATGCCGGTACTCCATAAAGACGAACTATCTCAGCCACATAAATACTCCCCAACTTATCCATTGAATAGGCGGTTTTGAAGGGTAGAAAATGAGCAGATTTTGTAAATCGATCCACAACTACCCAAACACTGTCGTGTCCATGCTGGGTATATGGAAGTCCCGATACAAAGTCTACAGTAATATGTTCCCATTTCCACTCAGGAATAGGAAGTGGTTGGGAATACCCTGCAGGTCTCTGGTGTTCAGCTTTAACCTGTGGAAAAACCAAACATCGAGAAATAAATTCTGCAATCTCTCTTTTTATGCCTTGCCACCAGTAATGGCCCTTTACGGTATGGTACATCTTCGTACTTCCAAGATGCATCGCGTAGGCTGAACAATAAGCTTCTTCCACGATCTCCCTCTTTAGCTCCTCAATATCTGGTACACACAGTCTATTACCCATGACTAAAACTCTATTGTCTCTCACCATGAAATTGGTTTGTAAACCTTTTTGCACATCCTCTATCAATTCATTAACTGGGGATCCTGTGCTTGCATCCGATGGACTTTGTTAATCAAAGTCAGCCTAGCTTGAAAATTAGCTATCAAAGCTCCGCAGTTATCGGCATTTAACTCAATTCCCAAAGATCTCAACTTGATCAATAGAGGTATACTGGCCGCTCGCATATGAGCCATAGAACCAGAAGATTTCCTACTGAATGCAGTAGCCACCACATTCGCTTTGCCAGGATGATAATCAATAGTGCATTCATAATCCTTAATTAACTCCATCCTTCTCATTTGTCTCAAATTTAAGTCTTTCTGAGTAAACAAATACTTGAGACTTTTATGATCAGTGAAAATTTGACAAGTTACCCCATACAAATAATGTCTCCATATTTTAAGTGCAAACACCACTGCTGCCAGCTCTAGGTCATGTGTTGGGTAATTTTGCTCATGCTTCTTAAGTTGTCTATAAGCATAAGCTACTACTTTCCCATATTACGTTAGCACACAACCCAACCCTTACTTGGAGGCATCACTGTATACCACAAACCCTTTCTTGCCTGATGGAAGTGTAAGAACTGGTGCTGAGGTAAGGCGTGTCTTGAGTTCTTGAAAACTCTTTTCACAATCATCATTCCACTGGAACTTGGCATTCTTTTTAGTTAATTGCATTAGAGGAGTTGCAATCTTAGAGAATCCCTCTACAAATCGACGATAGTACCCTGCCAAACCAAGAAAACTCCGAACCTATGTGACACTTGTAGGTTGTTCCCATTTTACAACTGCTTCAATCTTTTGGGGATCGACATAAATGCCCTCAGCTGATATCACGTGCCCTAAAAATGTCACTCTATCCAACCAGAACTTACACTTACTAAACTTAGCATAAAGTTTTTTTTCTCTTAAAGTTTGCAGAACCATCCGCAAATGATCAGCATGCTCTTTTTCATTTCGGGAATACACCAAAATATCATCGATGAACACAATTACGAATCGATCTAAATATTGGTGAAATACCCTATTCATGAGATCCATAAAAGCTGTTGGAGCATTAGTCAACCCAAAAGACATCACCAAAAACTCGTAATGTCCATATCAGGTTCTGAATGTTGTTTTAGGAATATCGTCCTCTTTAATTCTAAGCTAATGATATCTCGATCGCAAGTCCATCTTAGAAAATACCTTAGCCCCCTGGTGTTGGTCAAACAAGTCATCAATACGCGGAAGTAGATACTTATTGCGTATCATAACCTTGTTCAACTGCCGAAACTCAATGGAACTGAGGGTACCATATTTCTTCTTTAAAAACAAAACTGGAACTCTCCAAGGAGAAATACTAGGCCTAATAAACTCTTTATCCACTTATTCCTATAGTTGAACCTTAAGTTCCTTCAATTCTACTGGGGCCATCTTGTACGGTGCCATAGATATAGGAGATGTTCTAGGAATTAAGTCGATGGAAAACTCAATCTCTCTATTAGGTGGCGTCCCTGACAGTTCATTCAAAAATACATCTGGGAACTCTTGGACTACTGAAATATCCTCCCATTTCAACTCTTGAACTTTTATGTCCACCACATATGCCAAGCAAGCTGAGCATCCTTTTCTAAGCAACCGTCTCGCATTAATGGCGGAAATGACACATGAGGGTAAAATTTTATGCTCCTCAAAAAATTTTACCACAGTTTTTCCTAGCTTATTAAACACAACTTCCTTCTTAAAACAATCCACTGTAGCATAGTGAGATGCAAGCCAATTCATACCCAAAATAGCATCGAAATCTCGAATATCAATAACAATCAAATTCGCCTCAAATTCCTGCTCACCCATTCTAACCACACAATTCTGATATACACTCTTGGCAAGAAGTGACTCTCCCATAGGTGTACTAACAACTAAGTCACAATCTAGTGGTTCAGGCTCCCGCTCTACATGTTTAGCAAACGTACAGGAAACAAAAGAATGTGTAGATCCAAGATCAATAAGAATATGTGCTTTATAGCCAAAGATAGATAATATTGCCATAATAACATCTAGTGTAGCACATGCCTCCTGTTGTGTCAAAGCAAAGACTCGAGCCTAAGTATGAGGTCGATTAGGCTGACTTTTCTGAGCTGAAGCAGTCGTCTGACTCTTACCTGTCGATGTAAAATCACCTATCTGCACACCTCTCTGGCCCTGAGTTTGTCTAAGGTAAGGTTGATATTGAGAGGATGTCCCTCGTGAAGGATTGTCACCCTGAGATAAAGTAGGATAGAATCTCTTAACGTGTCAAGGCTAACCATAACGATAACAAACTTCTCTCCAATTCGACACTGACCCTGATGGTTCCTACCACATACACTCTAGCTTGACAAGCCACGACTCGGCCTCAGGTGACTCTCCAGTACCATTAAAGCTGCTCCCTCCTAAACTTTTCACGCTCTCTATGGTGTTAGAGCTACCAGCCTGTGAATGAGCTTGATTCTGAATAGCTGTAGTCATAATCTGAGCTAGCCGATCAAATGACTGCTCAATATTTAGAGCATTTTTATGAGCTTGTTGTGCAACCTCAGCTACTGATCGCGTACAGCCACGACCACGACGACATCTACCACTACGAAAAATCATGATGGTGCCTACAAAATATAAATTCCTCCTCATCAAAATTATAAACTTATTCTTCCTAAACAAGTAAAGTCTACAGAATTTAAAACCATGCTCTGATACCAACTGAGATGATCCGCCCAATTCCTAGAGGCGACCTATCTTAAGAAACTGAACTCAAACGTTAAAATCATCTTATTAATGAGAATTCTACCAACATTTTGGCAGAACCTCCCCTAAACACAAAACATTCCCCAAACCTGCAATTACAATACAAGCACTCCAAATAAGGTATTATACATCAAACTACTCCAACCCAATCTCATCCAGTAACATATCCAATATTACATACGTTTCTTAATTCTTATATCACATCCCTAATATAATTTCCAAAATAGGATGATTACATTAACTAAAAGAAAATAATTATTCTATAGCCTCAAACAACCTCACGTGGCCAAAATGACTCCAAAATATGTACAGCTACTGTGTTAACTGTTGTACCTGTAATCTCCTGGGGAGGAAAATTATAATAAAATAGGGTGAGTATAAAACTCAGTGAGCTCAGTGAGTGGATAGTAGCTTTTGAAACATAAAATACTGAAAAAAATAAATGTATCACTTGTATAATTACTTTTCTCAAACAAATATTTTCATGTAAAAACTCCTTTCGTTTCAATCATATTTTGAACATAAATATAATTGATACTACCACAAAATGAAGAAAAACATCTCATATTGAAATATCATCTCATGCTGAAATATCAAATGCTAAGTAATACAAATATCCTTAAACAAATACCCAGGGGATAATCTAGTCACATCCGGACCTTAACAGATGGCAATGATGTACTATCTAATTACCATCATGCCCGGAACTACACGGATAGACAAAAGGACATACCATCTCATGCTTATCAGCATAACTCATACCCAGATCTCAACGGACATGCTATGATGCGCTATCTGGCGACATCGTGTCCGGACCATTCGGTCTTATATCTCAATATCTATTTGCATGCATATGCCCCCAAAGGGTGAAAGTGCCCAAACACACGGCCCAAAGCCTATATGTGTGTTCAGAAGGGCCCCAAAGACCTACTATCGCATCTCATCTGGAGAGAATGAGTATTTTCTTAAAATTTAAATCATGCTCGAAATCAATATATATACATTTTAAGTCGTGCTCAAGATCAACATATATATACTTGAAATCATGCTCAAAATCCATATATATAAACATTCTAAATCATGCTCGAAGACCATATATAAACACTTTAAATTATTCTCGAAATCAATATATAAATATTTTAAATGATGCTCAAGATCAATTATATACTCTTTAAATCATACTCAAAATCAACATATATACACTTTAAATCATTCTTGAAATCCATATAATTACACTTTAATTTATACTCGAAAATCAATCATCTCTTTTACCAATTTAAAATTGATACGGAACATAAATGAATAAATATAATTTAATGAAATATTTATACGGAATAAACATTTATTTCAGAGAACCATTAAATGAAAACAATTTAAATATTCATTTCACGAATAGGCTTTATTATATAAAAAAATCAAATAATTTTAATATATTCCACTCATAGTGACAAACTCAGACTCGGCTATCACCCAAGTCCGTAGATAGATTCTCGCCCACAGATCCACCTATTTTAAAGAAATGATATAATTACTTCCCATAATTATAATTCGAACTAATGTCATGAAAATAACACTTCAAATAAATATTCGTTCTAACATTACAACTCTCAATTTTCCCGGCTTACCACATTAATCCCGTATTCGTAATTTACTAAAAAATATCCAAATTTATACTACCCTCAATCTCATAATTTACTAATTTATCCTCAATATCATAAAATTAACCTCAATACATGAAATTACCAAAATGCCCCTACGGTCAACGTTGACTAGAATTCACCCAACGGCGATGGGGAAGCTCGGGCTAGACACTTCTCATCAAGGTGAGTTCAACAGTGCCGGTGGTGGTCTCCCATGCGCGGCGGTGGCGCTGGATCGAGACCGTGAAGCCACTTAGTCTTAGTGTTGGTTTTACTAATTTTTGTTGTAATGACTAACTTTGGCTAAATTTTTTATCTAAAGATGGCTGAATATAAAATGTAGTAACTTTAGAAATGTATCTTCTCAGTCTTAAAGTTTACTTACTATTAAAAGATAAAAAAAAATTATTTTCTAACATTTTTTCTATCTTTTTTCTTTTTATGTTTCTACAGTCAGCTCAGGTGTGATCCTTTTAACTTCTTTTTATATTTTTATCTTTTTCATCTTTTGCATCCATATTAATGTTGTAAATTTTGGGGTGAAATATCATAAAGTATATATATAAATAATTTAAGGCATTTTATTTGATCTTTTAACATTAGATGATATGATTTACTTTCAAATTTTAGTATTTTTATTATCTTTGGCCTTGAGTCACGTTACACTATGTTTACTACTCTGCATGCTGATGTTGGTGAGAAATGTGAATTGAGAGATTTGATGAGTGAAATTGACTTGAATGTATGTAAATATCATAATAAATTCTAAGTGAGCTTTTGAGCCTATTATTTTTCTAGGAGAGTAACCATTTTTACACATTCTTCATATAACTTTACAGTCTACAATTTCATGCCTAATCTCTATATTTTTCTTCGAGCCAACAATTAAAAAAAGAAAATAGAATTAAAAAAAATTGTGTGTTACTAGATCTAAACGTTTATCGGGCTAGTAGATCTGAAAAACTATTTAGAGCTCTAAAAAATAATGAAAAAACCATCTTTGGCCTGCTTGAGCCTTTTCTAGCCATCTCATATCCGTAGTTAACCAATTTTTAGCCTATTTATATATATATATATATATATATATATATATATATATATATAATTTCTTTGTTAATTTATAATCTTTTCTACCTGTTCATGTTCGAGAAAAATATGAATGACTATTTTATTCAGAAAAGTGGAGCAATATAAAAAAATAATGTATGATTGAAAAAAAAGAAAAAATAATAAATAAATAAGTAAAAAGCAACTTACAATTTCCAAAAAACCTCTTTTTCTCACAAACATATGTTTTGTTCTTTTTTTCTATTAAGCCTTTTTTACTTAACAATATCTTTATCCTATATTACGTCCTAGTAAAAGTTTTTGATTTTAGGAAACTATAGTATGATGTATAAACTAGGAATATGTGCTAAATGATGTAATGATGCATAAAAATGAATACATATAATGTCATTGGTTTGCCTAGCAATTCGTTTGATTTGAGATCATATTCTTTTTATTTCTAAGCTTTGGGCACTATTCCTTATGTAAATGTATAAGTTTTATCTTTTTTCTTTATTTTATAATTTTCTCTTAATTCATCATTATTGGAGTGACTATTTTTATTGGGTTTATTATTATTTTTTGGTGTCATTCTTACTTATGAGATTTTGGTGTTTGACATGTAATTCTTAAAAGTGACTTGATTAATGTTGCTTTGATAATCAATCAATCTGCATGAAGTTTACTTAACTGACCCGTGTAGATGATTGATGTGGGAATGATATTTCTTTAAGCTAAAGATAATGCTTATACTTTTATTTGATTGTTGTCATTAATCTAATAATAGAAGCAAATACAATTGCTTTGAAAAAAAAAAAGATTTCACTTTTAATTTGAATTGTGTTATTGCTTAATTTGCGGAGGACTAGAAATAAACTAGTTGAGGGGTGTGTTAAGTGTTGGAGTGTGTATATTCATAAATGTTAAAATTATCATTTTTGTATTTCAGAGGTATTATGGTCGTTCAACGATGAACAAGAAATTAGACAATAAAACAGCATTTTTGAACTTAAAATAGTTAAAAACTTTAGGAGTAGTATAAAGGATAAATAATATTTTTGGTCATGATCGGGATCCTAGATGGCAGCACCAATGCCATGAATGGATTCTGAAGCTTTGAAAATCTAAAAATCGAATAAAAAAGGGGGTAAAAACTCACTTCAATTGCATTTATAGAGGCATGAATTAAGTGTGGTAGGATGTATGCTAATTTAGTGAGGCCTAGCCAACATGGCATTGACTACTGATGTGGCATTGGCCGATGATGTGGCAACATCCTATTAGAGCAGAAGATGCTCGTATGGCATTAACAGATGATGTGACATTATATTATTACCGAAAAATGAACTTATGTTACATGCGACACACCAAGTCACAGCCCTAATGACTTGTTCCATCTAATCAGAGTTTACCATATGGAGTAACTCTGAGCGTCCGAATTATTTCATCTGATGACTATAATTTACTCATTGTATCTATAAATAAGGAACTCCTTCTAATTTGACGGCTCTAAATTTAAATTTCACCTCCATTTTTTCTAGTTCTCTATTTATCTTGTATTTTCTATGTATTTTAACAAAATTATCATTTTCTCCCTATTTCAATTATAAGTAACTAATTTAATTTGAAACTTGGGTTGAATGTAAAGCCACAACATATTCTACGGTCTTAATTTGGAAAGTTTAGTTTCACTCACTTTCTGATTCATTTGGTTATATTGACTCGTCGTCGATAGACAATTTACCTTGTTAAGGTATGCACTGGTTATATCGGCTCCTTGTGAAAGATTATTATTGCGTAGCATAATAAGCACTTAGCACTATATTTATTATAAAGAAACTCCCCTCCAATATTTGTGGGTCATCTTGATTTAGTGTCAATAGAGAGTGAATCCAAGTTATTTAGTGGACAGTCTTGCCATATTGTTGACAGAAGGATTGTTATCATTTAGCACAACATGTTCTTCACACCACACTTAACGGAAGATCGTTACCCTCTGGAACAATAAGCATTTGACACATAATAATTAGAGTGAGACTCATGAGGAGTGAAAGTCCCCCTTCGTGATTTAATTGGCACTATAAATAAGCATTAAGCCCACGGTATAGTATTGATTGTAGATTCAGAGACTTGAGCACTTTATTCACATAGTTTTATCTTTAATTTATTCCTGTAATTTTATTTTAAATTTTAGGATAAAATATATCAAAATATTCACCACAAATCTAATTACTCAATTAGAAAATTAACCATATACACAATTGAAATCTATCTTCTCGTGGGATCAATACTTGTAACCATTAATCTATATTAGAATAGATTTGTGTGCATACGAGTTCAATAAAATTTTACTCTAAATTCATGATCCAAGAGTTTTATAAAACGCTCTTGGTGGAAAAAAAAATGAGAGAATGTTCCCATTGAATTGAATTGAGTCCATGAATTTAATAAAATAGTGAGAATTTTGCACAACAAGTGTAAACAGTCCAATAATCGATCAACTATCTGGGACGCTGTCTAGGGAGATTATTTTGTTTCATAAGCCTTTGAAATTTAAAGGCATATTCTTCGATTATTTTAGCCCTTTGACAACAATTATTGTACTCACTGTTTGGGTAATATCGGGCAGGTCTCCTCGAGGCCCTTCCAACTCGAATAAAATACCCCGGGGTCAACCCAGCTCAAGCAGAAGTCCCGACCACCGGCACGAAGATGGCCTCACTAGACGACAAAGCTGGTCAAGGTCGAGGAATTCAGAGCCGTCCGAGCTCCGAGCTCTCTTGCCTGCTCGAGGTCATCAGGCCCTGTCAAGGCTGGACAAGGACGAGGAGCTCAAAGGCTGATTGAGACCCGAGCTCACCTTTCTGCTAGCTGTAGTCAAGTCCTCGAGCATAATTGGGCCACGCCAGTCATAGAACAAATGGAACGCGAGACCCGGCTCAGGACAGTCCGACCCATTTTCTCAGAATCCCGGCATACCTTTCGATGTCTGATCAGGGCCCCACATGGTATGGTAGCGGTACTGTTGCCGATGGCCGGCTCATGCCCCCATGGTGTCATCATTCCTTGTGTGCATGCCCGACATTATGATTTGGCCATGTGAACCATGAGAGCCACGCATCCCCAGGGAATATTACGCTAATCTCGGCTGTCAGAGGGACCCAGACACCACTGACGCGGGAACAGATGGTCTTGGAAAGAAAGGGCGGGAAAAATGGAGAATAAAATGAAACGGACAGGTAAGTTGTGGGGGTCTCGAAAATTCACGCAGGTTCATCTGATTCTTGCTTCCCTCAACTCTAATTTTTCCGGAATTCCATTATTCAGAAAGGAAGGTAAAAATACCCCTTTCATTCTTCCGGTCTCTCTAACTAAGAGGGATACAAAAAAGAACAACCTGATTACTAACTTGAGCGTCGGAGGGTTTTCACCGGAATAACATCCGGCGACCCCTGACCCTGTTTTTTGTGAGTACATGTCTGGGAGATTTCTGTTCTGGTAAAGATAGAGGAACTAGAATTGGAAGGCAGTCCTGCTCGAGCTCGAACTAGCCGGGAGTAGAAGGTTCTTGACACTATTTGAAGGGACGCGGGAAAATAGCATCAACATTTTTGGTGCCGTCTGTGGGGATCGGTTCACAAAGCATGATTTCCCAACACGTTCAGGAGACACAACGCAGCGATGAGAGGAAACAGCCGAAGAGGAGTGAGTCCAGAGGAATCGGTGACTTTGAGAGAAGTGGCCAATGAGGCTCAGAATAGTGAGATCCAAGAAAGAATGGATCGGATGGAGAAACAAATGGAAACTCTGACCTCGATATTACAAGAACTCAGGGATGGACAGAGAAAAGCATGTAATGACGTCCTTGAATCCAGCCGTGGGAACGCTCCCATTCGGGAACATGTGGGAGATGAAGTCCAATGACCTAGGGCACCAAACGTGGTCATGAGGGAAGAGACAAACATGGAGGAAAGAGGGTCTCGTCAGCACTTGCAGGATACAGTCCCAACCTCCCGTGTGGAAGAGCTGGAGGGGGAGGTGCGTAGGTTGGCACAAGTTGTGGAGGACCTCCAGGGAAATAGAAAGAGCCTGAGTTGGAGGATAATGCTGGACAACGAGTCCTCACTCTCAACGGAGATCATTGGTGTTACAATCCCACGTGACTTCCGCTTCCCGAATTTGAAATTTTCAGGAAAAAGTGATTCGTTGGTGCACATAGAGCGGTTCAACGACATAACAGGAGTGCAGGGTCTGTCGGCAGCACAGAGGTGCAGGGCCTTCCCGCTCACTCTTGAGGGAAGGGCAAGAGAATGGTACCACAGGTTGTTGCGGGGAAGTATCTTGAGCTTCGAACAGATATGTAGGGAATTTACAGAGCAGCTCGGGCACAGTGACCCTCAAGATGATATGATGAAGTCTGCCGAGTAAGATGCAGGGAGGGAGAACCCTCCGGGAGTTCGTCAAGAGGTACCATAGATCGGTCCCAGACCTTGCGCGCTTAATCATCCCCAAGCGCCGAGAGGATCAAGGATCGGATCGGGATGGGAAGGCCATGGTATAATCTGTGGAGCCCTTCGATCCGTTCAGATTCACATGTATATGAACAAGTGAAAATGGATATGGTGATTGAAGAGGAAAAGACTGCAAAGCTAAGAAGTGAACAGGGCAACGGAGCAAAGAAGAAGGAGAAAGGAGGTCCTGCCCGAGGAACGCAGGCTTCAAAAGCAACAAGGGACCGGGTTGCCTCATATAACCCTACCAAAGAGCTCCCCCACCCGGATGATTCCCCTGCCACCCTGCAGGTCTCCAGGCCGGGATCACAGGGAGTACAGGCGTCACGACGACCAAGCAGACCTGCGGTGAACCACAACAGAGCAGATCGTCCATTGCCACCCCCACCAAGAAGTTTCCCAAGGGATCGGGCGATACAGATGGTGGACCTGATCCCCGCTTACGGGCAGTACACAAGGTTGAAGATATCTCTCGAAGAGATACTTCAAATGGCTGAGGAGCGAGGACTGCTGAGTACCCCAACGCCAATGGCCAAGTCAGCTGGCAAACGAGACAAGGGCGGCTCGCTGCTTCCATGGTGACCACGACCATTCCACATCACAAGATCGTGATTTGAAGAACCAGTGGAGGATCCGGTTAGGAATCGAGATTTGGATGAGTTTATCAAGGAGGACATCCGGTGGTCGAAGCAAAGAACCCGAGGAAGATGATCGAGCTTATGAAATAGACTTGGAACCACCGGCCATAAGCGGTGATCTCGTGAGGGCCCACGATGGCGTGAAATTCAAACAGGCCCGAAGAACTATTGCAGATATGCTCGCCGGCCGAGAAGTCCTGCTCACCGCCTCACCGCCAAAAGGCCAAGGTCCAAGAGTACCCATGATGTGGACGGAGGAAGACGAGGAGGGGGTGTTGTACCCCATGAGGATGCCCTGGTTGTGAAAGCAAACATCGCTAATAAGGAAGTTGACCGAATATTGGTAGACTCGGGAAGCTCGGTGGACATTCTCTTCAAGTCCACACTCGAGGAGTTGGGAATAACAGGTGCGAGCCTCGAGCAGACGAGCACTTCCTTGAAAGGATTCGGGGGAAGGAAACTGATACCTCTGCGAATCATCAAACTGGCTGTAACCATGGGCTCGAGGCCTTTTGAAAAGAATATGATGTTAGACTTTGTGGTGGTAGAGGAAGCCAGCCCATACCAGGTGATATTGGGGAGGCCGTTCATGAGGATCAGCCATTCCGTGCTATCCACCCACTACTTGGCCCTAAAGTATCGAGTGAATGGGGCTGTAGGGGTCGTAAAAGGCAGCCAGAGGGTGGCAAAGAGCTGCTACACTGTGGCAGCCAAAGAAACCCTACATATAACCTCATTGGACTCGAGGGGGGAGTTGAAGAATGAAAGGCAAGAGCCGGCGGGGAATTGGAGGAGGTCGAAGTGAGAGCAAACGACCCCGAGAAGAAAATCCGGATCGGCTCGGGCATTAGCGAGCAGTTGAAAGGAAAGTTGTCGGAGTGTCTGATAGCACACGCGGATGTGTTCGCATGGACGCATGAGGATATGCCTGGGATCGACCCGGAGTGGTGTGTCACAGGCCGGCAATATGGAAAGATGCTAAGCCGATGAGACGTAAGAGGAGATGCGCCAACCAAGAGAGATATGAGGCCATCAATCGCGAGGTGGAGAAGTCACTGAAAGCTGGATTCATAAGTGGAGGTCTCCTACCTGAATGGATCTCGAATGCGGTGCTGGTAAAGAAGGCAAGTGGAAAATGGAGAATGTGCGTGGACTTCACAGACGTGAACAAAGCTTGCCCTAAAGATAGCTTCCCGTTGCCAAAAATAGACCAACTGGTGGATTCTACGGCGGGGCACGGGCTGCTTAGTTTTATGGACGCATGCTCAGGATATAACTAGATTCCCATGCACCGATCAGACGAGGAATGCATAGCCTTCATCACCAATCGTGGACCGCATCGCATAAGGTCATGCCCTTCGACTCAAGAATGTAGGGCAATATACCGTAGGTCAGCGAACAAGGTCTTCAAGCCATTGATCGGTCGAACGATGAAGGTGTACGTGGATGACATGATCACCAAGTCTAAAGATACGAAGGAGCATGTAAGGCATTTAGAGGAGACCTTCGCACTCTTAAGAAAGTATCGGATGAAGCTAAACCCAGAGAAGTGTGCTTTTGGGGTTGGTTCGGGAAAATTCTTAGGCTTTATGGTCGACCATGGAGGATCGAGGCCAATCCGAGAAGATAAGAGCAGCTGGTGGAAATGAAGTCCCCGTAGCCTCAAGGAGATACAAAGTCTTACCGGAAAACTGGCATCCCTCAACAGGTTCGTATCTCGAGCCACGGATAAATGCCAAGTCTTCTTCCAGGAAATGAAGAAAGGCAGGAAGACAAAGTGGACGCTAGAATGCGAAGCGGTGTTCCAACAGTTGAAAGAATACTTGTTGAAAGCTCCATTACTATCTACACCTCAAGTAGGGAGGTATTGTTTCTGTACTTAGCTGTGTTCCAATGGGCAACGAGTTCGGCCTCGTAAGGGAGGAATCGGGGTTCAAGACTCGCTTATTACACGAGCAGTAGCTTACTTGAAGTCGAAACTCGATATCCACTGATGGAGAAATAGGCACTCGCCCCGTAACAATGAACTGAAAGTCGAGGCCTTACTTTCAGGCGCATTCGGTAGCGGTTCTAACAAACCAACCGCTCAGGCAGACTCTGCACAAGCCAGAGACCTCTAGAAGGTTGGTGAAATGGTCGGTGGAGCTCAGTGAATTCGACATCAGCTACCAACCCCGAACAGCCATAAAAGCTCAGTCCTTAGCTGATTTCGTGGTCGAATGTACAGAAAGAAATCGAGAGATAGAGAGCGAGCATCCACCAAACTCCTTAGCCCCAACCAATGCCTAGACAGTCACGGTCGATGGGTCATGCGAGGACCAAGAAGTAGGAGCAGGAATTGTGCTTCTCAGTCCTAAAGGGGTAGAAATGCAGTATGCTGTAAAGCTGGAGTTTGAAGTCACCAATAATCAGGCCGAATATGAGACTGTAATTACTGGATTGAAACTCGCCTTAGTAGTAAAAGCAAAAGAGGTGAAGCTTCAGACAGACTCACAACTGGTGGCAAACCATCTCAACAAAAGCTTCCAAGCGAAAGGCGAGAAGATGGAGGCTTATCTTCGGAAGGTAAGACAACTGATTGATAATTTTCGAGCAGTCGAGGTGGAGCAGATCTCGAGGGGGAAGAATTTTCGAGCTGATATGATAGCTCGCATGACCGCTACCTCCGACCCCAAAATACCAAGGTCAATCCCGTTAGAAGTTAAGACCTGCTCTAGCCTTGAGCAGGAAGACGAGGTATTGGGTTTATCACCGAGCAGCAGCTGGATGGAACCAATTATTGCTTACCTCATAGAAGGGACAGTGCCGGACGATAAGAAGCAAGTAAGGAAGTTGAAGTGTAAAGCAGCCAGGTACACTCTCATCGACGGGGTCTTATATAGACGGGGGTACACCCTCCCCTTGCTGCGGTGTTTAGACCAGGAGGAGGCTGATTATGTCCTCCGAGAGATACACGAAGGAATTTGCGGGAATCATTCTGGCGCGAGGTCCTTGGCTTTTAAGGCCTTGAGGCAAGGATACTTTTGGCCCCGCATGCATTAAGATGCTCAGGAGAAAACCAGAAGCTGCAAGAGCTGCTAGAGTTTTGCCAATTACCTGACTCAGCCTCCAGAGAACCTTACGGTGATGAACTCACCATGGCCATTTGCTCAATGGGGAATTGACTTGATCGGGCCACTGCCGAAGGGGAGAGCATCTGCTACCCACGCCATAATCGCAATCGATTATTTCACCAAATGGGTCGAAGTGGGAGCCTTGAGCAGTATCACAGAAGGTAAAACCACTGACTTTATCTGGAAAAATGTGATTTGCAGGTATGGGATTCCTCATGCATTGATCACAAACAATGGGAGGCAGTTTGATAACAGCAAGTTCAGAGACTTCTGCCAAAATCTGGGGATATAGCTGAAATGTTGCTCTCCCTCACACCCGCAAGCCAATGGACAAGTGGAAGCCGCGAACAAGACCATAAAGCGTCTCCTAAAGACCAGACTTGGCGAGCAAAAGGGAGCCTGGGTGGACGAGGTGCCTGGCGTCTTGTGGGCTTATAGAACCACACACAAAACGGCCACAGAAGAAACACCATTCTCCTTGGCGTTTGGGCACGAAGCAGTTGTTCTTACTGAAATAGGAATGGGGACACACCGAATGGAGCACTTCAATGAGGAGCAAAACAATGAACAGATGTGTGCAGGTTTGGACTTGCTGGAAGAGAAGAGGGAAAGGGTCGCTGCTAAGATCGCAGAATACCAGTAAAAAGTGGCTCGCTATTACAACCGAAATGTGCACATCCGCCGGTTCTAAGTAGGGGATTGGGTACTCAGAAGAGTTAATCAGAACACAAAGGACCCGAGGCAAAGTGTGTTAGGGCCGAATTGGGAAGGTCCTTATCGAGTCACTCAAATAGCTGGACCAGGAGCATACCGGCTAACCCATCCGGATGAACGAGAAGTTAAGAGGCCATGGAATGCACAACTCTTGACAAAATACTTCCAGTAAGTTTCCTTGTGTTGTAAGAGTTAATGTAAAATTCCTTCCCAAAATGAGGATGTGTAAAAACTTGAATGTGTGTAAGAGTAAGAAAAACATTTGTAATATTAATTCAAGTTGAAGCCAAGAAGTTCATGAAGAACGCTAAGGCCAGAAGCCCCAAAGCCTAAGTCTTAGGCGGGATGGTGCCTAGCGAGGCCAATTGCAGGTCGAGCAGAAGAAACTCATGAAGAACGCTAAGGCCAGAAGTCCCAAAGCCTAAGTCTTAGGCAGGACGGTGCCTAGCGAGTCCAATTGCAAGTTGAGCAGAAGAAGCTCATAAAGAACGCTAAGGCCAGAAGTCCCAAAGCCTAAGTCTTAAGCGGGAAGGTGAGTAGCGAGGCCAATTGCAGACCTGAGCAGAAGAAGCTCATGAAGAATGCTAAGGCCAAAAGTCCCAAAGCCTAAGACTTAGGCGAGACGGTGCTTAGCGAGGCCAATTGCAGGCCCGAGCAGAAAAAGCTCATGAAGAATGCTAAGGCCAGAAGTCCCAAAGCCTAAGTCTTAGGGGGGACGGTGCCTAGCGAGGCCAATTGCAGGCCCGAGCAGAAGAAGCTCATGAAGAATGCTAAGGCCAGAAGTCCCAAAGCCTAAGCCTTAGGCGGGACGGTGCCAGGCGTGGCCAATTGTAGGCCGAGCAGAAGAAGCTCATGAAGAACGTTGAGGCCAGAAGTCCCAAAGCTTAAGCCTCAGGTGGGACGGTGCCAAGCTTGGCCAATTGCAGGCCCGAGCAGAAGAAGCTCATGAAGAACGCTCAGGCCAGAAGTCCCAAAGCCTAAGCCTTAGGCGGGACGGTGCCAAGCGTGGCCAATTGCAGGCCGAACAGAAGAAGCTCATGAAGAACGCTAAGGCCAAAAGTCCCAAAGCCTAAGCCTTTGGCGAGACGATGCCAAGCGTGGCCAATTATAGGCTCATGCAAGAAGAGCGCGAGGAGATTACACAGAACGTAAACACAAACCAAAATCGGGCTCGAAGCAAATAAGCTCGCAAAATAAAAAGCCATAGAGCACGAGCCAAACGTCGGTCCAGATAGACCGAGCTCATGAGATAGGCCGAAGGCTTTTAGCCTAACTCAAGGCAAATCTTTGCCATGTATAAAGATGATACAAGCAGTAATAAACTTGGACATAAAATAAAATGAAAGTCCAACACTTATAAAATTCCCACTTAGTGAGCACATGAAGTCAATCCCACACATAAAACACAAGAATATACACACTGGTACGGAAATGAGTTGTCCAATATATGCTTTTTTATTCATTAAAATGATTACCAGTACAAGGAATAAATAAATAAATAAAGTAAAATAAAAAGAAGAGAGAGAAAAGTTCAAGCAGCAGGGGCATCGTCAGCAGCAGGAGGAGGGGCATCGTCAGCAGCAGCAGGAGAGGCACCATCAGCAGCAGCAAGAGGAGCATCTTCAGCAGCAGCAGGAGGAGCATCAGCAGCAGGGGGAGGAACAACTTCCCTAGGTTCAGTATGGGGCTCGGAAGGGGAAGCTTCAGACCTTTGGATGAGGATGTCGTGAATGCGTATGTACTCAGCAACACTCGCTTGGACCTTAGACAGGTCGACCTCGGGATGTACCTAGCCCAAGGCATACACGAGGCAGGAACCGGAGGGATCCCCTCGGTGAGAGGTGCAGCGTGCTCCCATTGCCCCCCAACAAAGAAGAATTTGCTCTTCCAGTTGCCACCAGAAGTAGGGAGATCAGTGATGGGCTTTCTACCCTTCAGGCTGGAGGTAAGGTAGTACCAACCAGCATCCTTCGGGCTGCACTTCAGCTGATAAAGGTGCTTTATTTCCCCTACCGAGGGTTCACCCAAGTTGCACCATTTCCACAAAATAAAAAGTCCGAAAAGGACCCTCCACCCGTTCGGGTTTAGCAGCCCCGGGGCCAGACAAAATTTAGACAAAACCCAGGCAAAATAAGGATGGAGAGGCAGCCTGAACCCCCATTTGAAGCATTCCAGATGGAAGGTAGTATACCCTTGAGGGGGACGGCTGGGGATATCACTCTTGCCCGGCACCCGTAAGTCCACACTATCGGGTATATGGTAGGTAAGCCTAATGTTACGGGCCGCATGATTCCAGCCCAAAAATGGCCCAAAGAATAAGCCAAGATGTGCTAGCTTGGCCCGATTCTAGAACATTCCGCAAAATTCTAGCAACTAGCACACTCTTGTACATATTGCTAGATTTCTCTAGATTGTTGCACATATACATGGAATTCTCTAGGCCTTAGAATGCTCTAGAGTTAGCCAAGCTTCCCTATAAATATGGGTGAGCTCTAGGCATTTGTAATCAATCAATCAAGCATCCAAGCATCAAGCATCAAACACTTGTAAGCTCTCTTGTAAGCTTTCTTACTATCAATACAATTTCCGCATTTGACTACATTGCTCCCTAGCTCTTCCTTCTCTTTAGCATTTCGGGAACCTCTTGGCTTAGCTATTGAGAAGTGTAAAGGCTTATTTAGCAACATCCCGACTAAGGTTGTCTAAGTGCCGCACGGGTTTGCTGCGCCAAACTCCCATCCCGTGACAAGTGGTATCAGAGCTAAGGTTTGCACACACGCATTCCAGCAGCAATGGCCAACCTTTCAACCTCAAGCGTGACACAAGAGGGCGCTCATGGTGTGGAGATCATCCCGGAACCAAGCCGGGGCCGCGATGAGACTCGCGGGCAAGCCAAGACTCATGGCAAGTCGAAGGCCGCTTCGATAAATGCTTTGGAGCCTCGCATGGCTACGCTTGAAACAACAATGTCCGTCGCTCAGGACACCCTTGAAACTTTGGAGGAAAGGGTGGAGGGTCTAGAGGGTGAATACGCCGACTTCACAATGGAAACCAAGGCCTCATCCAAGACCAAGCCAACACCCTTCGAGGGGAATTTCAAGCATTTCTTGAGGAGTTGATGAAACTCCGCAGCTTCGTGCAAGTCGAGCTGTGCGCTGTCCGAGCGGAAGTGGAGGAAGTACGCTCGGACTGGGCATGGCACAAGCGCACACTTTCCTCTAGCCCGGCTTCCACAAGCACAAGTGATGCGCGACGCATAGACGTGCCAAAGCTCGACACATACGATGGCACGCTGAATGCAACCATCGTAGACAACTTCTTGTTTGGGCTAGATCAATACTTCGATGCCATGGGTGTTCGAGACGAGGCATCAAAAGTGGGCACTGCACCCACGTTCCTACGAGGCGCTGCACAACTATGGTGGTGTCGCAAGCATGGTGAAATGGGCAAAGGCATCTGCGCCATCAATACATGGGCAGATTTCAAGCAAGAACTCCGAAAGCAATTTGCCCCAAGCAATGCCGAGAAAGAGGCGAGAGCACGCCTACGTCGCCTCAAGCAAACGGGTAGCGTTCACGACTACATCAACGAGTTCACTACCCTAATGCTCGAGATAAGCGACATGTCCGACAAGGACTCTCTCTTGTACTTCCAAGATGGCCTCAAGGATTGGGCCAAAACGGAGCTCGATAGGCGTGGCGTCCAAACACTTGACGACGCCATTGCCATTGCGGAGCCGCTGCACGAGTACTCCACCCAATCCAAGGAGAAAAGGCCTAACCAAGGCAAAGGTGGGGGAGAAAGTCGCAAGGACAAGGGGCATAATCGCAAGGATTGGGGTAGAAAAAGCATCCAAGCGGCAAGAGTGGGCAAGCAAAATCGGAAGGCAAGAAGGAAGCTCAAGCCCCGCAGCCCATGCTTCATTTGTAACAGGCCACATTGGGTACGCAACTGTCCGAAGCCCTCGCTGCCTAGCTCAAGGGCAACTCCACACCAACGCCGGATGAACCCCGACCCAGCATGGGTTCTATCCAAAGACTTGGCACACTCGACAACCTCACAAACGGACTCAAGAAAGGGTCGATGTATGTTAGCTGAGGATAAACGGCCACACCGTTCACAGCATTGTTGGATACGGAGCCACACATAACTCGTGATCCGAGGATGAGGCCAGCGCCTAGGCCTCAATACTACTAGACAAGGAGGCACAATGAAGGCGGTGAACTCACCCGCTAAGCCCATTGCGGGCACCGCACAAGGAGTAGATGTTGCACTTGGCGCATGGAGCGAAAAGCTCAATTTCTCAATCGTGCCCATGGACGACTTCAAGATGGTCCTTGGCATGGAATTCTTCGACCAAGTCCATGCCTTCCCACTTCCAACCACGAACTCCCTAAGCATCCTCGACGGGAGTAAGGCATGCATGGTTCCCACGGAGCGAGGAAAGTCCGAGGAGAAAACACTCTCCGCCATGCACTTCAAGAAGGGTTTCAAGAAGGACCCAAGCTTCTTGGTCTCCATCCGGGAGCTCAACGAGGAGAGAAATCCGCAAATGCTCAAAGCCAAGTCCCTCCATCCATACAATCCGTCCTCGAGGAGTACAAGGATGTGATGCCTCCTCAGCTTTCGAAGAAGCTTCCACCTAGACGAGAGGTGGATCATCAAATCGAGTTGGAGAAAGGTGCAAAGCCTCCAGCCTTGGCGCCCTACCGCATGGCTCCTCCCGAGCTCAAAGAATTGTGAAGGCAGCTCGCGGATTTACTAGATGCAGGTTATGTTCGCCCATCCAAAGCCCCATTCGGTGCACCGGTCCTTTTCAAAAAAAGAAGGATGGATCGCTGCGAATGTGCATCAATTATGGAGCGCTCAACAAGATCACTATCAAGAACAAGTACCCAATACCCTTGATAGCGGATCTTTTCGACCAGCTTGGCAACGTAAGGTATTTCACCAAACTCGACTTGCGCTCCGAGTACTACCAAGTGCGCATTGCCGAAGGAGATGAGCCCAAAACAGCGTGCGTCACAAGGTACGGTTCTTTCGAGTTCTTAGTTATGCCTTTCGGACTAACTAATGCACCGGCTACATTCTGCATACTCATGAACAAAGTGCTGCAACCATTCCTCGACCGCTTCGTGGTCGTGTACTTGGACGACATAGTGGTGTACAGCACCACGCTTGAGGAGCATGCTAAACATTTGTGGCAAGTCTTCCAAGTACTACAGGAGAACGAGCTCTACCTAAAAATGGAGAAATGCTCTTTCGCGCAAAAAGAGGTAGAGTTCCTTGGGCACAAAATATCAGCCGGGAAATTCATGATGGAGAACTCGAAGATAAAGGCCATCATCGATTGGGAGCCTTCCACAAAGGTACCCGAGCTTCGCTCATTTCTTGGCTTGGTGAACTACTACCGTCGGTTCATTCAAGGCTACTTAGCCAAGGCGGCACCCTTGACAGATTTGCTCAAGAAGAATCGGGCATGGCATTAGTTCGAGGATTGCCAACAAGCATTCGAAGGTTTAAAGAAAGCAATTTCGGAGGAACCCGTCTTAGTTCTTCCAGACCACACCAAGCCCTTCGAAGTGCAAACGGATGCCTTCGACTTCGCCATCGGCGTAGTCCTTATGCATGAAGGCCACCCCATTGCGTTCGAGAGCAGAAAACTCAATGACACGGAACGCTGCTACACGGTTCAAGAGAAGGAGATGACAGCCATCATCTATTGCCTACGAGTGTGGTGACATTACTTGTTTGGCTCACATTTCACAATCATGACGGACAACGTAGCGACGAGCTACTTCCAAACACAAAAGAAGTTGAGCCCCAAGCAAGCAAGGTGGCAGGATTTTCTCGCAGAATTCGACTATAGGCTCGAGTACAAACCGGGCAAAGCCAACGTCGTTGCGGACGCACTTAGCCGCAAGGCGGAATTGGCAACTCTAAGCGCGAGCCAACCGAAGTCTGACCTTGTCTCACGCATCAAGGAAGGCCTCCAACAAGACCCATTGGTGAAGGACTTCCTGGAGAAAGTGCTTCAAGGGAAGACAAGGCATTTTTGGCAAGAAGAGGCCATCCTCCTCACCAAGAGAGATCGACTGTTCATGCCTAGGTGGGAAAACTTACGCAAGGAAGTAATCAAGGAGTGCCACGACTCCAAGTGGGCTGGTCACCCAGGAATAGAGCGCACCACCGCACTCATCCAAGCCTCGTATTTTTGGCCAAGTATGCGGGATGACATCAAGGCATATGTGCGGACATGTCTTGTGTGCCAACAAGATAAAATTGATCATCAATTGCCGGCAGGATTGTTGGAGCCCCTGCCCTTAACATCAAGGCCGTGGAGAGCGTCTCCATGGACTTCATAACGGCCTTACCCAAATCTGAAGGTTGCGGCAGCATCATGGTCGTGGTAGACCGTTATAGCAAGTATGCAACATTCATTGCCGCGCCCGCTGATTGTAAAGTGGATGAAGCAGCCCGTCTCTTCATCAAACATATCGTAAAGCTTTGGGGTGTTCCAAAGAGCATCGTGAGTGATCGAGACCCGCGCTTCACTGAAAAATTTTGGACGGAGCTCTTCAAGATGTTAGAAACGGACCTCAAGTTCTCAACAAGCTTTCATCCGCAAACAGATGGTCAGACCGAGCGCATCAACGGCCTCCTCGAGATGTATTTGAGGTACTACGTGAGCGCTCATCAGCAAGATTGGGCGAAGTTGCTTGATGTCTCCCAATTTTCTTATAATCTCCAATGGAGTGAGGGTACCGGTAAGAGTCCCTTCGAGATCATCATGGGATTCCAGCCCATGACGCCCAACGCCATAGCCTCAACATATGGAGGTAAAAGCCCCGCGGCACACAAGCTCGCTCGCGAATGGCATGAGGAAGCGGATATCAAGCGAGCTTACCTCGACAAGGCCGCGAGGAAAATAAAAAAGTGGGCTGATACAAGGAGACGGCATGTCGAATATAAGGAAGGAGATCGAGTTATGATCAAGCTCCTACCACAACAGTTCAAGACACTTCGCAAAGTCCACAAGGGGTTAGTGAGATGTTACGAAGGACCCTTCCGCATTGTACGACGTGTGGGCAACGTCTCGTATCAACTCGAGCTTCCACCAAGGCTCAAGATTCACCCGGTCTTCCATGTGAGTCTTCTCAAGCCATATCACGAAGACGTGGAAGAACCAACACGCGGAGAATCAAAGCATGCCCCAACAGCCGTTGTTACCGCGTTCAACAAAGATGTGGAGTACATCCTAGCTGATCGCATCATTCGAAGGAGGGGCGTGCCAGCGTACTATGAGTACTTGGTGAAGTGGAAGAACCTCACCGAGATCGAAGCCACTTGGGAACGCGAAGATGAATTGTGGCAATTCACGGAGCATGTCCAACGGTACAAGCACGAGGACGGGACGAGGACGCCGCGAGCATAAGTGGGGGAGGATGTTACGGGCCGCATGATTCCAGCCCAAAAATGGCCCAAAGAATGAGCCAAGATGTGCTAGCTTGGCCCGATTCTAGAACATTCCGCAAAATTCCAGCAACTAGCACACTCTTGTACATATTGCTAGATTTCTCTAGATTGTTGCACATGTACATAGAATTCTCTAGGCCTTAGAATGCTCTAGAGTTAGCCAAGCTTCCCTATAAATATGGGTGAGCTCTAGGCATTTGTAATCAATCAATCAAGCATCCAAGCATCAAGCATCAAACACTTGTAAGCTCTCTTGTAAGCTTTCTTACTATCAATACAATTTCCGCATTTGCCTACATTGGTCGCTAGCTCTTCCTTCTCTTTAGCATTTCGGGAACCTCTTGGCTTAGCTATTGAGAAGCGTAAAGGCTTACTTAGCAACATCCCAACTAAGGTTGTCTAAGTGCCGCACGGGTTTGCTGTGCCAAACTCCCATCCCGTGACACTAAGCCTATTTAAGTCTAGATGTGTGGTTTCACACCTCATTTGATCAATGGGGTACCCCCTACCCTCAAACCTTTGGCTGGCCCTCTCCCCCTGATGCGGCTAGGCCTCCGCCGCGGGCAATGCCCCTTCTGAACTAGAATCCCTCACCAGAACTACACTAAGGGGTTCTACTTCACTAGAAGAGGAAGATTCCTTAGGTGACATCCTACGGGCTTGCTGAGTATCAGACATTCTTCCCTAAAGCATAATCTACCCAATTGGAATCGAAAACCCGGAAGAAGGAAGAATAAAACTGGTGAGAAAAAAAAGAAGAAGGGTTTGTACCTGAACACAGAGAAAAGTTTATATGGCCGGAAATCGCTTTGACACGGAAGAGGAAGACGAAGACGCACTTGCAAAAAAAATTTTGGGTTTGAGTAAAAATGAGCAATAGGAAGTACAATGAAGAAATCAAAGGTTTTTAAAATGAAGGGGAAAGGTGCGTCTCTTCAGTAGACGGCACGTAGATCAAGGGGCGCGACCTTTCGAGTAACGTCCCTTCAAAATTTGAACGCACGGCCAGGATCCGTCCACGTGTCCCGCATTAAATTCGAAATGATGGAAGCAGAAGACAACTGGAAAATGTGGGGAAGTGGAAAAGGCCGGGAAGTCGGCCCATCACTAATAAGTTTCCAGTTTTATCTCGTTTCACTCCAAAGACTAGAAACTGAGGGACTGGCGTTTGGGTAATATCAAGCAAGTCTCCTCGAGGCCCTTCTAGCTCGAATAAAATACCCCAGAGTCAACCCAGCTCGAGCAGAAGTCCCAACCATCAGCACGAAGAGCTCGAGGAATTCAGAGCCGTCCGAGCTCCAAGCTCTCTTGCCTGCTCGAGGTCATCAGGCCCTGTCAAGGCTGGACAAGGACGAGGAGCTCGAAGGCCGATCGAGACCCGAGCTCACCTTTCTGCTAGCTGCAGTCAAGTCCTCGAGCATAACTGGGCCACGCCAGTCATAGAACAAATGGAACGCGAAACCCAGCTCAAGACAGTCCGATCCATTTTCTCATAATCCCGACACACCTTTCGATGTCTGATCAGGGCCTCACATGGTATGGTGGTGGTACTGTTCCCGATGGCCGGCACATGCCCCCACGGTGTCATCATTCCTTGCGTGCATGGCCGACATTATGATCTGGACATGTGAACCATGACAGCTGCGCATCCCCAGGGAATATTACGCTAATCCCGGCTGTCAGAGGGACCCAGGAACCACTGACGCGGGAACAGATGGTCTCGGAAAGAAAGGGCGGGAAAAATGGAGAATAAAAGGAAACGGACGAGTAAGTCATGGGGTCCCAAAATTCACATGTGTTCTTCTGATTCTTGCTTCCCTCTACTTTGGTTTTTTCGAAATTCCATTATTCGAAAGGAAGGCAAAATACCCCTTTCATTCTTCCGGTCTCTCTAACTAAGAGGATACAAAAAGAATAATCCGATTCATCGACTTGAGTGTCGGACGGTTTTCGCGGAACAACATCCGACGACCCTCGACCCTGTTTACGTGAGACATGGTCCGGAGATTTCGCTCTAAGTAAAGATAGAGGAACTAGAATTGGAAGTCAGTCTTGCTCGAGCTCGAACTAGCCGCGAGCAGAAGGTTCTTGACACTATTTGTAGAGACACGGGAAAACAGCATCAACACTCACAAAACAAGGTTAGTACATAGACAAGAAGTAAAAATCGTTCTCTGAGCAATCGATGCATGCGATGCCATGACTTAACTTTTTTTCTTTTTCCTTGTAGTATACGAGAAGCTTGCAGATTGTCTTACCAAACTGCAGTACCTCATTTAAGTTTATACACTACTACTTTGACCTCCTTTGGTTCTAAAAAATCCATTGTTTCAAAGAATCATTCAACATCAAACAACCAATCAAGGAATTCTACAATTCCTAGTTGTCTATTAAATGATGGGAGTCAATTTTGATGCGGTAATCATTACGATGCATTTCTAGTTGTTCATGTTCTATTTCTTTATCATCTAAATTATCTGAACTTGGAAATGAAAGGCCATAAATTAAGTGGCAGTTGGTGCAACTATTTTTATTGTGTTCGGTGGCTTATGATGACCAATCAATAGTGTGATGGGTCGAGTTTAATGGCCAACTTCCTCAGAGGATCAATAGAAAAGACAATGAAAGAAGGTAGGGCCCGTCCGTGTACAATAGCTGCAATCGCGGTTTTGGGTTTAGTAGGATTTTTTTTTTAAATGGAAATAATGGATGATGAGGACGGATTTGTGTATGGAAGGTGGTTGGTGGTCAGGAGGGCTTTGCTTGGTCCAGAGAAAAGCTCTAATACCACTAACCACCTTCTATGCACAAATCCTTCCTCTATCATCCATTAATTTCATAAAACAAAAATATCTTGTAAAACCCAAAAACAATTTTATAGTGGCCGCACACGGTCGTATCCCACTATTTTCTATTTTCTTTTTGTCAATCCTCTATACCATCAAAACCAGAAGAAGCCGGTCATCAAAACCCAACCCATCTCACCGTCTATCATCAATACCATAATATCTAGTATTGCTTCTGCTATGCATAATCCAAAACTTAAATTAATTTCTTGGATATATTTTTTAATTTGTTGGTTCTTAATTTGAATATAGTGTCAACAATACCATTGATTTTTTTTTGTAATACATGAATAGTACTGGAATTGATTTAAGGGTGGGGCTATATGCACTCTAAAAATTATTCTAACACTCATATTTTTTTTAAAAAAATTGTTACAAAAATAACCACGATTTGAATTACTATTAAGGACACTTTATTATAAATATATATTATATTATTACTTTGAACATTCATTTATGACACTGCAAACATTGTTTAATTTTTTTACTATTTTAAATCTTAGATTTTTTTTCTTCCAAATACCTTAAAAAATATTTACAGTGAAACCTTAATATGTGAAGATTTTAATTTTAATGAGGTATGTATGATCTTTTTAATTTTTTAGTTTACAAAATAAATAATTTTTAGTGATCAACCATCCCCTTATTATTCCCCTTTTCAATGGTTTTTATTTTTATTTTTAGATCACTAAATTTATTTGGATAGAATGAAGAAAGAGCAAGGGACCGTTCACACTCTTTAACACCAAAAACTCCTTTAGCAAATTAGGAACAAGTGTTTCAAAGAGCTTATCCCACGAGAATATTTATATGTTTGAGAATAAATAAAACAAAAACAAGTAGACTACATTTGAAAAATTATTGCAATTATAAGAGTATTCCCACTAACCTAAGACGGCGAGCCAATCCACTTGGTTTCCCAAATTCATGGCCAGTCCTTTTCACAAGAATACCTTTTTCTAGCAGCAAAAGCTATTGTATGACTGTCATCAAAATGCTCAAACAAAGTGTAAAGAGACATGAAATTCGACATAGGTCAGTATAAGTGTCTTTGATTTCATCTTCATCAACCTTAGAATCATGTTCTTAACAAATTCCTTTGAAAATTTCATCTTTAGTAAGATTCTAAATTCAGAACTTGTGAAGCAGAGCAAGCAGCGTCTTTGATTTAGCCAAAGAAGAAATTGGTTGATTAATTTATTTTTTTGAATGTGTATAGCATTTCATGAGTATGTAGAATAAAAAATAATAATTAATTTAAAAAAGATTAAATGAGGACTTTTTTGGCATTATAAGGAGTGTACAAAATATAGTTTATTTGTCTTAAAATTAATAAATTAGTGTACATAGTTATAGAGTGTCCAAAGTATTTTTTAGAGTGTATATAATTTTTAGAGTAACTTTTTTTATAATTCCTTTTTCAATTAAGATTTATTATGATGTGGAACATAAGATAAAAAAAAATCAGTATGAAAACATTCGATAATGATAAGGTAGAAAAAATTCTTCAAGTTTCTCCGTAACATTAAAATGTTAATTGAAGAGCAAAATGGTTCGTTTCATTCAAGTACAGGCATTGGCATTTATCAGTGAAGTACTTTTGATTTTAAGTTATGGTTTTGTCTTATTCTGGATTAAAACTTGCAAGAATTTTATTCTCTTCCCTTCTGATCATTGTTCTCACAGGGGTGGGTAAATTCGGGTGTTGATCGGGTTCGGGTCAACCCGATTGGATTTTAGGTAAATCGAGTTAGGAGAAATGTAACCAAAACTCAATCGGAACATATAATCGGATCAGGTATTTTGTGTTTATGAGTACTTTTTTTCTTTGAATTTTCAGATCGAATGATCCGATCTGATTTGATCGAGTTAGCCAAGATTCAACCTAATTTCGTTAAAGCCCTCATTCGAATCCAATTCGATCCCAAATTTTTTGGATTAGGACGGGTCAGATCGGTTTAAAACAGGTCAAATGCCCACCCCTCATTCCCAGGTGTAGAAATAGTTTTGAATATATTGCAAGACTAATATCTTAGAGTAGAAAGATATGGACCATAAAGCATTGGGAAGGTACAGAGGGTACGGAGTGCATAAGCATATTTGGAGGTTAAAGTAATCTCTCAATAAACATTTCCTGTGATGATTGAATTTTAATCTTTGAATAAATGCTTAGTGTGTTTATTGAATTCTACAGTTAAAATTAAGAATTATTTTTATAGAGTAACATAAAACGTTATTTACTTTGTTGAAGATTATTGTGAAAGACCAACATGAAAATTTTTTGTTTTATTAGGTGTTTGGGTAATATCGGGCAGGTCTCCTCGAGGCCCTTCTAGCTCGAATAAAATATCCCGAGGTCAACCCAGCTCTAGCAGAAGTCCCGACCACTGGCACGAAGACAATCTCACTAGACGTCAAAGCTGGTCAAGGTCGAGGAATTCAAAGCAGTCCGAGCTTCGAGCTCTCTTGCCTGCTCGAAGTCATCAAATCCGGCCAAGGCTGGACAAGGACGGGGAGCTTGAAGATTGATTGAGGCCCGAGCTCTATTTTCTGCTCGTTGTAGTCGAGCCCTCGAGCACAACTGGGCTACGTAAACCATTGACCAGACGGAACGCGGGACCCAGCTCAAGTCGGTCCAACCCGTTCCTTCAGAATCTCGCACACTTTTTTGATGTCAGATTGGGCCCCACAAGGGATGGTGGTGGTACTGTTGCCGATGGCCGGCACATGCCCCCACGGTGTCATCATTCCTTACGCACATGCCCGACATGGTGATCTCGCCATGTGAACCGGGTTAAGGGGACAGTCGCGCATCCCCATGGAATATTACGCCAATCTCGGCTGTCAGAGGGACCCAGACACCACTGACGCGGGAACGGATGCTCTCGGAGAGAAAAGGAAGGAGAACAGAGAATAAAAGGAAACGGATGGGCAAGTTGCAAGGGTTCAAAGATTTCACACAGGTTCTTCTAACTCTCATTTTCTCTTTACCTTGATTTCGGATTCTTCTGGAATTCCCTTTATCCAGAAAGAAAAGCAAAAATACGTCTTTTCCATTCTTCCGGTCTCTCTAACTAAGAGGGATACAAAAAGAACAACCCGATTACTGACTTGATCGTCGGAGGGTTTTTGCCGGAACAACACCCGGCGACCCCTGACATTATTTTCTGTTAGCGCAGATCCTGGAGACTTCCATTTCGGAAAAGACAGAGGAATAAAAAAAAGGAGACAATCCTGCTCGAGCTCGAGTTATCCGCGAGCAGAAGATTCTAGCACTGTTTGAAGGGACGCGGGAAAACTGCATCAACATTAGGATTTAATAATGAGAAATTTTAAAAAGTCAAAGTCGCTAAAGGAAATTTTTCTAAGATTAGTCGAGCGACTACGTGGTATCAAAAGTGAGTAGTAGCGTTTTGAGCATTGCTAAGTTAGCCAATGTAACTAATTCACCCTTCGATGGCATTTAACAAATTCCACATATAATACAACGCGTTGAATTAGTGTAATACAGTTAACTGTTGCTGGTTTATACGAACTTTTTTCTAGCCGATCTAATGTGGTTTTTAATATACCCAATTGATTTTTTAATGGAATTAATCTATGCTTATTTTCCTTTCACAAAACAAAGAGTAAAATTATTTTAATATTTATTTTGAAAATTTGTGCTGAATGGGCTTGAAGTTGTTAGAAAATTTATGGGTACAGTTAAAATGAAATTGAATAAAAAATAAAAACAAGCACACAAAGAGGACACCATAATTTATTTGGTTCTGTTTTTAGCATACGTCATGAGCGAAAAGAGAAAGAAAATATTTTTACTAGTTATATAACGATTACAAGTATTGTAATATTTTAGCTCACTTCTCATAACCCCAATATACCTAATCTCTCACTCACTAATTATACAAGAATATTAAAACTCTTAGATTCTCACAACTCAAATTATGTAAGAACTTGAAGAATTGGATGCAAAATGAGGGCGTGCATCCCCTATATTTTTAAATATAAAATGTAAATAAAATAATAATTTTTTTCTTTTCTTGTTCTAAAAGCCACACTTATTTTTCAAATTTTGAATTCCAAAACTCAAACTTTAAATTTGAAAAAGAAAATGGAGCAAAGAACTAAAGGGCCAAAATTTCAAAACTAACTGCTCCCACTGCTTATGCAATGTCTGGTTTTATACATATCATAGCGACCATTAAACTTCTCACTATTGATGTATACAGTCCTTGAGACACCCCCTTCCTTTTTGCTTCATTATTAGAAAACATACTTGAAGATAACTTGAAATTCATAAGAAGTGGAGTAGAAATTGACTTACAATCTTGCATGTTAAAGTGTCATAAGATTTTCTTTAAATAATTCATCATTAAGACGACCCGCCTCATCTCCAGAGGCGATTTATCTTAAGAAATTGAACTCAAACATTAAAAAAAATCATATTAATGAGAATTTTATTGAAATTTCGGCAGAACCTCCCCTAAACATATAACATTCCCAAACCTGCAATTACAACACAAGCACTCCCAAATCATTTATTATACATCAATCTCATCTAGTAACATATCCAACAATACACACATTTCATAGTTCTTATATCACATTCCTAGTATAAATCCAAAATATAATGATTATACATTAACCAAAAGAAAAATAATTATTCTATTGTTCTCAAATAACCTCACGTGGCCAAAATAACTCAAAAATATACAGTTGCTAGGTTAACTGTTGTACCTGTAATCTCCTGAGAGGGGGGAGGAATATAATAAAATAGGGTGAGTATAAAACTCAGTGAGCTCATATGGCCAAATAAGCTCTACGATCTCATATGGCCCAATGTAACGTGGACTGAGCTTCCCACACTTCCCAAAGGGAGGGAAGTACTCCTTTCCAAGGAGATATTCGTAAGAACACTCTATCACCAACATTGAATTCTAGTTCCCGCCTACGCTTATCTGCATAGCTTTTCTGTCTATTCTGACCCACTTTTAATCTATCCAGAATTAGTTGTACCCGCTCGTAAGTTTTCTAAACCAATTTTGGGCCAAATAAGTTCCGCTCACCAACTTCATCCCAACATACTGGAGTTCTGCATTTCCGTCCATACAAAGCCTCATATGGCGCCATCTTGATACTAGCTTGATAACTATTGTTGTACGCAAATTCCATCAAAGGTAAATAAATGTCCCAGTTACCCTTGATTTCTAGAACACATGCTCGCAGCATATCCTCCAAAGTTTGAATGGTACACTCTGACTGGCCATCAGTCTGAGGATGAAAAGCTGTACTAAAATTCAAATTCGTACCTAAAGTATTTTGTAAGCTAGTCCAGAACTTCGAAGTAAACAGAGAATCTCTATCTGAAACAAAAGATACCAGTACTCGTGAATACGAAAAATCTCAGCCACATAAATACCCCCCAACTTATTCGTTGAATAGGTAGTTTTGAATGGTAGAAAATGAGTAGATTTCGTAAGTCTATCAACAACCACCCAAACACTGTCATGTTCACGCTGGGTACGCGGAAGTCCCGATACAAAGTCTATAGTAATATGTTCCCGTTTCCACTCGGGAATAGGAAGCAGCTAGGAATACCCTGCAGGTCTTTGATGTTCAGCTTTCACTTACTGATAAACCAAACATCGAGAAACAAATTCTGCAATCTCTCTTTTCATGCCTTGCCACCAGTAATGGTCCCTTAAGGTATGGTACATTTTCGTACTTCCAGGATGCATCGCATAGGTTGAACAATGAGCCTCTTCCATGATCTCCCTCTTTAGCTTCTCAATATCCGGTACACACAGTCTATTACCCATGTCTAAAACATCCTCTATCAACTTCATTAACTAGGGATCCTGTGCTTGCATCCGATGGACTTTGTCAATCAAAGTCGAACTAACTTGAAAATTAGCTATCAAAGCTCCGCAGTTATACTGGCCACTCGCATATGAGCCATAGAACCAGAAGATTTCCAACTCAGTGCATCAGCCACCACTTCGCCTTGCTTGGATGATAATCAATAGTGCATTCATAATCCTTAATTAGCTCCATCCATCTTCTCTGTCTCAAATTTAAGTCTTTCTGAATAAATAAATACTTGAGACTTTTATGATCGGTGAAAATTTGACAAGTTATCCCATATAAATAATGTCTCCATATTTTGAGTGCAAACACCACCGCTGCCATCTCTAGGTCATGTGTTGGGTAATTTTGCTCATGCTTCTTAAGTTGTCTAGAAGCATAAGCCACTACTTTCCCATGTTGCATTAGCACACAACCCTATCCTTGCCTAGAAGCATAACTGTATACCACAAACCCTTCCTTGCCCAATGGAAGTGTAAGAACTGGTGCTGAGGTAAAACGTGTCTTGAGTTCTTAAAAAATCTTTTCACAATCATCATCCTACTGGAACCGGGTATTCTTTCTAGTTAACTGCGTTAGAGGAGTAGCAATCTTAGAGAATCTCTCTACAAATCGACGATAGTACCCTGACAAAACGAAGGAAACTCCGAACCTCTGTGACATTTGTAGATCGTTCCCATTTCATAACAACTTTAATCTTTTGGGGATAGACATAAATGCCTTCAGCTGATATCATGTGGCCTAAAAATGCCACTCTATCCAACCAAAAATCGCACTTACTAAACTTAGTATAAAGCTATTTCCATCCGCAAGTGATCAGCATGCTCTTCTTCATTTCGGGAATACACTAAAATATCATCAATAAACACAATCACGAATCGATCTAAATACTGGTGAAATACCTTATTCGTAAGATCCATAAAAGCTGCTGGAGTATTAGTCAACCCAAACGACATAACCAAAAACTCGTAATGTCCATATCGGGTTCTGAATGCTATTTTAAGAATATCGTCCTCTTTAATTCTAAGTTGATGATATACCGATCGCAAGTTGATCTTAGAAAATACCTTAGCCCCTTGGAGTTGGTCAAACAAGTCATCAATACGCGGAAGTGGGTACTTATTATGTATCGTAATATTATTCAACTGCCAATAGTCAATGCAAAGTTTGAGGGTACCATCTTTCTTCTTAACAAACAAAACTGGAGCTCCCCAAAGAGAAACACTAGGCCTAATAAACTCTCTATCCACTAATTCCTGTAGTTGAACCTTAAGTTCCTTCAATTCTGCTGGAGCCATCTTGTACGGTGCGATAGATATAGGAGATGTTCTAAGAACTAAGTCGATGGAAAACTCAATCTCCCTATTAGGTGGCATCCCCGGCAGTTCATCGGGAAATACATCTGGGAACTCTTGGACTACAAGAATATCCTTCAATTTTGACACTTGATCTTTTGTGTCCACCAAATATGCTAAGTAAGCTGAGCATCCTTTTCTAAGCAACAGTCTCGCATTAACGGTGGAAATGACACATGAGGGTAAAATTTTGCGCTCCCCCACAAAATTTCATCACAGTTTTCTCTGGCTTATTAAACACAACTTCCTTTATAAAATAATCCACCGTAGCATAATGCAATGCAAGCTAATCCATACCCAAGATAACATCGAAATCTCGAATATCTATAACAATCAAATTCGTCTCTAATTCATGCTCACCCATTCTAATCACACAATACCGATACACACTCTTGGCAAAAGTGACTCTTCTATAGGTTTACTAAAAACTAAGTCACAATCTAGTGATTCAGGCTCTCTCTCTACATGTTTAGAAAACGTACGAGAAATAAAAGAATGTGTAGATCCAGGATCAATAAGAATATGTGCTTCGCAGCCAAAGATAGATGATATACCCATAATAACTTCACTTGCCCCCACAGGTACAACACAACGAGTCAACCCAACTAATGGTCGTACACGGCCACGTCTACCACTACACTATGAATTCCTTCTGATCAAAATTATAAACTTATTCTTCCTAAATAATTAAAGTCTACAGAATCTAAAACCATGCTCTGATACCAACTGAGACGACCCACCTCATCTCTAGAGGCGACTTATCTTAAGAAATTGATCTCAAACATTAAAAAATAATCATATTAATGAGAATTCTACCGAAATTTTGGCAGAACCTCTCCTAAACATATAACATTCCTAAACCTGCAATTACAACACAAGCACTCCCAAATCATTTATTATACATCAAATTACATCAACCAAATCTCATCCAGTAACATATCCAACAAAACACACATTTCATAGTTCTTATATCACATTCCTAGTATAATTCCAAAAAAGGATGATTATACATTAACCAAAAGAAAAATAATTATTCTATTGTCCTCAAACAACCTCACGTGGCCAAAATAACTCCAAAAATATACAGCTACTGGGTTAACTGTTGTACCTGTAATCTCCTGGGGGGGGGGAATATAATAAAATAGGGTGAGTATAAAACTTAGTGAGCTCAGAGAGTGGATAGTAGCTTTTGAAACATAAAATATTTACAAAAATAAATGCATTGCTTGTAAAATAACTATTCTCAATTAATTATTTTAATGTAAAAATTCATTTCATTTCAATCATAATCTAAACATAATATAATTGATACTGCCACAAAATCAAGAAAAATATCTCATATTGAAATATCATCTCATACTGAAATATCAAATACTAAGTAATATCAATATCCTTAAACAAATACCCTGGGATAATCTAGTCATATCCAGACCTCAACGGACGGCAATGATGTACTATTTGGGTACCATCATGCCCGGAGCTGCACGGATAGACGGGAGGACGTACAATCTCATGCTTATCAGCATAACTCATACCCGGACCTCAACGAATGTGCTATGATGCGCTATCTGGCATCATCGTGTCCGGACCACCCGGTCTTATATCTCAATATATGTCTGGATGCATACGCTCCCAAAGGGCGAAAGCGCCCAAATACACGGCTCAAAGCTTATATTTGTGTCCGGACGGGCCCCAAAGGCCTACTATCTCATCTCATCATATCTGAAGGGAATGGGTATTTGCTTTAAACTTTAAAGCATGATCGAAATCAATATCCATATACACTTTAAATCATACTTTAAATCATGCTCGAAATCAATATATACACATTTTAAATCATGCTCAAGATCAATCATATACTCTTTAAATCATGCTCGAATCCACATAAAAACACTTTAAATCATGTTCAGAAATCAATCATCTCTTCTACTATTTTAAAATCGATACGGATCATAAATGAACAAATATAACTTAACAATATATTTATACATAATAAACAATTTAAAATATTTATTTCACGAATAAGCTTTACTATATTAAAATAACATACACAAATAGTTTTAATATATTCCACTCACTCTGACAAACTCAGACTCGGCTATTACCCAAGTCCGTAGGTAGATTCTCGTCCGCAGATCCACCTATTTTATAGAAATGATGTAATTACTTCCTATATTATAATCCGAACTAATGTCACAAAAATAATGCTTAAAATAAATATTCGTTCGAATATTAAAACTCTAAATTTTCTTGGCTTACCGTATTAATCCTGTATTTGTAATTTACTAATAAAATCTGAATTTATACTACCCTCAATTTCATAATTTACTAATTTATCCTCAACATCATAAAATTACCAATTTACCCTCAATTTAGATTGCTAAAACATCCTCAAAGCTAGAAATTACGAAATTCCCTCAACTCAGCGTTGACCAAAATTCACCCAACGGCAGTGGGGAAGCTCGGGCTAGACACTTCTCGTAGAGGTGAGTTCAACGGTGCCAGTGGTGTCCTCCCTTTAAAGCCGCAGCACTTTGGGTGGTCGATCGGTGGTAAAACAGCCTCCTCGGTGCCGGTGACTAGTTAGAAATGGAAGATGGTGAAGTGAGGAACATTTTCCAATTGGTGGCGTGGCCAAAGACGGCCGGAATCTGCGGCAATCGTCCATGCAAACCCACGGAAGTTTCAAGCTTCACTGGCGGTGTTCCACGCATTTTCCGGTAGCAAGGACAGGTGGGGGTGGACAGTCGGCCCACAAGCTTTCGTTTGACACCTTGCTCGGCCAGTGAAGTGGTCAGAAATGGAATAAAACGGTGGGTCGGGTCGTGGGTCTCGGTTCAGGTCAAAATGGGTCAATGGGTTCTCTCCTCTCTCTCTTTCGGTTTCCATTTGAAATTTACCCAATTTCCTTCTTTTTAAACACCCACAAAATATCAACTAGACCCCCGCTTGATTATCACATAAACCCCCTCTTGTTTTAATTATTTACATAAATCCTCTCTTGATTTAATTATTTACATATATAAATAAAACAAATGCATATGTTACAGTCATATTATTTCTGTCTAAGCGAATTTTCATCCCTAGAATCTTGTTTGCCAATCTCAAGCCCTCTATTTCAAACTTTTTCGCTAATTGTGCCTTTAATTCCTAGACTCGATTTTTGTTGGGACCTAGTACCAACATGACATCCACATACAACATTAACATGATGAAATCATTATCTTCAAATCTTCTGTAGTATGCACAATAGTCTGAACTGAGTCTGTTGTATCCAAGGCTCATGATGAAGAAATCGAATCTCTTATAGTAACATATCGGCTCTTGTTTAAGAATATATAGAGATTTGTTTAACCTACAGACTAAGTTCTCATTGTCTGTTTCTGTGAAATCTTTTGGCTGAAGCATATAAATTTTTTCTTCAAGTTCTCCATGAAGAAATGCAGTTTTCACATCTAACTGCTCTAGATATAGGCCAAATATAGCATATATTGCCAAGACTACTCTAACTGTCGAGAATCGAACCATCGGAGAAAATGTCTTATTAAAATAAATATATTCTTTCTAAGGATATCCTTTTGCCACTAACCTTGCATGATACTGCTCCACCTAGTCATTGAAATTATGTTTAATTTTGTAGACACATTTGTTTTCAATGGCTTTTCTTTCATGTGGTAGTAGTATAAGTTTATGTGTCTTATTCTTGTGTTAGAGATTTAATTTCTTCTTACATTATTGTCATCCACAAAATAATATCTAAGCTATCTAAAGCTTCATGAAAAGTTGATGGCTCCCCATCTTCGTGCTTTAGTGTAGATTAAGAAGAATCTAAATTTTCTGAGTTATTTTCCACATATACTGACATAATCGCCGACTTTTCTTTCATAATGCTATCATTCTCATCTCTCCTTTGCAGTTGATATTCTACAAAGATAACATCTTTGATAATGACAATCTTGTGGGCAATGAGATCCTACAGACAATACCCCTTCACTTCATAAATATACTTTAAGAATATAAACCTCCTAAATTTTAGATCCAGCTTTATTCGTTCTTAGGCATTTTACATTGCATACACAAGACATCTAAATACATGTAGATGAGAGCAATCAGCCGGCTTTTTGATCTACATCTTCATTGATGTCTTCAACTCAATAGCTATTGATGGATATCGATTAACTATATAACAAGTTGTTTTAGTTGCTTCTGCCCAAAATGAATTAAGTAGACCAGCAGTTCTTAACATAGCTCTTATCCTCTCTGTAAGTGTCATATTCATTTGCTCTGCCACTCCATTTTATTAAGGAGTATATGCCACTAATTGTCTCTGAATACCTTATTGTTTACAGAATATAAGAAAATCACCATCTGTATACTCTCTACCATTAATTGTCCTCAAGCACGTGATCCTCTTCCCGAATTCAAGTTCAATCTGCATTTCGAATTCCTTGAACACTGGAAATACATCTGACTTTTTCTTAATCGGGTATAACCAACATCTCTTGGAGTAATCATCAATGAATGACAGAAAGTACTTTGCTCCTCATTGTGATAAATTTAGTGATTCCCAAACATTAAATTGAACCAAGTCTATGATGCTTTCACTTCTAACGTTAGATCTGCTAAATTTCAATCTATACTGCATACACGTAATGCAATGCTTGTAAAAAAGTAAGTTCACTGATTTGAGCCTCGAAAGTAGCTTTCACTCAAAGAGAATCTTCAATCCTTGTTCTGACATGTGGCCTAATTTGAGATGTTATATCATCACTGACTCGTCTCCATTTGATGCAACACATGCATCAGTTTTCTATATTATTTCCCCTTAAAGTATGAATAGATTAACACTGATCTTTTCCACCTTTATCAATACAAGCGCACCTCTAACTATCTTCATGATCTCACTCTCAACATGAGTTTTGCACCCAAGGCTATCTATTTGTCCCAAAGACAATAGGTTTTTCTTCAGGCCTTTAACATGCAGTACTAATACCAATGATCTATAAAGTATGGTCATCACTAATGTACACAAATCTTCCTGAGATAGTTTTATATGTATAATCACAACTATTTTCTTTGAGAGATCATGTGCCACGTTGCACTTGATTTTATAAGCCAGACGTCAGTTAACCACTTTCTGCTTTCTGCAACAGCTATTCCTTCGCTGTAGAGAATTTAGCCATTATTAGAGATATTTGCCACATAACCCTGAACATTTTATGACTTATGTACTTTACAATCTCTACTCTTCTGATTGCTCCAACACTCTTTCCTGATGTGCCCTATCTTATCATAAGTGTAACATTTGATATTTTTCTTACTTTTTTATTTTGATCTACCATGATTGTGACTCCCGTTAGGGCCACGTTCTGTTGATCTCCCTCGAGTCACGATAGTGCATCTGCTTGCTGCGAACTTGCATGTCTGTCTTCCTTGTTCTTACGCCTGCTCTCCTTATTCAATATAGAGCCTGCTACATCGTCGAAAACTAAACTTTCTATTAAGTTATTTTTTGTTAGATTGATGATGAATTGATCATATGAATCTAGTAGATTTTGAAGTAGAAGCTCCGCACATTCATTTTCTTCTATTGTATGACCTAATATTATGAGTTGCAAAAATATAGTCTTCAAGGTGTTGATATGACCAGCCATCGATGTCGATTTTACTATTTGAAGAGTATAGAGTCTCCTCTTTGAAAAGATCTTGTTGTGCAGCAACTTAGCCTCGTATAATTTTGTGAGAGTATCCCATATTTCCTTTACTGATTTTTTCTCCTCCACATTAGATAACACCTCATCTGCAAGTGCTAAGTATAGATCAGTAACTATACTGCTGTTTATCTCGTTTGACTTTGCATCATCAGTTATCTCCATGGGCCTTTCACAAATTACTGCCAAACAATTATTTTTCCTCAGAATAGTCTTCATCTTTATTGTCCACAATAAGAAATTATTATTGTTGAACTTCTCAATATTGCATTTTGTGTTCGTCACTTTCACCACAAACTACTTTTACTAGGATCGACTCCCACTATTTCACATGAACAGTAACCATATATGTGAACAGTAACTATATACTGGAACAACAATGTATATATGAATAGTAATTGTGACGTAAACAGTAACCTAATTCCAGAAAATGCAACCAGGCTCTGATACTATTGTTAGGAAATTTATGGGTGAAGCAGTGCCAAAATTAAAATAAAATTAGACAGAAAATGAAAACTAACACACAAAGTGGACACCATAATTTGCGTGGTTCGGCTTTTAACCTACATTCATAAGCGAAGACAGAATGAAAATATTTTTATTAGTAATATGAAGATTACAAGTATTGTATTATTCTTGTTCAATTTTCAAAACCCTAATACACCCAATCTTTTACTTACTTATTATACAAAAGTATTAAAACTCTTAATTTCTCAAAACTCAAAGTCTTTAAGAACTTGAAGAATTAGATGAAAAATGAGAGCATGCATCCCTCTATTTATAGTTTGTAAAATGTAAATAAAATAATAATCTTTTTCTTTTCTTATTTCTAATATTTCGATCTTCTATTCATTTTCTTTATTTGCTTTTTCAAGTTCAGAGTTTTGAATTTTGGAATTCAAACTTTGAAAAATAATTGTGGCTTCTAGAAGATCTAAAAGTCAAATTCTTTGACAGAAGTACCAATTTTCATTTAAATTAGGGTGATTATTATTATTATTATTTTTCAATGTACATATGCTTAAAAAGGTTTCCGGCCCACCCATTATATAAGTTTGAATTTTAGAGGGATAGAAGCTAGCAAATTAATTTGAGCTTTACCTACTATTTCAATTTAAAGAGAAAAAAAGTGTTTAGTTTTATAAAATATTTATTCACACTAATAATCTAATATGTTGAAAATAAATAACCCACGAGAAACAAATATCAAAGGCCTAAAAGTCTCACGAAACCACACGTATCTAATCTCCTTTGTGTATGTTAGTGTCCTCTTCCTCATCCTCATTTCCATAAACCCTTCCTATCTCCTCTTTGCTTCCTCTTCCCTCTCTTTTATTTTTCCCCTTTTACTCCTCAATCTCCTGTGTATAATGACTAAACTGTCCTTCCCTCTCAATTGCTTTCCATACCTGTCCTCCAACTGTAAGATCATCTTACTCAGCTGCATCTCCTCACTCTCATCAGACTCCTCGCACATGACTGAAATCCCACATTTCACATACTCCGTTGACGATCCCGCTTTCCCAGCAGTGAACTCCCATGCATAACGCACGTGCACTTCTTCACTTGACAACCATTGACGTCGTACAATCACTGCCTTGTAGCTTGATAGATTCATCGCCCGCAGTCCGATTGGATCGATAATAATACAACTGAACGTCAAACCCTCTTCATGTTCACGACAAATGTCGTCGTTGACTGGGTGAGCTATCCCCGTGGGGACCAGTGAATCAGCTAAGTCAGCTCTAAACGGCTGCGAGAAAAAGGACCGGGGAAGGGAGTTGATGTCGTTGTCGGTGACAATATTGTCGGGGGTTAGTGAAGGAGTTGGAGAAGAAGGAAAGGGGACCGTTGGCGGGGAACGAGGAGATGACGTGGCGCAGACGTGGAGTGTTAGTGGAGGGCCACGTAGAGTGGCAATTGTTTGTCCAGAGAGTTACGTCGGAGGTGATGAGAAAGTTTAGTTGAGGCGAGACGCAGGATAAGGATGCCAAGGTGACGCCGTCTAAACGTGCTAAGATATGTTTTTTTGATGATATCAGAATGGACGGCGGAGATTAAGCCGGCGGTGGTGGAGGAAGGAGAAGCCATATCTGTATTTTTTGCTGTGAGTATCGTTTACAGTTTGGAGTTTATATGCTTATTTGTATTGTCTTTGGGCTTCCAACCACAGCGCTGATGTTTGTCTCAGTCAAATCCTCAAGATTCTAAAAAGAGTAACTATCCATGATCCATTCATTTTTTTTGACTTTTTAAAAAATACACAAACTCTTTTTTTTTTTAATAGCGCGACACTTGAAGTTTACATTTTATTTTACTTTTCCACTTTTATCTCAACGACATTAGAAAATTTTTATAAAATGATCATTTTACTCTTGAAAACTAAAATTATAATTTTAACTAAAATAAAAGTAAAAGTAAAAATTGTTTTTCAGCTATATAACACTATAAACAACAAGAAACATTCATTTGCCACTATTAAAGCTTATAACTATTAATAATAAAAAAGTAACTAAATTCTAAAATAATATTCAAAACGACAATTATCCGAAAGAACAATTAACAGCAACATCATAAATAACATGTGTCGTTTTCAAAATATAACATATTATAATTATGTAAAATGATAATTATATTTTAAAAACGACACATGTTATTCATGATATATTAGTAGTTGTTCTTTTGGATGTCATTTTGGATATTATTTTAGAATTTATTTACTCTTTATTATTAATAGGTGTCAGCTTCAATAATGGTAAATGAATGTTTCTTGTATTATATAGCCAAAATATAATTTTTATTTTTATTTTGGTTAAAATTATAATTTTATGTTTGAAGGACAAAATGATCATTTTATTAAAATTTTCTAAAACCGTTTAGACAGAAATGGAAGAATAAAATGAAACTTAAACTTCAAGTAGCGCGTAGTAAAAAAAAAAATAATTGTTTATGTATTTTAAAAAAACCTGAAAAAATGGGTTGAACGTAGATAATTTCCCTTCCAAAAATGACGTTGTTTTAAGGACTAATTTTTTCAATCGAAAACGCTATATGCACTGCACCGAGGATTTAACCTCTGCTTTCTGTTAATTGTTATCTTCCCTCTTTCTTCTCAACTATAGACACACTCAAGTGTTATCTTCCTTCTCAAGCATTTATTGAATTTATTTAGAGCTTACTGATCATACTATTTCAAGAGGATATTAGCCTGTCTACTCCTTCATTATGAGTTTCAAATATATCCCTTAGACAGTCTATTGCGTCCAAGGCTTCAGTGGCATCAGGTTTCAGCCGATTTATTTCATCATTTATTTTAGAGATTTTTTCCTCCATTGTTTATGATTCTTCAGCAAATTCTATATTTCTGGATAAAAAATCTGCAAGATAATTATCAGAACCTTTAATATAATTAATTTTAAAAGTGTATAAAGATAAGAATACTTGCCATCTATGAATCTGGCGATATTGAACCTGGTAGGTTATTAAATATCAATGATTTAACTTGAGTATTATTAGTTTCTACTGTAAATTCTTTAGCAATTAAAAATAATGAGAATTTTTTAATTCCTTTTAATATAACTAATAATTATTTTTCATGTATTGTATAATTTTGTTTTGCTGAATTTAGTGTTCCACTTGTATATCTACATATTTCATTTAAATCAGTTTTTAATATTGCTGCCCAATATAAATCACTGGCATCTGTTTGTAAAATTAAATTATTTGTTGGTTCTAGTAATCTTAATTTAGGTAAATTTTTACATTCTTCTTTTAATTGTTTAATTGTATTTGTATGTTCTTCTTTCCATCCTTGAAGATTATTTTTCTTTAATAATTTTTGTAAGGGGTTTCTTTTCTTAGTTAAATTATTTATAAATCCTTCTGCATAATCTAGACAACCTAAAAATTTTTGTATTTACTTTTTGTTTTCTAATTTATCCAGAAAACGTTTTATTTTTTCACTTATATGAGATTATAATTTTATTCCTGTATTATTAAATATCATTCCTAAAAATTCTATCTCAATCTGACATATTTTAGTTTTTTTCTCGCTTAATACTATTCTTTTTTCTTTACACATTTGTACAGTGTCTTTTAAATGTTCAATATGTTCTTTATATGTTTTTTAACTTAGTAAAATATCAACTACATAAAATATTAACTATCTTTTATTTTTTAATAAATCATCCATTTTTCTTTGGTATATTTGTGGTGCATTTTTTAATCCAAATGACATGACCAACCATTCGTAATGTCCTTGAGGTGTACTAAAGGTTGCATATTTTATACTATCTTCTTTCTTTTTTATTTGCCAAAACCCTGATTTACAATCAAATTTAGAATAATATGTATTTCCTTTTACTGAATTAATTAGTACTTCTTTCTTTGGTAAGAAATATCTATCAAATTTCGTATATTTATTTAATTCTTTATAATTTATGACTAGTCTAGCTTTTTCTCTAACTTGTTCACTATGTTTCATAACCATAAAGGTTGGACTTGAATGAGGACTAAAACTTTGTCTTATTAAATTTAAACCTAATAATTCTTTTAGCTGTATTTTAAATTCTGTTATATCTTTCTGAGTACATACCATTGGTCTTACTCTAATGGTTACTGGTTCTATTAATTTTATTTTAGCTCTTAAATTTTTAGGGTTTCATAAGGCTAAAAAGATTTCATGATATACTTCTTATAATTGTTTCTTAATTTCATCTATAGTTATCAAATTATTATGGAATTCTTGTTTATAAAAGAAGATCTTATAATTATAATCACCACACTCAGCTGCGACTCTGTATGGTTTAAATATATGAGGTAATCTGAGAATGTGACCACAAGGTGTCTTAAGGTTTATATTATATAAAGTTTGTTGATGACTAAGGAAATCATTTCCTAAGAGTAAATCTTGTTTTAAAGTGTTATATTATATAATATATTTTAATAAAATTATTTTATTACTAAGAATAATTGGAACTTGAAATTTATAATATAGTAAAGGTGCTTGAGTATTTGTTATTCCTATAAGTTTTATTCCAGAGTCTGAGAATTTATTCCATTCTTTTAATAAAAAAGATTTAACTAATGTAATTTCACTTCCTGTGTCTATTATTGCACATGTAGTTATATTAGTTTTAGGAAAAGTTAGTTCTATATAAGTACATAAAGAGAACTTTATAGTATTCATTTATTCATCTTTCCACAATGCTATTTTAGGGCAAAATTCTGTTGTTTCATTATCCATTTTTATATATATTCCTTTAGAAGTAATATTATAATTTATATGTTTTAAGAAACTCATTCCTAATATTATATCATATATTTCATTTTGAGCAAATTCTGAGTCTATGAAACATGGTATTCTAAATAGTAAACTTCCTATATATGTTGGGATAGTTACTTCTTTTGTACAAATTCTTATATTTCCATTGAAATCTTTATATTTATATTAATTATTTGTTACATGTTCTGTTAATCCTTTATTTTTTAGTATATTTAAGTGATTATGTGAGACGACCCGCCCATTCCCAGAGGCGACCTATCTTAAGAAACTGAACTCAAATATTAAAATCATCTTATTAATAAGAATTCTACCGAAATTTCGGCAAAACCTCCCCTAAACATATAACATTCCCAAACCTGCAACTACAACACAAGCACTCCCAAATCATTTATTATACATCAACTACATCAACCCAATCTTATCCGGTGATATATCCAATAATACACACGATTCATAGTTCATATATTACATCCCTAATAAAATTTCAAAACATCATAATTATACATTACCAAAAGAAATAATTATTCTATATCCTCGAACAACCTCAGTGGCCCAAATGACTCCAATTATGTACAGCTGCTGGGTTAACTGTTGTACCTGTAATCTCCTGAGGGGGGAAAAGTATAATAAAATGGAATGAGTATAAAACTCAGTGAGCTCAGTGAGTGAATAGTAATTTTTAAAACATAAAATAATTATAAAAATAAGTGCATCACTTGTATAATTACTTTTCTCAAACATATATATTTTCATGTAAAAACTTCTTTCATTTCAATCATATTTTAAACATAAACATATTTTCATACTGCCACAAAATCAAGAAAAACATGTCATATTAAAATACCATCTTATATTGAAATATAATTTCGTGCTGAAATATCAAATAGTAAGTAAAACAAATATCCTTAAACAAATACCCAGAGGATAATCTAGTCACATCCGGATCTCAACAGACGATGATGTACTATCTGAGTACCATCATGTCTGGAGCTACATGGATAGATGAAAGGACGTACCATCTCATGCTTATCAGCATAACTCATACCCCGGATCTCAACGGACGTGCTATGATGCGCTATCCTGACGGGCCCCAAAGGCCTACGATCTCATCTCATCTTGAGGGAATGGGTATTTGCTTAAAACTTAAAAATCATGATCGAAATCATTATATATATACACACTTTAAATCATGCTTTGAATCATACTCGAAATCGATATATATATACATTTTAAATCATGCCAAGATCCATCATATACTCTTTAAATCATACTCAAAATTAACATATATACACTTTTAAATCACGTTCAAGATCAAATCATATGCTCTTAAAATCATACTCAAAATCCACATAAAATCACTTTAAATCATGTTCGGAAATCAATCATTTCTTTTACTATTTTAAAATCGATACGGAGCATAAATGAATAAATATAATTTAACACAATATTTGTACGCAATAAACATTTATTTTGGAAAGCCATTTAATGGAAGCACTTTAAATATTCATTGCATAAACAAGCCTTATTATATAGAAATCAAATAATTTTAATATATTCCACTCACAGTGACAATTTCAGACTCGGCTATCACCCAAGTCCGCAGGTAGATTCTCGTCCGCAGATCCACCTATTTTACAGAAATGACATAATTACTTTCCATAATTATAAGTCGAACTAATCTCGCAAAAATAACACTTAAAATAAATATTCATCCTAGCATTACAACTCTCAATTTTTCCTGGCTTACCGTATTAATCCCGTATTCGTAATTTACTAATATAATCCGAAATTATACTATCCTCAATTTCATAATTTACTAATTTACCCTCAACATCATACAATTACCAATTTATCCTCAATTCAAATCACAAAAATATCCTCAAAGCTGGAAATTTCGAAATTACCCTCAACATACAAAATTACCAAAATGCCTCTACGGTCAATGTTGACCGGAATTCACCCAACGGCGGTGGGGCTGCTCGGGCTAGACACTTCTCGTCGAGGTGAGTCTAACGGTTCCGGTGGTGGCCTCCCACGAGCGGTGGTGAGGTGGCCGGAAGTGGGAGAAACAGGCGGGTTGGTTTCGCGGGTTGGTTACGGGTCGGGTTCGGGTCAGCACACACACACTCTCTCTCGGTTTCTCCAAATTTCACCCAATTTTCTCCTTTTATAAGCACCCACAAAATATCAACTAGACCCCCTTATGATATATCATATAAACCCCCTTTTAATTTATCACATAAACCCCTCTTAATTTTCTTATTTACATAAATAACTAAAACAAATGCATATGTTATAATCCTCCCCACTTATAAAAATTTCATCCTCGAAATTTACATACCAGGTAGAAATAAATGAGGGTATTAAGCTCGCATCAAGTCCTCAGATTCCCAGGTAACCTCTTCCTTTGAGTGATTCCTCCACAGCACTTTTACCAAAGGGATGGTTTTCAAACGCAACACTTTGTGCTTTCTTTCTAGTATCTCAACTGGCTCCTCTTCGTAAGTCAAGTCCTCCTTCAACTGAATCGGTTGCTTCGATAAAACATGACTCGAATCATACATGTACTTTCGAAGCATTGAAACATGAAACACATTATGGATTTTGGACAACTCAGGTGGTAGAGCTAATTGATAAGCCAATGGACCAATACGCTCTACGATCTCATATGGCCCAATGTAACGTGGACTGAGCTTCATACGCTTTCCTAAGCAAAGTACTCCTTTCCAAGGAGATATCAGTAAGAACACTCTATCACCAACACTGAATTCCAGTTTCCGCCTACGCTTATTCGCATAGCTTTTCTGTTTATCTTAAGCCACTTTTAATCTATCCCGAATAAGTTGCACCCACTCATCAGTATCCTGTACCAATTCTGGGCCAAATAACTTCCACTCACCAACTTCATCCCAACATACTGGAGTTCTGCATTTTCGTCCATACAAAGCCTCATATGGAGCCATCTTGATGCTAGCTTGATAACTATTGTTGTACGCAAACTCCATCAAAGGTAAATAAATGTCCCAATTACCCTTTATTTCCATAACACATGCTCGCAGCATATCCTCCAAAGTTTGAATGGTACGTTCTAACTGGCCATCAGTCTGAGGATGAAAGGCTGTACTGAAATTCAACTTCGTACCTAAAGCATTTTGCAAGCTAGTCCAGAACTTCGAAGTAAACCGAGAATCTCTATCTGAAATAATAGATACCGGTACTCTGTGAAAATGAACTATCTCCGCTACATAAAGACTCCCTAGCTTATCCATTGAATAAGTGGTTTTAACTGGTAGAAAATGAGCAAATATTTTAAGTCTATCCACAACCACCCAAACACTGTCATGTCCACGCTGGGTACGCGGAAGTCCTGATACAAAGTCCATAGTAATATGCTTCCATTTCCACTCGGGAATAGGAAGCGGCTGGGAATACCCTGCAGGTCTCTGATGCTCGGCTTTAACCTGCTGACAAACCAAACATCGAGAAACAAATTCTGCAATCTCTCTTTTCATACCTTGCCACCAGTAATGATCCCTTAAGGTATGGTACATCTTCGTACTTCCTGGATGCATTGCATAGGCTGAACAATGAGCTTCTTCCATGATCTCCCTCTTTAGCTCCTCAATATCCGGTACACATACTCTATTACCCATGACTAAAACTCCATCATCTCTCACCATGAAATCAGTTCGTAAACCTTTTTGCACATCTTCTATCAACTTCATTAACTGAGGATCATGTGCTTGCATCCGATGGACTTTGTCAATCAAAGTCGGCCTAACTTGAAAATTAGCTATCAAAGCTCCGCAGTTATCGGCATTCAACTCAATTCCCAAAGATCTCAGCTCGATCAATAGAGGTATACTGGCCACTCGCATATGAGCCATAGAAACAGAAGATTTCCTACTCAATGCATCAGCCACCACATTCGCTTTGCCAGGATGATAATCAATAGTGCATTCATAATCCTTAATTAACTCCTTAATTAACATATATACACTTTTAAATCACGTTCAAGATCAAATCATATACTCTTAAAATCATGCTCGAAATCCACATAAAATCACTTTAAATCATGTTCGGAAATCAATCATTTCTTTTACCATTTTAAAATCGATACGGAGCATCAATGAATAAATATAATTTAACACAATATTTATACGCAATAAACATTTATTTTGGAAAACCATTTAATGGAAGCACTTTAAATATTCATTGCATAAACAAGCCTTATTATATAGAAATCAAATAATTTTAATATATTCCACTCACAGTGGCAATTTCAGACTCGCCTATCACCCAAGTCCGCAGATAGATTATCGTCCGCAGATCCACCTATTTTATAGAAATGACATAATTACTTTCCATAATTATAAGTCGAACTAATCTCGCAAAAATAACGCTTAAAATAAATATTTGTCCTAGCATTACAACTCTCAATTTTTCCTACCTTACCGTATTAATCTCGTATTCATAATTTACTAATATAATCCGAAATTATACTACCCTCAATTTCATAATTTACTAATTTACCCTCAACATCATAAAATTACCAATTTATCCTCAATTCAAATTACAAAAATATCAAAGCTAGAAATTACGAAATTACCCTCAACACACAAAATTACCAAAATGCCCCTACGGTCAATGTTGACCGAAATTCACCCAACGGCGGTGGGGAAGCTTGGGCTAGACACTTCTCGTCGAGGAGAGTCTAACGGTGCCGGTGGTGGCCACCCAAGCGAGGCGGCGAAGCCTGATCGAGCTCGTGAAGTGGAGGCACCTGGGGTGTTCGGTCGGCGGTACAACGGCCTCCTCGGTGCCGGTGACAGGTCGGGAATGGAAGATGGTGAGGTGGGGAAGCTTTTCCAACCGATGGCGCGGCCAAACATGGCCGGAATCTGTGGCGATCGTCCGCGCTAACCCGCGAAAATTTCGAGCTTCACCGGCGGTGTTCCACGCGTTTTCCGGCAGCAAGGACGATTGAGGGTGGATAGCCGGCTCACAAGCTTCCGTTTGACACCTTGCTCGGCCGATGAGGTAGCCGGAAATGGGAGAAACCGGTGGGTTGGTTTTGCAGGTTTGGGTCGGGTTACGGGTTGGGTTCGGGTCAGCACACACACACACACTCTCTCTCTCTCTCTCTCAGTTTCTCCAAATTTCACCCAATTTTCTCCTTTTATAAGCACCCACAAAATATCAACTAGACCCCCTCATGATATATCACATAAACTCCCTCTTAATTTATCACATAAACCCCTCTTAATTTACTTATTTACATAAATAACTAAAACAAATGCATATGTTACATTATGACTTGAACCTGTATCTATTAATATTTTTGGACCTTCTATAAATTCTATTCCATTAAAATACTTTCCCATTATAACTAAACTTCCATTTGATGTGTTATCAGTGATTATTATTTCTTTGTAAATAGTATAATCTGGTTGTTTGCCTTTATTTTTTGTTCTTTTTATAAGTTGTTTGTTTCCAAATTGAATTGGTATCATTTGGTTTCTATTATCTTCCCCTAATTCAGGTTTATTATATTTTATGTCATAGTTATATGTTATTGGTAAGTTAGATATTTGTAATATTGGCTCTATATTTTATCATAAATCTTGAAATTCTTTTCCTATTTCTATATATGGTGCATTACTATATATTTCTCCATAATTGCTGTTACAAAAGGAATATAAAGAAGAATAATAAAATGTCATAATTTTATTTCCATGTTTCATTATGTCTTTTCTTTTAATTAAAAATGTAGATTTAAAGTGTCATTTATATTTTTGTCTTTTATATGGACACAATATCTAAGGTAACATGTAAATAAAAATTTTTTATAACATAAATTTCCTTCTATGGTTCCTAAATGTGCTAATTCAGGATCTATAAATCTTTGGTCATGTAAACTAAGTATTATAGGTGAATTTATTCATTCTCTAAATAATGATTTTACTAATATTTGTATTTCAGGTAAGTATATATATTGTATTTTTTTCTCTAATCTTATCACTTTTAATTTTATTTAAAGTGACTTCTATTCCTCTAGAATTTAATAAACTTAATTTAATATTTCTTCTGCTTTGTGTTATATCTATAGCTTTTTCCTGTTCTTGATATTCATGAATAACTATGTTTTTTCTTTTGAATAATTGATGTATATATTTTAAAATCGTATTATCTGGATTTCTTAAATTTAAAGACATTCTTAAAATTTCTTTTAACTTTTTCTAATTTAATTGTACAATTAATTGATATCCATATCTATTTTCTTGTTGTTCTATCTCTTTTTCTATTTCTATGTTTTCTATATTTTCTATTTCAGAATTATGATTCTGATTTATCTGAATATGAACTTTCTAAAGAACTTGTACTTATAGATTCTGTATCACTATAACTTTCATATATTTTAGTATTAAAACAATTTATTGTCTTATTATCAGAGAGTAATTCTAAATCTGGTTTTATTCCATGATATTTTATTTTAGCTATTCTGACTTTTTTTGTTTACATTTAGGGCTTATATGTCCATTTTGTCCACAATTCCAATATTTACATTCTTTAGGGTCTTTTTTAATTTCTTTATTATGTTTTCTTTTATAATACCTTCTATAACGTTTTCTTTTAAATGCTTTGTTTTTCAAAAATTTTCTATAATATTTTTTTATATTTTCTTTTGTTTCTATATTTACCTTTATATCCTTGTTTACGTTTTTTATAATATGGTTTACATCTCCATTGGTTAGGTGCATCTACTTGATCACAACAGATCATCATTGCATTTTTTACCTTTTTATATAATTGTCTTTCTATGCATATATCTTTTAATTTTCTTATTACAAATTCTATTATGGATCCTAAAGTATTTGGTATTAATTTTTCTGGTTCTGTTAATCTATATGTATTCCATTCTTTCATGAAATAAGTATTCTATGGTGGTGGCAATTTATTTATATATATATCATAATAAATTGTTTGATCATCATTATTATAAAATTATTTATAATAATATTTCTGAAATTCACATGTGTAATTTTTTATGCTACATAATTACATATTTGAAGATTCATCAAATGTTGTCTTGCTAAGAGTTTTTCTTTTCCTATTTCCTTTTGTTTGAGATCTTCCCAATTTTCTCCTAAAAATTCATCTCTTATATAATTTGTAAATTTATCTAATCCTTCACTAATTCCTTTTCTAAATTTTTGTTTAGTTGCTAGTCTTATTAAAGATTTCGTTTCTTCAGTTATTCCATCCTACCAATTTTGCACATTACCAATAAAAATTATTATTAATAAATCAATCCATATATCAAAATTTTTTTCTGTATTTTTTACATCCCAATCATCAGTTGGTTTATTGAATATAAACATCATCTTCATATCATTTGACCAACTTGTTAATTTTACCAGGGTCTTTTCTATAGTCTAATCTAGTTTACTTCCCATAGGCTTAATGGGTTCATTTTCAGCTTTATATTCTAGTATATATTCTTCTGGGTACATTTTATAATAAGATTTTTTGGATGACATTATTTGATATTGTGTTCTTATCTTTTTATTGCTATATGGAACATCAGGGGTTTCAGTTTTTATACTTGGCTCAGTAATTAGTGCTCCAACATTCATATTTACATCATATTCTAATGTTTATAAATCCAAATCTTCTAATGATAATTTATCAAAATTTTCTTCTAAATTATCCATTATTCACTATCACTTGATTCTTTAAGTTCATCAATTTTAATCCCTTTTTGTTTTGTATCAATTTTTTCTTTTGATTTATTTGTTGGTGTTTTTTCCTTTAATCTTTTTATTGTTTCTTTAATTGCCTTTGATATTCTTCTTCTCTTCTTAATATTTTTAGCATGATAGTCGTTCTTATTCTTTCATCAAATAGTCTTTTGATTACTTCTCCAAATTGTATTTTTTCTTTATATCTTATAGATTCTCTTAATTCTCTTTGTTCTTCTAGTATTGTTGATTTCTTTTCTAACTTATTCATTATTTTTTATTTCTTCTACTATAATCTTGATATATCATATCATTTGTTTTACTTAATTCATTAATTTCTGCAATATTTTTATACATTTTGTTTAATAATAATTTTTTTGGACCTTATTGATGTTTTCCTTTGGCTCACAAATTTTTATGAGAAGGGTATTTTTGCTATTTTAGTATCTTTTGGCTAGTTTTGAAAGAAACAAACTTAAAGGGTTGTTTTTAAAATAGATAAAATTTCTATGATTATTTGTATAGATTTCCCAATTGATAATGGAAAGGAGATAGCTTTACAAACAGTGCATTTTTATTTAAGTAAAATAGTGCGTTGAACTTGGGATTTTACTCGTTGCAAATAGTATTTTCCTTCCAAAAATAAAAGTCAAACATAATGTGCTCGTCAACATTAATTATTTTGTCAACAAAAGTTGGATAACATATTTACTAAATTGTGATAATGGTTTAAAAGGCGTGTTTGGTATGCTTTGACTTCAATTGTAAGCAATTTTTAAGTTGCATTTGCTGTAACTCATAGCCAACTACAATAATAGCAAATAATAACATAAAAGTAGATTATGTAGGGTCAATATCTTATTTTTGCTTGTTTTTAATGGTTATAATTTATATTATATGTAACTTAAGGATATCCTTAATGTGAATAAATGGAAATTTATAAGATTGCTGAGGGATTATTTTACGACATCATTGAGGAAGAGAGAGCAAATTGATTTACATAGAATCAAAATTTAGAGTGATAAAAGCCTATAAAAATTAACGAGGCAGGCGCACCAACTTAATTCTAAGAAAGAAGTTCGTTTTTGAAACCTCTTAACTTGCTAGCTAGTAAACTCACTTACTAGGGACTTCACCCTCTCCATCTCGATAAATTTTATAATACAACAGAAGTAATATAATCAATTACTATATTATGATATATGTACCACTAATTACATGCTAATTCTTTAAAGTAAATACATACATGTCATAATATAATTTACTTGTTGCATAGTTGACATAATACCTCTGAAGTACTTTAGAATTTCTCTTCCACCGCAGATAGACGTCTTTTGTTAGGTGTATGTGTGCGGGTTTGGACCAAATTAAATACATTAATGTTAATGGGTTAAATGGCTTTCAAATACCAAATCCAAATTCAACCCATTATCAAATGGGTTTTAAGGTGTTGGTCAATTACCAGTATCTGACTCAAGAAGATTAGATTCGACAATTATTTTAATCATGTATTCTCATATCATATTAATCAGTCATATGAATTTTTGCTAAGTTTGGTTGAATCATACCAACTTATTTGATTCATAATTCAAAAGGTCACAATTGAGCTTATGAGTAGGCATATGGTTTGATTCTTCTTAAATCGAACCAAAATATATTAGTTCAGTTCAATTTGATTTAGTATGGAGAAATTGGATTGTTTCATGATTGGACAGTATCACTCCAATTCGCTCTACAAACTCCAACATTTTCAGCGTGAGTGACTAACATAAAAATCCAAAAGATTTCCATAATCTTCGTGGTTTTCATTAACCCCAAAACATAATACTCATGAAAATCTTATAAAAAGCTCAAGGGCCAAACTCCCAAATCTTAATCATAGATATCAAATCCAATAATTCTAAGTTTATACAATAAATAGAGTACTTAAATGTGATAGATATTCATACCTTAAGCACCTTTGTAATTTGTTAGTGACATGCCTTGAAGGCCAATCGAGTGGAGTTTGCTTTTAGAGAATTATTTTTATTAATTAACATTATGATATTTATAAAAGGGAAAAGTTTTTAATATTCATAAATTATATTAATGGATATAGTCCAAGAAATAAAATAGTTAAAGAACTCATTCTTGAATTTGTCGAGAATATAAAATGTGTATCATTTGTACTATATTTTTAAAATAGTTCCTAGTGGTGAATTTATGATTGAAAGTCAAAAATTTCTATAAACACTAGTATGTGTTATGAGATACTAAAATGAATAGTGAGTTTTATGTCATTGACATGAGATGTTAAGTCAAACACATAAGTGCTTGTTGTAAGATCAAGTTTACTGAACTTGACCAAATAATAATAAGTCATATGGTCTTAAGTGCTAATGACTTATTATACATAATTTTATTCACTACATTTAGTAATGGTCTTTAGACTTGAGGCATCACAGATGTCTTATACATAGACATCTATGTTATGTGAAAGCATAAGGAATGACTCTTAATCAAGGAATAGATCTAATAGTAGCTGTCATGGTTGGCTATGTATGGAAATATGTGTATGGCCAAAATATAATTCATCAATTTGTAATTAACAAAAAGGATATCCTATGTAAGTTATTATGGATTGGCATAAATCCTTGACCAAGTTCATCTAGACTTATTTTGAGGTAAAGGATAAGTGTTGCATAGATGAGACCAAGACATAGAGAAACAATGGAATAGGTCCTATAGATCCAACAATTCTTGTTATTTGGATGATCATGAAATACTGCTAGGCGTCACTTGTGACTTGTAAAAAGTTTAACATCATTATTACTAAAATACAAGTAGCAATGCATCTTAAGGTTATGAGAAAAGTTCTAATTGATAACTAAAGAGTTTATCATCTTTTAATGAATAAAGAGTTATCATTAAATTAGTTCTACTGTCTTATAACAAAGAATCTAAAAGGTTACATACCTAATATAAATGAAAAAGATTACTAGAAAATGAGAAGTTGAATTTCTTAATTTTAGAAAAATCGGTATTCATGTAATGATTTATTAGAGAATGAATATATCTTAAATATAATGTAAGATAGAAATTTTTTAATGTTCCATAAATAGTTTAACGACCAAAATAAATTTTATAAAACCTTAATTAAACATTAGGTTTAAGATCGAACATGTAAATGACCGAATTGGATATGTTTTGGTTCGCAAATGATTACAAATGTTTTGGACCGATTTTGGGTATAAAATTTTGGGCTTCTTATTGTACTTAATATGAATTAAGAAGAAGCACAATATCATGTAACAAAACAAGTCCACAATTAGTCATTTGATTTTATCAAAATGGGCTTAATTTGTTAAAGACAAATAATTAATTAAATAGTCTTTTTATTTATCTATTCAAATAATTGATTAAAAAAATTATTGAAGTGATAGGATCAATTCAATAAAGGATGACCTAGTGGATAGGTCGAGCTAATAGTAATGCTTGTGCCATTATTGGAGAGACAATGGTGGGTTTTCTTGGGTAGATAAAAATCATCATGAACTAGCATTCATGATTGATTATTATCACTCCCATTTCTAAACCAAATTAGGTGATTTGAAATCCTATGAACTCCTGGAACATTGCAAAGTGTGGATTAATTAGAGGCATCACAATTGAGGTGCTTTAAGATCTCAAATCACACAAAAATAGAAGTTGTTCACGCAGTGATTTGTTTCCTAGATAGTGTTTATAGCTTGCAGTTTTTAGTCTTTTTCTCTTACCTCACGAAGTCGTTTTTAAGACTACATGTTAGGTTATTAAACTTCAACCTTTGTTCTTGATTTTTATTTGTGAATGAAGACAATCCAAAGTTTCTAGAGCTTCTGTTAATCATTTCAATTTTATTGCACAAAAGTTGAGTTTTTAAGAACCTCAAGGAATATAAAAATGAAGTAAAAAAAATAGACTGGAAAGGTTATTAAAACCTTTTGATCAGATCAAGGTAATGAATATCTCAGTAGAGAATTTTAATATTATCTTAAAGAAAATTGTACTGTTCCACAATGAACACCTTCTGGTACACCAAAGCTTAATGGAGTATCTGAAATGAAAAACCACACACTATTAGATATAGTGCAATTAATGGTGAGTTATACTGACTTACCAATTTCTCTTTGGGGTTATGCTCTCCTTACGGCAACATATTTGCTAAACAGAGTACCTTCCAAACTTGTACCTAAGATACCATATGAGATATGGCATAGTAAACAACCAAGCCTAAATCATCTTTAGATTTAGAGATGTCCTACTTTTATCAAACAACTTAAGAGTGAGAAGCTTCGAGCTAAAACAGATAGTGACTTTAGGTTATCACTTCTCTATTCAATCTGACTAAAGGTTGAAAAATAAGCTAAGCAACCCAAGAAGAGGAGTGAATTGGGGTTTTAAAACTTAAGTTAAGCAAACCACACAATAATTAATTCTAATGCCTTAATAGAATCAAGAACAATAAATTTAACAATGCTCAAAATAAAAGAGTAAAGGAAGAGAGAACAAACACATGGATTTTCACATGTTCGTCAATCCCCCTATGTCTACGCTTCCAAGCACACTGAACTTGAGAGCTTCACTATCTAAACCTCCCAAGGATTCAAGTTCTTACAATTGACTTCCAAGATGTGAATAAACCTTTACATCAAGAGATTATCCCAATCTCTTAACTCAAGTATATCCCAACACTTACAATCACTCAACTTAATTTTGCAATATGGTTTACAAATGATTTCTCTCACACATAATATACATTTACAATTAAAAGCCCAAAGTGTGTTTTAATAAAATGATTACAAGTTTAAAGCACAAAAAAAATTGTATACCAGTAGCAAGCTCAAATATAACTCTTGAGATGGATGTTGTTTGAATTTAATTGAGTCTTTTTATACTACAAGCTGAAAACTATCTATTATAGACTTTTTGAGACTTAACAATTTCGCTGTTAACTTGTTGTTGAATCGCCGTTTTGACTTGAACAAGTTACTGTTGGGTTGTAATTCAAATAGTCAGTTTCCCATTTAATGTTGTCGGTTTGCCATTAACTTATCGCCTAGCCATTGTTCCTATTGTCGGATCACTGTTAATTTTTCTCAAAATACGTTGCTCTTTGGACACTATCGGATTGCCGTTAATTTGTAGTCAGTTATCCGTTATGCTACAGTGCCAAATAGTTTTGCTATAGTGGTAAATAGTTTGCTTAAGTGCAACAATCTTAAAAATACAGTTTTGACCTAAACTTTTAAAAACTATAATATAGCCAAAAACTTTATGAAATCATTCTAAAAGGTCCATTTTCAGAATTTAAAAGTTTTCAAAACTTTTTTAATTTAATCCATAAACTTGAAAACAAATAACTTAATAAAGCCATTATTTTCTTTAAATATAAAACTTTTATATTATGAAAATAATTATTTATTTTAAAATGTCATGAAAAATAACTTGAGCTTTTAAATACTTAAACATACATACATTTAATCATAGCATACATACATTTAACCATACTAGCTTTACAATAAATATAACATTAAAGATCATCTAAGCTAGTGAGATTGTAAAATATATACATTTTCTATTTTACCCATGACACATAGTTTGTTATCATCAAAATTAAAATATTCTATGACCATATAGGTCAATAAAGTGTAGCAGTCAGCAGGAATGCCATATTTCTTGAAAAGGAGTTATATTCAAGACAAGAAAGAAAATTAAAATTTATAGAAAATTCTAATGAGAATAATTTCAATGAAGTGCCTGTTGAAGTACAAACACAAGGGACACAACAGCTCCGAAGATCTAGTGGGGTAATTCACCCATCAGAAAGATATACTTTACTTCATCAGATGAATGACATATTTTTATTGGGTGATACAGATTATAAAGATGATCCTACTAGTTATGAAGAGGAAATATCAGATATTGACTCTAAGAAATGGCTTAATGTCATGGATTCAGAGATGGACTCTATGAGAACTAACCAAGTCTGGACTCTAGTCGATCCACCTAAGGGTATTATACCTATCGGATGCAAGTGGATCTTGAAGAGGAAGATAGGCTTAGATGAAAAGGTAGAGACCTATAAAGCAAGATTGCTAGCTAAAGGTTTTCCTCAAATACAAGGTATCGACTATGAGGAAATATTTTCACCGGTAGCCATACTAAGGTCCATCAAAATCTTATTGGCTATAATAGGCATAGCGTGTACCTTATTAGTATGTATTTGGCAACTTATTTAGGTGACTTCCTCCTTTGCATCTTCCCCGCTCGATGACTAAGCTATTTGGCCCACTTTTGAAACTATACCAGCCATTAGTTTTCTTAAAACCCCCTACTTTCAAGAGAAAATGATTATAAGATTTGGCAAATGGATATTAAAACCACATTCCTTAATGGGTATATTGAGGGAGCTATGTATATGATGCAACTTCCTGGTTTTAAATCTAAGACAAATCCTTATAAAGTATACAAGCTAAGAAAGACCATTTATAGGCTAAAACAAACCTCTAGGAATTAAAGCATCTAATTCCATGATGCAATCAAATTGTTTGATTTCATCAAGAATAATGATGAGCCATGTGTTTACAAAAAGGTCAGTGGAAATGCAATAACTTTCCTTGTGCTATATGTAAATGACATATTACTTATACAAAATGACATTGGATAAATATCTCCAGCAAAAATTTTTCTTTTTCAAAACTTCTCCATAAAAGACCTAGGAGATGCAATGTATATCATAGAAATCACAATTTATTGATAAAGATACAGAAAATTAATAGGTCTATCTCAAGATAATTATATAGAAAATATATTGAACAAATTCAATTTCTGGGATTCCAAAATTGGTTTTATACCCTTTAGACATTGAATTCATCTCTCAAAGAGTACGAGTCCTAAAACTTGTGATGAGGGAGAGCGAATGAATAAGATTCCATATGCTTCTGCAATAGAAAGTCTTATGTATGTTATGCTATGTACTTGACCGAATGTAGCTCATGCGGTAAGTGCCATTAGTATATACCAGAGCAATCGAGTGTAGAACATTAGAAGGCAATTAAGAATTAAGTACTTAAGAAGGACTAAAGATTTTTTCTTAATATATGGAGAGGGTGAGTTAGAGATGGAAAGCTTCATAGGTTAAAATTTCCTATCAGATGTAGATCATAGAAAATCTACATTAGGTTTTACATTCACCATCAATGGTGGAGCAGTAAACTAGAAAAATTCCAAGCAAGAAAATACTGTAGATTCCACCACTAAAGCAGAATATATAGCTTCATCAAATGCAGCAAAAGAAGCTGTTTAGATATGGAAGTTCATTTTACAACTTGAAGTGGTTCCAACCATTGCGTTGCCAACCTCAATATATGGTGACAACAATGGGGCTATAGTGCAAGCCAAGGAACTAAAGTCTCACTAGAAGTCCAAACACATTGAAAGAAGATATCACATTATAGAGAAATCATTGGAAATTGTAATGTCACCATGCAGAAAGTAGCCTCTATAGATAACATTATGAATCCTTTGACTATAGTACTGACCTAGTAACAGTTAGATCATCATCTTAAGAAGGTGGGCATGAGATACCATAGCGATTTACTTTAGTGCAAGTGGAAGATTATTAGTGATATGCTGCAAAGGCCAATCGAGTGGCTTTTGCTTTTAGGGAATTATTGTTATTAATTAACATTTTGATATTTATAAAATGGCAAAGTTTTTAATATTCATAAATTATATTAATAAATATAGTCCAAGAAGTAAGATAGCTAAGGACACATTCTCGAATTTTTTGAGAAATGACATGTGTATCATTTGTACTATACTTCTAAAATAGTTCCTAGTGGTGGATTTATGATTGGACGTAAAAAATTCCTATAATTGATGACTAAAGAGTTTATTATCTTTTAATAAATAAATAATTATTATTAAAATATTTGTACTATATTATAACAAAGAACCTAAAAGGTAACACACCTAATAGAAATGAAAAATGAGTTACTAGAAAACAAGAAGTTAAATTTCTTAATTTTAGAAAAATTGGTATTTATGTATTAATTCATTAGAGAATGAATATATCTTAAAAATGAATTAAGATAGAAATTTTAATGTTCCATAAATAGTTTAAGGACCAAAATAAATTTTATAAAACCTTAATTAAACATCAGTCTAAGATCAAGTATATAAATGACCGAATTGGACATATTTCGGTTCATAAATGATGATGAATTTTTTGGATCAATTTTGGGAATAAAATTTTGGGCTTCTTATTAGACTTAATATGGATTAAGAAGAAGCACAATATCATGTCACAAAATAAGTCCACAATTAGCCATTTGATTTGATCAAAATGAGCTTAATTTGTTAATTAAAGACAAATAATTAAGTAAATAGTCTATTTATTTAATTTTTAAAATTAATTGATTAAACAAATTATTAAAGTGATAAGATCAATTCAATAAAGAATGACTTAGTGATAAGTCGAGCTAATAATAATGCTTGTGCCATTATTGAAGAGATAATGGTGGAGTTTTATTTGGTGGTAAAAATCATCATGAACTAGCATTCGTGTTTGATTATTATCTCTCTCATTTCTAAACCAAATTGGGTGATTCAAAATTCTATGAACTCCTGGGACATTTCTTAGTGTGGACTAATCAGAGGCATCATAATTGAGGTACTGTAAGGATCTCAAATCATGAAAAAACAAAATTTGTCCGTGTAGTGGTCTGATTTCTAAACAGTGCTCATAGCTTGTTATTTTCAGTCTTTCTCTCCTACCTCATGAAGTCGATCTAAGGTTTCTAAAGCTTCAGCTGATCATTTCAATTTTACTGCATAAAAGTTGCATTTTTTAAGAACCTTATGGATAAATGTTGTTCTTCATAATTATCCCACACTTTTGTAAGTGAAATGAACAAAAATAACTCAAACACTTTGGCCATTCTCTCTTCAATCTGAGGCTGCCCACTAAGTGAAGTAGAAGCAGCTAGCTCTCAATTTGTTCTCTTCAAGTTATCAATTTATAGCAAGGGATTAATGGGTTTGGATGAAAATGACTAATATGAGTTTGGCTAAAACAAAACCCAATAATAAATAAATATAAGCATCAATATAATTTCAATTCTAATACTAATATTAATAATAGTAGCCAATAACAATAATAATGACATAATAAAAAAAATAGCAATCAAATTCGACAATAATTTAACAATCACAACATTATAATCAACATAACACTAATATTTACTGATGAAAGTTTTAGATACAACCCATTTATAAAAATTTATTTATATATGTTGAAACTAGACATCTTGATGATTATATAGAATTTTGTTTCATTTAAAATTGTTTTGTATTATATTTTTAATGAATTTTGAAATTAGACTCTGTGATTCTAGAAAACTGACATTTTTGTATGGAAAAATAGTTGATAAGTGAAGGGTACTCAATTCTAAATTCTGGATTTCAGGATATAATAGTCTTGAAAAAAATTATTTGCAATAGATTCTGAATGAATTTAGCTTTGAAATTTATACTTCTATATAATAATGCATCATTCAAGCCTATCAAAATTTCATGATATTTAGATCATTTTTTGATTTTATAAAAATCAGAGATGGAGGGCTAGTCATTTATGTTTCTACACTGTGAGAATAATACTTTTGATTTATGAAGTTATAAGAAATAGTTCCTTGAGAAGAATAGATTGTTACTACCTTTTTATACGAGTATGATGTTTGTGGGAGCTCAATCTTTAATGTTAGGTTACGTTGGTTAGATTATGAGGTAAACTTATCATTATGATAATCCAAAGGTAAGCAAACTAGACTTTAAACTATGATCACAATTAATATATACATTTGTGTGGATTTTATAAAGATTATTTTGATATCTGTATTATAGGTATTTTTGGCAGTGTATGAGTATTTGATATTTGCATTTGGCATAAGCATGAACATATGATGTTTCTTACAAGTTTATATAAAATGAATTATGTTTACTAATTGTATTTGTAAATTATGATTTATGTATTAAGTTTGTTATTATGTTAAGTATTATAAATATTAGCTTCAGGGGCCTCCTCTTGAAATTGTGTTGGGGGGACCTCTCGAAGGCCAATATATTGTGAAGTGCCATGCACAATGCAAAAAGTCATATACAACACAAAGTACCACATTTGAGATATGAATTTTTGAAAGTGACAATTGAAGTTATAACACTTGATATGTGTGGCCTTTCCTTTAAGATTGGTATAAGTAATATGTACGGCAAGTCAATGATGGGTGACTCAGTTTCATTATATGATATGTGAAATATGTAGACCTACTAAGTGGTAAAAAAATTTGGATATTCCTAGAAAAAGAATGATAAATTTTGTTAATTAATTTGAAAATTTTGAAACTTATGAACGAAAGTAAGTTTGTGCTCATGTCATTTCATTTCATGCATTGTATATATTATGTATTTAGTACGTTATGTGAAAAACTAGTTTGCTTATTAAGTTTTTATACTCTCTATAGTTTAACTAGCATGTGATGGATTTGGCAAAGTTGTTCATTCCTCCTTGGTTCCCTTTGTTTTTGAAAACTATTTGATGTGAGATTATCAGAATTTATGCGTAATTAGATAATGAGAATTTTTGTGATTTATTAAGTGTAAAATATCTTTTCTTTTTTGGAGTTATTTTGTTGAACTCTAATTTAACAACTTTACAAATGTTTAAGTTGTCTCATTATTAATTTGTTTTCTTCACTTTTGAGATATTAATTGATAGAAAAATCACCCTTACATTGTTTTTGGGTTTGGGGTGTGACAGCTGGGATGAGAAGCTACCCCTGTCAAGTCTAATTTTTTTAAAAAATTTAAATAATTTTACTCAAATATTAATTTTTTCTCTAATAATACTGACTATTAATCCCATTAACTTTCAGTAAAATATAGAACACTAGGTCTAAAAGTACATTTTCATAAATCAACTTAAATAAGTACATGTTCAATGAAAACACTTAAAAGAAAATGACATTCTTTAACATTGGTGCCAATTGACATGGATGCAGAGAAAATTATCTAAAATTTGCCCTACCTCACTTTAAAAGTCTAACAATGTGCATGCATGGTATCAATTATCTAATGACCAAACGTGCTTATTTATTTCATAATTTTTAAAAAATTTTAATATTATTTAGTTGTATTTTGAGTATAGATTTTGGGAATTATTTTACCTTTATTAGAAAAGGCTTCAATAGCATTAAAAAACACAAGATATATATAGGTGATGACAAATATGGGTATCTTTGAAGGCTTAAAATAAAAGTATAAAAAAGAACTACAATAATTATTTTTTCTTCTCACAATTTATGGTAAATTTATTCATTTCTTACGCACATATTTCACCAGATATTTTCATTTTTTTGGGGCTATAATTGCGGGCCAAACAAATATTTTTCTTAGTTGAAATAGCAAGATTCCAAACTTATTTATCGTGTTTTCTTCGTTTCTTCAGATTTTTCAATCTAGAAATAATAAAAAAAATCCAATTTTTTTAACAATATTTCAGCAAACCAAGCATAACTTACCACTTTTCAAAAAATAAAAACTAAAAAGAAGCACAACTCGGAAATTTACACAAGATTTGTGACTTCATCAGTACTAATCTAAAAACAATATGTATGGACATTTGCATAATTGTTAAAGTTTATGTACTAAGTCAATAAGTAAGGGTGGGGAAAAAGACTGATCAAACTAATAGTTCCATTTAATTTCGGTTCAATTTTTATTACAACAAAAGACCGATTAATTGATTCGGTAAAAAACTTCAATTTACTAGTTTGATTTTTAGTTCTGTTAATCAGAACCGAAAACCTAACTAAAAAAATTGAATAATTTACAATTGAAAAAAAAAATTGCCATGTTGTAAAATTTGATTAGTTTGCCTCATTTTATAGCCATACACAATAACACACAATAATATAATATTTAGTGGCGGAACTAGGATTTTAATTTAAGGATTGCCAAATATATTGCAAGTTTGTATTTTAATTTAGTTTGATCAAGATTCGATTAGAATGGTTACTCATAGGGATTGTGGCTACTCATTGAGAAAAGCTTGCCTGACCTAAGCTCGGGTGTTTCGAGCTGGGGGTTGGCCTTGCCAAACATGTTTTATAATATTCAGCTTGATTGATTAATATTTTTATTAACACTAGAAAGTAGAGGCAGGCATTATTTAGTTTGGTTTGATTCAGGGCTGAATCGAACCAAACTGAAACCAAATAGTTCAGAAAATTTTGAACCACATACGAACCAAATAATAGAACCGAACCGAATTGAACTAAATTAATTCAGTTTAGTTAAATTCGGTTCAATGGTTTGGTTTGGTTCAGTTTAATGGTTTAATTTGGTTTGGTTTCATCATGTATAATCATTCAATTAAAAAAAAAGGAATATAATAGTAATTTTGAGTCTACAAATCCACAAATAATAAACAACATAATAAAATCTAACAATAATAAATTAACATAATAAAGTCCAATAATAATAAAGAAATACACAAAAATAAATAACATAATAAAATTCAATAATAGTAAATTAACATAACAAAGTCTTACATTAATTTAGAAATCTACACTATATTATAAAAGAAACTTCAAACTTCTATTGCCAACAACATGTTGCGGGATGAGTGATTGCGCAATAACCCGCGCAGCACTTAAACAACTTCTAGCACAAAATTGCTAAGTAAGCCTGATGAACTTCTCAAGCTAGCTAGGTAAAGAGACTTACAAGAGTGCTAGAAAGAAGAAAAGAGCAATATGGCCAATATGTGATTTTATTATTCACAAGAGAGGTTACAAGAGAACTTTACACATATTTGTGTGATATGTGTGTGTGTGTGTTTGGAGATTTGGAGATGCCTAGGATGGAGGGTGCTAACCCTTATTTATAGTAAGGCTTTCCTAGTTCTAGAGTTATCTATTCAAGTTATACAATTCAATTTGTACAAGTAACTATCTAGATAAGGATAAGGATAAAATGGTGATAAGAATAAGTATGATGGGTTCTAGATATGGAGTATGCTAATGGTTTCTAGATAATGGGCTGAGCTTGCTAAATGCACATGCCTTGTAACAGCCCGATTGCTTAGCGCATCCATACTGAGCGCACCACGGCTGGCGAGTTATGTGGGATGGTCCATTTCTGAGCGCTACTCACTCCTAAGTACATCCCGTCATTGGGTGTACCTATACTAAGTGAACCCGTGTGTGCAATTTGGTGGTAAACTTGAGTGGTTCGTGACAATCCACTCCCACCTATGCTCGCGATGCCCTCATCGCATCTTCATACTTGTATTTTTTAATGTGCTCCGCCAATTTCCATAAGTCTTTTTCGTGTTCCCACGTTGATCGGTAGTGAACTCCACATCCTTGTCATACGAGGTAATAACAGCTGTTAAGGCCCTCTTCGATTCTCCGCAGCTTGGATCTTTCGTATCTTCGTGATATGGTTTGAGTAGATTCACGTGAAAGACCGATTGAATCTTGAGTCTTGGTGGAAGTTAGAGTTTATATAAGATGTTACCCACACATCGTACTACTTGGAAAGGTCCTTATACCTCCTTACTAACCTCTTGTGTACTTGCCATAATGTCTTGAATTATTGAGGTAGGAGTTTGATCAAAACTTGGTCACCTTCCTTGTATTCGACGCAGAGTCTCCTTATGTTAGCCCATTTATTTTTTTTATCTTGTGTGCTTCTTTGTAGAGATATGCTCACGTGATGTTCGCTTTCTCGCAACTAGTGGGCGAGCTTGTGAGCTGCTGGGCTTTTCACCCCATAAGTTGAGGCTTCGGCATTGGGTGTTATGGGCTGAAATCTCATGATGATCTCGAAGGGACTTTTGCCTGTAGCCTCACTTTGCTGAAGATTGCATGACGCATGCACAGTCTTACCATTGACGTTTGCATTCATATACATGAGCCATTTCTTCGCATGTGCTGGTGGCTAGCTCTCGAGTGCAACGAGGCACTAGAGGGTACCCATATTGGATTGGGGTTCCTTTCTCGTGGGTGAAGGCTGGCCTTTGAGTTGTACAGGGAGGGGCATTAAGCGACTTCTTCTCCAGACAGTCGCGTACCCAATGTAGACCATTGCAGATGAAGCATGGGCTGCGAGGCTTAGGTGCATCTTCCTTTCTGTCTGCCTTACCTTTCTCGCTCTTATGGCTAGGAGGCTTTTTTTACCCCCACTCCTTGCGGTTATGGCATTTGTCCACCCTCTCCCCTACCTTTGCTTTGATTTAGCCTCTTGTCTTTAGCTTGGATGGAGTAGTCGGCGAATGATTCCGCAATGGTGATGGCACCATCAAAAGATTATATGCCATGGCTATCAGGTTTTGGCATATCTATGCGGCAATAGTGAGTGTGTGCTTGTGCGAGGCCCAATCCGAGTGTACTTCCTCTACTTCCATGCAGACTACTCGTACTCCTCTTGTATGAATACCTCATCGTAGAAAGCTCGAAACTCCCCTCAAAGGGTGTTGCTTTAATCTTGCATGAGGGCCTTGGTGGCCAATGTGAAGTCGGCATATTCGCCCTCTTGACCATCCACCCTAATCTCCAAATTGTTGAGGGTGTCTTGAACTATAGACATCGATGTTTCGAGCATTGTGACGCGAGGCTCCAATGCATCTACGGAATGAGCCCTCGACTTTCTGCGGGTCTTAAATTGTGTATGACCCTCCTTGTGGCCATGTGTAGGCTCTGGTTGCACTTCCATACTAACAACGCCCTCTTGTGTTGTGCTAGGAAGATTGGCCATTGCTTTAGGCATGAGCTAGGTTGCATGGGTGCAAAATCTTGGCTTTGATACCACTTATCATGGGATGAGTGATTGCACAGCAACCCGTGCGACACTTAGACAATTTCTAGCACAAAGTTGCTAAGTAAGCCTAATGAACTTCTCAAGCTAGCTAGGTAAAGAGATTTACAAGAGTGCTAGAGAGAAGAAAAGAGCAATATGGCCAATATCTGATTTTATTATTCACAAAAAAGGTTGCAATAGAACTTTACATATATTTTGTGTGATATGTGTGTGTGTGTGGGTGTTTGGAGAATTGGAGATTTGGAGATACCTAGGATGGAGGGTGCCGACTACTATTTATAATGTGGCTATCTTAGTTCTAGAGTTATCTATTTAAGTTACTATCTAGATAAGGATAAGCATGGTGAGTTCTAGATATGGAGTATGCTAGATGCTTATAGATAACGACTGTGCTTGCTGAGTATACACGCCTTGTGATAGCCCGATTGCTTAGCGCATCCGTACTGAGAGCACCACGGCTGGCTAGTTATATGGGGTGGTCTATTTCTAAGCGCAATCCACTTCTAAGTACATCCCGTCATTGAGTGTATCCATACTAAGTGAACCCGTGTGTGCAATTTAGTGGTGAACTTGAGCGGCCCGTGACAGACAGCTCTCCTAATCCTCACTTGTTCATCCTTTAACATCTATATCCACAATGCCTACACAGACGTGTAAATTTATAAAACAAATACTCCCAAAATAGTTTAATATACAACTAACTTCATCAATCTTTTCAACCAATATACCAAAATTTCCCAAACATCTAATAGCAAAATAAATTAGAATATTCTTAATCACAAAAATATAACAAAATTGTACAATCCAAAATATATTAATAATAATATGACTCCTAGCGCCATCATGTGGCCATAATTTCAAAAAAAAAAATTCCTGTGGAAGGGCGGGGGGGAAGGAATATAATAAAATCAGATGAGTGTAAAAATTAGTGAGCTTAATGAGTGGATAATAGTTTTTGAAATTAAACTTCCTTTAAACTAATTATATATTTTCACTATATTATTTCATCAGTTACTTATTTAACTTATTTAACTTTAAATCAAGTACTAACATAAAATAATTCATGATAACACATATAGTCAAGGAAATTGTATCACATTATAATATAAAATACTTGACTCTAAAATTGTCATTAATGGTGCAACTGTTATAATATAAAAGTACCTAGGGGAATAATCTTGTCATAACTGAGCCTCTGTGAATGGTGCAAGGACATACCATCTGGGTACTGTCATGTTTAAAGCTGCACAAATAGATCAAATAATTTACTATGCTACACAAATAGGCCAAATAATGTATTATCTCATATATCTCATCATGTATCTACATGTATAGTACACGACCCAAAGCATCTATGTATACTCAGATGAACCCCGAAAGCCTCTATCTCATCTGTATCTCAGTAATTGAATCTTTGTTATCATCATATTACATGCTTAAGCCTCGAAAATGTAAAAGCACCCAAGCACATACTCAAAGCCTTTCTGTTATTAAGACGGGCCCCAAAGGCCTCTTATCTCATCAGTATCTTATGATTTTTTTACAATGGTAAAACTCGACTATCGTCAATGTTCACGGATTACTTCTCGATTGCAGTTCCTCTTAAATTAAGGAAACGACATAATTAATTTCCGTAATGTGAAATACAATTAACTTTATGCGATATAGCTTGAGACAAACATCTATCCACAATATACAACTCCTATATCTATAAAATTAGTAAACTACCCCAAATCATAAATTACTGAATTACCGTCAAGACTATAAATTACCAAACTATCCTTAATTTAAGAAATGAATAAAATATCCACAAATTTAAAAATTTTGAAATTACCCTTGTCCGTCAATAGTGATTGGAAATCAAGCGACGATGGTCGAGATGGTAAAGTTAGACACTTCAAACAACGCTGAGTCCATTAGTAGTGGTAGTGAGCTTCAACACATAGTGATGGTATCGGGTCGAGGTTCCATAGCCTCGAGAGCTTCAATAACCGATTTGCGATAAATCAACTCTTTTGATGAAAGTTGACAAAAATGACTATTGTAAGGGACAAATTTTTTATTTTTAATCCAGCATTATTGGATCCTTAATCCAATGTTGGTTATATATCAGTACTTATATGTTGCAGACTGTTGTATATGATTAAGCCTAATTAAAAGTAATCTAATAGGATTTTCGATAATTTGGGCTTTAATATTTCTAATAAAGTGCGGAATTTTAATGTGTAGAGACTAAAAGGGTAATTACTATTTTTATGATGGGTTGAATTAGAAATACCTAAAGACAACAAGAAAAGTTGTCTATATAAATTGTTATAGTCCTTAGGTCACACGTATCTTTTTAATCTTTTGGACTTCTCATCATCAAAGAGAAAGCAGTGAGAAACTTAAAGAATTATCTAGGAGAACATATTGATCTGGAAAACTAATCACATAATTCTAGAGAGCAATTCAATTTTATGGATACCTCTATACTTTTATATATTTAATTATTAATTCATAATAATACAACATAAATGTTCCTGGATTTTGGGTAATGGATTTCGCTAAAAGAATTTCTTGTTCTAATAAGTAGTAATAGAGTCCCTTCATATTGAGTCGTTGAGAATTGAATTTATTTTCAATTAATAATTAAATATACAGTGTTATCAAATTTAATAATTTTGGTATTATTTAGTTCAAGAGCAAATTGAGGATTAAGAAAAATTATTAAGGTAAAAAAATTCAGATTTAAGTTTTAAGGTTTATATATTCGGTTTTTTTAAGATTTAGAAAAAGTTATTCTTTTTAGTATTAATGAAAACAAAATTTGGAAATCAGGCATTGAAAAAAAAAAACAAATGAAATTTAGTTTTTAAGGATTTGAGATAAAAGTCGACACGAGTCACTCGTCCTCGCTGGCATTACCGTTGCCAACATGGGTTGTCCAGGATGCGCCAAAGAGCAGCCACAGTAGAAGGAGACCAAAACTGGCAGAAGGACGTCGCATCACGAAACTAAAAAAAAGGGTAGCCGTTTTCTAGCAGGGTACGGTGTAGCCAATGGCTACATTAGTGCCTAAATCACGACCATTAGGCTATGGCAACTTGGATGAGAAGTGGCTTGCCGTGGTGCCCCATGGCTGTTTAAAGTAAGAAAAAATAAAGAATAGGACTTTTTTTAGAAACTGGTTAGAGTTGGACATTTGATTGGAAAATGGGTCCATATTGGATTAGGATCTAGTTCAAGTTGATCCAACTCGGTCAACTGTTGACCATTAACCATTGACTGGACTTTTACCAATTTTTTAAAAAATTTTTTGGTAATTTTGATGTAATTTTAAATTCAAATATTGATATGGTAATATATATTTTGAAATGAATTAATTTAAGCAACATGTCACCAAAGTGACCTCTATTGTGAAAATTAATTTGTTTTAAAATTTAAATAGTTATGTTTATGTGATTTCTGTAAATAACGTTTAGTCCATAATAAGGTCTATATTTGACAGAGTTACATGTGCGCCAGTGGTAATAAATGCGTGATGATTACTTAGTTTTGGATGTGAATAATTAATCAACCCAAAGAAAGATTTATTGTTTGATATATTCTTATTATCAGTGTTTGATTATTACGCCATGATATCACTTATAAGTTAATATTTTGTCCAAAGATTAAATATTAATGGAGTGTCTGGTATATTGAGTTAGGGTTTACCTTTAGTTGAATTTAATTTTGTTTAGAGATTTATGAGAGTTTTTTTTTTGTTATCTGATTTAGTTATGACTCCTACCAATATTATTGCCAACACTAATTTTGTTCCAATGCTAACAACTTTAATTTCAAATCTTAGGAAGATAATATATTAATAGTTTTCATAGTCATAGATCTCAACCTTGTGTTAAAGGTTGATTGTTTCCTACCTTTTACGGATGAAAGTACCTTCGATGAAAAAAAGATATGGAGAGGTGAGAGAAATCAAATTGCATGTGTGTGATGATCATAAAGAAGGCCATTCCGAAAGAATTCAAAGGTTGAGGAGTTTCTTGTAGACATTAAAAAGAGGTTTGTTAAGAACGAAAAGGCTAAAATAGATACTCTATTAACAAATCTAATTTCAATGAGGTATACAGGTAAAGGCAATATCAGGAAATACATTATGGAGATAGCTTATCTTACTTCTAAGTTAAGAGCACTTAAGCTTGAACTCTCTGGGGACTTGCTAATGCATCTGGTTTTGATATCCTTACCACCATAGTTTAACCTGTTCAAAGTAAGTTATAATTGTCAAAAAGTGACTTGGTCTCTAAATGAGCTCATATCACACTATATTCAAGAAGAGGATAGGTTAAAGAAAGATAAGGCAAAAGGTGGTCACCTAGCTTTTACCTCTAAAGACAAGGACAAGGGAGGAACAAGGATAGGGAAGCTATAGATATAACACCTCAAAAGAAACAACAAAACAAATCATGTGATCTGGAAAGTACTAGTTGTTTCTTCTGTGGAGCTTAAGGGCATAAGAATAAGTATTGCAGTAACTATCACGCATACCATATTAAGAAAGGTATGCTCCTTAATTTGTTTTGCTTTGAAGTTAATTTAACTTTGGTGCCTACACACATATGGTGGATAGGTTCTAGTGGTTACCTGAATTGTAGAAAGTTAAGTGATAGTGAAAGATACATCTATATAGGCGATGGCAAAAAGGTTGAAGTTAGATTATTATTAAAGACTAAATTTTATTTGAATCTTGATGAAACATTTGTTATACCGTCCTTTAGACGGAACTAGATTTCTATATTTATTTTGGATAAATTTAGTTTTTCTTGTTCATTTGGGAATAAAAAATTTAGTTTATTTTATTATTCAAAATTGGTTAGGTCTGGTTCTTTGTCAAGCTATGATAATCTTTATTTAATTGATATGATTACCTCAATTAATGAATCCCTATAATTGAGTACACAAGCATGAAGAGCAAATTAACCAATGAGAATTCGACTGCGTTATGGCATAAAAGGTTGGATCATAGCTCTAGACGTTGAATAGAGAGACTTATGTCAAATGAAATTCTTGACTCCTTAGATTTTATAAATTTTAATTCTTATGTTAACTGTATAAAGAGGAAATAAACCCATAATAGGAGATTTAAAGCCAACAGGACTTTAGATACCTTAGAACTCATATAAAACTCGTCTTGTCGTAAAGTTTACACAAAAAGAAGATATCGACTATAAAAAGTCTTTCTCTTTAATTTTTTTCAAAAGACTTTTTCAGGATTATAATGGTATTAGTGGCATATTTCAATATCAGATAGATATGAAGACAATGTTTCTTAATGGTGACACTAACAAGACGATCTATGTGGTGCAGTCAGAAAACTTTGTGTCATGAGATCCAAAGAATATAGTTTGTAAACTTAAGAAATCCATTTATGGACTCAAGCAAATATCTCAATAATTGTATTTCAAGTTTCATCAAGTGATCATCTCTTTTAGTTTTGAGATGAATTCGGTCGATGACTGCACATACAATAAGTTTTGTGGAAGTAAGTATATTTTTTGATATTATATATGATGACATTTTACTTGTCAACAACGATATGGGCTTGTTGCAGGAAACCAAGAGATTTATAGCTAAGAATTTTGAGATGAAAGATCTTAGTGATGCCTTTTTTACATTAGGCATACAAATACATTGGGATGAATCCTGGGTTAATCTTGGATTATTATAAAAGAGTTATATTGAAAAAGTTCTTAAGAGATATGGCCTGCAAGATTGCAAACCAGAGTATACCCTATGGTTAAAAAAGTCAAGTTTAGTGTTAAACATTACCCTAAGAATGATTTTGAGGAAAAAGAAATGCAGAAGATTTCTTATGCATCAACAGTAGGAAGTCTAATGTATGCTCAAGATTGTACATGATAAGATATTACGTACATTACTAGGATGTTGGGCAGATATTTGAGTAATCTAGGAGTAAACCATTGGAAAATAGCCAAACGGGTATTGAAGTACTTACAAAAAATAAAAGATTACATGCTCAGGTATCATAGGTTAGGTCAGCTTGAGATCATCGGATATACTGACTATGATTTTGCTAGATGCCAAGATAGTACGAAGTCTACAATGGGCTACATTTATATGCTAGCTAGGGGTATTATTTATTGGAATAGTGCTAAACAATCATAGAATTTATTGGAATAGTGTTAAACAATCACTTATAGCATTTTCTATGATGGCAACGAAATTCATAGAATGCTAACAGAATATGGTTGCTGAATTTTGGCACGGGACCATGCATATTAGATTGTAATGATAGGCTATTTAGATTATTTTGTGACAATAAGTTAGCAGTATTATATTCCAATTACAACAGAAGCTCGACAAAGTCAAAGCATATAGACATCAAGTTCCTAGTTGTTAAAGATAGAGTTTAGAGTGAGCAATTGTCTATAGAGTACATTGGCACAAACTCCATAATTGCGGATTCGCTTACTAAAAGATTGCTATCCAAAATATTTTATGGGCACATTACTTGTATGGGTGTCGTATCATTTTAGGATGTTCAGTTTTGGTGGGAGTTTATAATTTTAGATGCTTTTATGATATAGAAATTTTTTAGTTATTTCAGTTTATGGATATTTAAGGTTACTTTTGGCAGAAATAAAATTTTGGTTTACTCACATTCTTATTTCGATATGGTTTGATCTCATCAAGGTTTAAGGTGGATTAGTTGAAAATAGGCATGTTAAGATTACATTGGATGAAATTTCTATACTGCACACATCCACATCACGATCCATGTAATCAGTTGTATTGACATAGTGACCATTGATGGGTTGAGTTACAACAGTTATACTGAATGTCGCTTTAGTCCTATATTGATATAATTGATGAACCAAATTGATTATAAATACATTTCGGTAATGATAATAAGGTTGAGATTATACTGTTATAAGGTTATACATATTGCATAAGCAGGAGATTGTTGGATTTTTAATCCAACATTGTTGGATCTTTAATCCAATGTTGGGCTTGTATGTGAAGAATTATATTTTGCGGACAATTATATAAGGTTAAACCCAATTAAAAGAGATTTAATAGGGTTTTCAATAATTTGGGTCTTAATGTATCTAATAGGATGTGAGCCATTAATGTGTAGAGACTAAAAGGGTAATTACTATTTCTATGATGGGTTAAAATAAGAATACCTAAAGGCAATAGGAAAAGTTGTGTATATAAGTGGTTATGGTCCTCAGGTCACATGTATATTTCTAATTTTTCTGACATTCCATCGTCAGAGAAAGAGCAATGAGAAACTTAAAGGATTATTTAGGAGAACATGCTGATTTGGAAGGCTAACCACATAAATCTAGAGAGCAATTCAGTATTATGAATTCATATATACTTCCGCATATTTAATTATTGATTCTTGGTAATACAATATATTTGTTCCTGGATTTTAGGTAATAGATTTCACCAAAGATTTTAATTATTATTCTAACAACAAAATCCAGGTGGCCCTATGTCATAAATCCAGCAAAATCTCGTCGAAACAAGGTGGTGATTACCGCCACTGGTTTTGATCGGCAGCTTATGACCATTTCTTGATGGCTTGGATAGTGCAAGGATGAATGGCATTGACTAAAGATCTGAACAGCTCCTTCAATTGCTGATGACGTGGCTAGAATCAGAAACAACTGCCGGGTCAAGTTCGAATTTCAGTTTGAGTTTGGGTATTACCCATTCAGTTTTTCTCTCTTTATGTGTGTGTCTCTCTCTTTGTTTATCTCTATCACCCTCAATTTATAGTAACAAGCTTGCTTTCTTCTTTTTCTTCTTTTTGTTTTCTTTTTTAAGCTTAGTACAAATTATGCTAGTGATGGACTTGAGTATTGTAACAAAAGCTAGAAACATAGGGCATCGGATCGTGTTTGTATTATCTCGATTTCATGTCATGACAAGTTTAAACTAATCTAAACAAGACTTCAAATTTGACAGCCAACATTCATTTATTCATGTCAAGTAATCGAGTTGCTTTAAATTTGCCAATAACAGTTGTAATGAGTCTAATATCTTTTAAAACTTTAGGTCAAAGGAAAAAGTCTAGTAATACACTTAATTAAAAATAAAGTGCATATGTTACATATTTATAGTTTTAAATCCTGTTAAGCCTAATTATTAAAGCTTAATAATTAAATAAGATAGATTAGTAAAGCGTAATGAAAGAAAAAATGTAGAGTGTAAAATTCAGGCATTTCGGTCTGACAAAAGACATGCTAGGGCCGAGCTCAGATTTTTCCAAACTTTGCCTGAGCCCAACATTTTACCATCCCTAATTATTTTGTTCCTATTCTGTTTAATTTTGAAAAAAGATCAATTTTAACCGATTCTGTTCGGTTTAGTAAAAAACCAAACACCAAATCGTGCACACCCTATTGGTAAAAGATTAATAGAAGTCTCCATGAAAAGCTTATCATTGTTAAACTCCTTTAATAGCTAGTTAGGATCCTTTTTTACATGAGATTTCTGAGCAAATACAGTTTAGTGATTAGTTAGTAATAAATTAATCGAGTAAGAAATAACCTTGTTTTTCTATATATAAAAAAAGCTTTTTTATTCATTATTAATTTTTTAAAACATATAATTAGTGCGTTCATTGCAAGTTCTACTAGTACACCTACCGACTTGTAGAACTCCAATGACTAGCCATGATCAGATCATGTCCTATCAGAGTAGGGCATGATTCATTGTCATTGTTTAGTGTTGATTTTTGCTCATTATGCACTAATTCAATTATTTAAGCTACAATAGTAAATAAATAAATAAATTATTTGAGATACAATAATCAACAGAAGAGACTTATATAGCCTTACCAATAGAGAAGCTATAATTGAAAAGATGGTACTCTAATAATGTTAGAAACAGATAACACTACGTACAATTATCATCGAAATATAACTGAACGGCAAATAAGAATTACAGCAAACATGAGCAACTAAATTGAACAACAAACAAAGATAAAATCCTGACGCCGGTGTAGCATAATTTTCACCTACTATCTGGTGTTTTAGGTTTAATAGCATTTTTTTTTTCTTAGGATACAACGAGTACGAAATAGTTTTAGTACACCTCTAAATTGTTATGTATATTGTATTTAGTGTAGTTTAAAAATGAAAGGAGCAACCAATATATAGTAATTAAAAGGGGCATTTCCGTCCAATAAATTGCATTAAGTAGCTATAGCTGCGTTCAATTTTGATTAAAAGCACCAATAACTAATGTGATTAATCCAAAATTTAATTTCAAGAAATTAAGATAGTGCTAATCTACCTATTACAAACACATTTGTAACTTCTCTTACTTGTAATTCCATGCAATTTAGGAGTAAGAATTAATAGAAAATAAATAACACATTTGTAACTTATCTTGCTGGTAATTCCGTGCAATTTAAGAGTAAAAAAATTAATAGAAAATTAAAAAAAAAAAAACATGACTAAGGCAACCCTTGCACAATTTTAGTTGAAGCGAACACGAGTCAAGCTATTCAGGCTGAGATTTGCACTCAATATGTTTATATTCTTACCTATAAACATAAGTAATTATATATAAATCTTTTATACCTTAGCTCTCTTTCCCATGTAAGATAAAAGTATTTCTTTTCATTTTTTTAACTCCATGATTGAACTTTCAGCAAAACTTCTCATTCACTCGACTATTATTTTAAGTATATAAATATTCTATTTTGAAGTACTCAGCAAAATAATATCTTAAACACCTTCAATCTTTCACGTGCACCAAGTAGATACCACTCAAAATCATGCCTCAAAATAGCCATTCGTGTGCTACTTTTCCAACAAATAAAAAGAAGAATGACACTTTCATCCCTCTTAGAACTAACTTTGATTTTTTTGGCCTTGATACATTTTTAATACTGTATTTCATCCCTAAAGTTAAAATAATAACACAAAAACAAATTGATAAATCTAAATGTGACATTCTAAATATTAATTGATTATTCCGATTCTCTACAAATTAAATTAGTTAATGTGTTTGTTAAAAAATCATATTCAGAGAAAAGGGACATTAAAAAAAAACAACAATAATAACTTTGTTTTAACACTAGGGAGGAGTAAGAATAAAAATATATATTAGGAACCAAAAAGGTTAAAGCTAATTCTATACCCAACAAAAAAAAAAAAAAAGTACGAAAGCAATTTTTATAAAAGATTGAATATATCTGTTGGCAAATGATCCAATCATCAGAAGAAGTAGGCCAAAAATAGGATAAGCAAAGGATAACACAACGTACCATGAATTGATAAATTTATTATATGGATATGATTTAATGTTCGATAAATAGTCGAGAAAGCAAAATAATTTCCGGTACTACAACGTACTGAGAAGCCCATTTTCGTGCGTTTTATTTATAGCATAGTACTAGTAAAGTGAAGAAATTTTCTCCACCTTCTACTCGACGTTGATCTCTAATTTCATACCATGATCACTGCAGTGCGTCGGGACTCCACAGATAAAAAAGTTTTTGCCGCCCTTGAGAACAACCTGATCCTTTCCTGTTTGAAACTTCTTAGCATCACTTGCAGCTTTACATGAATCATGACCCTCTTGATCTACAATTATTACATTGTGTCTTTGTGGATCATAGTTGAATTCTGCATTAAATATAAAGATATATTAATAATTATTAATTTTCAATTACAATATACATATTTTATCTTAAAACAAATTATATATATATAAAGAAGATATTTTTATAGCAATGTTGAAAATCTTAATATTCAAAACACAATTTGAGTCTAAATTGATGTCACAATAATTTATTTATAACTGGTATATCATGTTAAATATTAATAACTACCTAATGTGATAGTTACAAATAAACCGACTTAAATTTAGTCTTAAATAAATTATTGAAAAAAACATATATCTTACAATTAACTCAATAAAGGATGGACAAGCATGCTCAATTTGGAAAAATAACTAATTTATTAATAAATTAATTGTTGCGTCATATGTATTTTAAATTCATCAATAACTTTGTAATAAAAAAAAAAAAGAAAAATAGTCTTTTACTTTTATTATTTTAACCTGATGTGGTGTACAACCTAATATTGATTAATAAAATTTCTATGAGCAATTAGTAAATAAAATATAAAAAGTAAACTTTTTGGAAGTTTAGGAAGCTTGAAGAGGAAATAATTAATTTATAGAAGAAAAGATAGTCACCCCCTAGTTTAACGAAATGGTCACAAAGACTTATTTTCAGAAATGATTTCATATATTCTTTTTAGTATAATTATATTTTTTGATTATCGTGGCCTAACTATATTTTATATATACATAATTGTCAAAAAAAAAAATCTATATCTAAAAGCAACAAAGTTTTTATAGTTATTTCACCAAATCATAGAGTATCGCTGTCATTTCCCTAATTTATAAAAGTTTGATAATTTTCTCTATCAATAATCATTAATTCACTTTCAAATTAAGGATGATCAATAAGAAAACATGATTATATATGCAGAAAGATAAAAACACATGTTTTAAGGCAGTATATATGTACACATCAGATTTATTTACCAAGTATATCACCCCACTTGAAGGTTTTTCCTTGAGGCCAATTTTGCACACCAAAGGCCCAACCGCCATCATCTCCAACCTTGAAGGTTGTTGCAGAGCCAATATTGCAATGCATCAGCAACGATAGCACAGTTACTACAGCAATAATTGCACTGCCTCTCGCCTGAGCCATAATTTCAACAGAAATATTTCTCTGTAATTAGTAGTACGTAGAAGACTAAAATGAAGTGCACACATTGACAAATTATTTCGGCCTTTTTATAGGGTTTAGTTTGCAAGAATTCAATTCAATTTCATGCCAAATGAATTTAGTGAAAATGACAAACATGCCAAATTTACTCTAGAAAAATAATCTACTTAAAATGATTTGAGATTTTGTTTTGATTAGTAACGTTTATACGAGGAAATACTCATCATAATGTCCAAATTAAATTGATTGTATGCTTATCATGAAACCTTATGGATGGCAAGTTTATTCCAATGCTGATGAATGCATTGATTTCTCTGATCTATTTCTTTTTTAATATCTATTCCTATGCTCATGACACATTATTAACAAAAATTGATTAACTAAAAGATTCTGTTATTTATTATGTAAAATTATTTTGTTAACATAAAAGCCATTTTCTCTCTGATAAAAAAAAGAAAAGAAAGGAAAAAACGGTGATTTGAAGATGGTTGATTGGTGAAGACATGGATCCATACCTTAAAGCTGCATTTAAAATCAATAAATCAAGTGTTGATTTTTTTCCCCACTTTTTAAAATTTTATGAATTTCATTTGCACCGGCCGGACCATATAAAATTTTGTCCAAAAGAAATTAAGAGAGATTTAAATGATTAATTAACTAAATTTTTATTTTAATTTAATATATCATAAATGTTTTGTAATTTTTTTTTTTTAAGGTGAGATGTGTTTTCACAATATTGTGCGGGGGATAAATATCACCGGCTTACATTTTAATACTTGTTCATGCATTTAAGGAAATGTATTTTTTTATTAAAAGAAAAAATGATGTAGTATATGCCTCCTTCATTTTTTTTTTTTTATCAATAAGAGTCTTTACCTCATTTTTTGTTTGAAGAAATGAAATAAAAGGTAATGAGGAAATATGGAAGAACAAATAAAACATAGATTTGTATTATACTTGATTTAAATTAACGTAAAAAAAATGTAAAAGCATAACAAATAAACTGAGTTGGCTATTGGCAATGTGGAGCTCGGATAAAAATTTTATAAAATTAAACGTTAAGGAATCAAAGTTAAACAAATTTATTTACTTATTGGGTTAAACTGTTAAAATATTAGGCTTCTAGGGGGCCAAATCGTAAACAAACTTCATGCAGTGGAATAAAGCATATTCAGATCCTATTCAAGTTTTTGTTAGACCCGTCACAAGAGCTCATACAAAGAAATTCAAATAAGCACTTAATGGGCTGATGCAAGTAATTTGAGATCAATTCAATTCATAGAGGCCCATTGAAGAAATATCACAATATATTTAGACCAATAAATGCGTGATTCAAGTTCTTGAATTTTCTGAGCAATCAAATCCATGAAATCGATCATTAAGAATGAAAGATATGCTACAATCTTTTCAGATAGTGTTTCCATTTTTAAAAGAGGCAACAAATCAACTATTTACATTTTATTAAGCCTTTCAAGATATTTTCCTTTTTATTAGATTAAGATTCTGATTTATTCGAAATTTTTTCCTTTTTATTATATTATGATTCTGATTTATTCATGATTTTTTCTTTTTTATTAGATTAGGATTATTATTTATTTAGGATTCTTTCCTTATTTGATTTAATTGAGATTCTGATTTGATTTTGAATTATGATTTGTTTCATATTTTAGATCAAGATTTATGCTAGGAAATATCTAGAACAATTTATGGCTAAGATTTCTTATAACCTATATATATTCACATTCAATAATTGAGGAATAGGAAGTTTTTCATGCAATTTAATTGTGAATGTAATTCTCTTTAGTTCTTAAACGAACTTTTTGAACTTATCAGATTTTTCGTTGCATTTAATCATCGACTTATCAATCAGATCATTCATAGCTGATTGTGGCATCTTCACATACCAAGGTTCTTGTTTCACTAAAAAACAGGTCGCAGTCCCATTCAGTTCATCAATTTAGAAACGATCTTGGAGCCTAATTCGATTAGGGTATCGTCAGTTCTTGGTGGGGTTTGTATCATCTGGTATCAGAGCAGGGGTTCTAATTAGGGTTTGCCTATCCTTACTTTAGATTTCGTGTTTTGTTTATTTCAATAAAAAAAATCATGAATAGTATTGCATGAACAGTATTTAAGATTTTCTTAATTTTGTATCCTTATTATTTATTTACTTAAATCCGCAAATTTGACCAATTCCTTATCGTAAATTCCTTTAATTTTCAATTATATAGTGTTTATAAAAGAAAAAAAAGATAGTGAGAAAAAATATCTTTAATTTTCATTATTGATGTCTTATAGAATCTAAATCTGATTTTCCATTATGTAAAAATTTGTACCCAAAATATTATTATTTTGTGCTTTCAAAACTTAATCATACGTGTTTGTTGTGTTCTCGCTCTTGAAAGCGAATTTCTTTAGTATAATCTTTATGAATTGCTGTTGGAATCTTGATATTGGTTTGATTAGTTTTATAAGAACCAAAGAGAGTTACTATGAGTGAAAAAATGCAAGAGAGTGTGAGCATATTAGAGAGTAAAAGCCAATAAATTTAAGTGAAACATGTGAGGGAGTGAGGTGAGATCCTTCCCACATTATTTCTAATATCTTTTTGTAGATTTCAACTATGTCTCACAATGAAGAAAGAAGAGGAAATGCAGAGAATTAATACCCAACTATTCAAAATTTTTAAATTCAAGCCATGATAGAGAAATGAGACGACTGATGTGGGCTATATTAGAGTATACACATAAGTGTTTGGATCAAGTAGAGAACGCACATGCAAGGCAACCATAATACGATCCCCAAGTAACTAAGAGGGAGAGATTTCTAGTTAGAGAAGAAATTAATGACTATTATGAAGATGAGTATGGTGAAAGAGAGAATTCTATAGGTAACCACAAGAGAGACAGAAATAGAGATGATGGTGTGAGTGGCATAAAGATGAAGATTCCATCTTTTCAAGGTAAATCTGATCTGAAATATACCTTCAATGAAAGAAAAAAAATGGAGTTCATATTTAACTGCCATAACTATTCAGAGGTGAAAAAGATAAAATTAGTTGTGATTAAATTTTTTAACTATGCTATTACTTGGTGGGATTAACTTGTTATGTCTTGTTGAGATGTGGGATGAAATGAAGACATTAATGAGAAAGTGTTTTATACCTAGCTACTCCAGCCGAGGCTTGTATAAAAAACTTTAAAGTCTTACCTAGAGTTGTTGAAGCGTGAAGGATTAGTATAAAGAAATGGAGGTTACAATGATTAGAGCAAATGTGACGGAAGATAGAGAAGCTACCATGGCACGATTCATGAATAGCTTTAACCAAGAGATTGCAAGTATGGTTGAGTTGCAACATTATGTAGAGATTATGGAGATGGTCAACAAGCCCATCAAGATTGGGCAGCAACTCAAGAGGAGGGGTAATACCCGTGCAACCCCACGCTTGAGTTCCACTCCATGAAAGCTGAGCTATGTGAAGTGGGACGAGAGGCCACAAATATCTACTGCACCGAAACCAAGATCCAAGGCCTCTAGAACTAATTCACAAGGTAACACTGTGACACCCACTATTAAGAATTGTAATATTAAGTGTTTTAAATGTCATAGCAGGGGACACATAGCCAGTGAATGTGTGAATAAGAGACTTATAATATTACAAGATAATGGTGAGATTGTAACCGATGATAAGGTAGAAGATAATGAAATGCCATCATTAGAGGATATTGAAGATAAAGAGTATGCAACCCTTGAAGAATTAAGTTGAGATGTGGGATGAAATGAAGACATTGATGAGAAGGCATTTTATACCTAGCCACTCGTATCGAGGCTTGTACCAAAAACTGCAAAGTCTTACCTAAGGTTGTTGAAGCGTGAAGGATTAGTATAAAAAAATGAAGGTTACCATGATTAGAGGAAATGTGGAGGAAGATAGAGAAGCTACCATGGCACGATTCTTGAATAGCCTTAACCAAGAGATTGCAAGTATGGTTGAGTTGTAACATTATGTAGAGATTAAGGAAATAGTCAGCAAGCCCATCAAGATTGGGCAGCAACTCAAGAGGAGAGGTAACACCCGTTCAACCCCATGCTTGAGTTCCACTCCATGAAAGCTGAGCTATGTGAAGTGAGACGATAGGCCACAAATATCTCTGCACGTAAACCAAGATCCAAGGCCTCCGGACCTAATTCACAAGGTAACACTCGTGACACCCACTATTAAGAATTGTAATATTAAGTGTTTTAAATGTCATAGCGAGGGACACATAGCCGGTGAATGTGTGAATAAGAGACTTATAATATTACAAGATAATGGTGAGATTGTAACCGATGATAAGGTAGAAGATAATGAAATGCCATCATTAGAGGATATTGAAGATAAAGAGTATGCAACCCTTGAAGAATTAAGTTGAGATGTGGGATGAAATGAAGACATTGATGAGAAGGCATTTTATACCTAGCCACTCGTATCGAGGCTTGTACCAAAAACTGCAAAGTCTTACCTAAGGTTGTTGAAGCGTGAAGGATAAGTATAAAAAAATGAAGGTTACCATGATTAGAGGAAATGTGGAGGAAGATAGAGAAGCTACCATGGCACGATTCTTGAATAGCCTTAACCAAGAGATTGCAAGTATGGTTGAGTTGTAACATTATGTAGAGATTAAGGAAATAGTCAGCAAGCCCATCAAGATTGGGCAGCAACTCAAGAGGAGAGGTAACACCCGTGCAACCCCATGCTTGAGTTCCACTCCATGAAAGCTGAGCTATGTGAAGTGAGACGATAGGCCACAAATATCTACTGCACGTAAACCAAGATCCAAGGCCTCCAGACCTAATTCACAAGGTAACACTGTGACACCCACTATTAAGAATTGTAATATTAAGTGTTTTAAATGTCATAGCAGGGGACACATAGCCAGTGAATGTGTGAATAAGAGACTTATAATATTACAAGATAATGGTGAGATTGTAACCGATGATAAGGTAGAAGATAATGAAATGCCATCATTAGAGGATATTGAAGATAAAGAGTATGCAACCCTTGAAGAATTAAGTTGAGATGTGGGATGAAATGAAGACATTGATGAGAAGGCATTTTATACCTAGCCACTCGTATCGAGGCTTGTACCAAAAACTGCAAAGTCTTACCTAAGGTTGTTGAAGCGTGAAGGATAAGTATAAAAAAATGAAGGTTACCATGATTAGAGGAAATGTGGAGGAAGATAGAGAAGCTACCATGGCACGATTCTTGAATAGCCTTAACCAAGAGATTGCAAGTATGGTTGAGTTGTAACATTATGTAGAGATTAAGGAAATAGTCAGCAAGCCCATCAAGATTGGGCAGCAACTCAAGAGGAGAGGTAACACCCGTGCAACCCCATGCTTGAGTTCCACTCCATGAAAGCTGAGCTATGTGAAGTGAGACGATAGGCCACAAATATCTACTGCACGTAAACCAAGATCCAAGGCCTCCAGACCTAATTCACAAGGTAACACTGTGACACCCACTATTAAGAATCGTGATAGTATTTTAAATGTCATAGCAGAGGACACATAACCAATGAATGTGTGAATAAGGGACTTATAGTATTACAAGATAATGATAAGATTGTAACCGATGATAAGCTAGAAGATAATGAGATGTCATCATTAGAGAATATTGAAGATAAAGAGTATGCAGCACTTGAAGAATTAAGTTTAGTAGCTATGAAAGCTTTAAATATATAAATAAAAGAAGATAACGTATTGTAATGGGAAAATATCTTTCATATTAGGTACTATATTCAGGACAAAGTATGTAGTATTATTGTTGATGGAGATGTTGTACCAATGTTACTCATACTATCATGGTGGATAAGTTATGACTTTCAACACTTAAACATCCACAATCATATAAATTGTAGTGGTTAAATAATAGTGGTGAGATAAAAGTGAACAAACAAGTACTAGTGTCTTTTATGATCAGTAAATATAAAGATAAAGTACTGTATGATGTTGTACTAATGCAAGCCAGACACTTATTACATGATCAACCTTAGCAATTCGACAGACGTGTGAAATATGATGGTTTTACCAATACTAATTTGAGTTAATCAACATAAGATCATTTTTATTCCATTGACACCAAAATAAGTTTATAAAGACCAAGTAAGCTTATAAAGAGAGAGTGAGCAAGAGAAAAAGAAAGAAGTTGATAGGAAAAAGGAATGTGAGAGAAAGCATGAGTCCATGAACGATTCTAATTTTTTCAGTTCCTAAGAAAAAAAAGACATGGAGAATCTATGTTGACTGTTAAGCAATCAACAACATAACGATAAAGAATCGATATCCCATTCCTAGGCTAGATGATATGCTTAATGAATTACATAGTTCTTATGTATTTTTTAAAATTGATCTAAAATATAGATATTATTATAGTAGAATGAAAGAATGAGATGAATAGAAAACTAAATGTTTCAAATGCTCCTGGAAATTCTTGCTCCCATTGGACCATTTGTATCTATATGCAATAGGATCCCCATTCATGAATTTCTCGGTTTGAGAAATAAAATTTAGAGGAGCGAACCATTTCTTTTGATCAATATTCGATTGATTGGTCTGAAGTTATCGACAAAAAGGATTTGTCTAAGCCACTTCCTTTCTTTTTATCCAAGTTTCTTTTTAGAATGAAAGAAGGAGACGAATGGAAAACTATCTTTAAAACAAAATGTGGTTTGTATAAATGGTTAGTTATGCCTTTTGGTTTGATTAATGCTCTTGTACTTTTATAAAACTTACGAATCATGTTTTGTGGGCTTGTATTAGCAAGTTTGTTGTTGTTTATTTTGATGATATTCTTATATATAGAAAAAACTTAGATGATCATGCAACACATTTGAAATCTATTTTAGATGTGCTTAGGAAAGAAAAATTATTTGCTAATCTGAAGAAATGTACTTTTTATACCAATGAACTTATATTTCTAAGATTTGTTGTGAGTTCATAGGGTATAGAAGTTGATAAAGAGAAGGTATGTGTAATCCAAGAGTGGCCTAGTCCTACAAGCGTAAGTAATGTGAGAAGCTTACACGAGCCTGGTAGCTTTTATCAGTGGTTTGTGAAAGACTTTAGTACTTTGGCCGCACTACTTACTGAAGTATTCAAGAAACACGTTAGATTGAAATTGGGAGAAAAACAAGAGTAGGTATTTCAAATGATCAAGCAAAAGCTAAATAACACCCCTTCATTATCCTTGCCTAGCTTTAACAAAACGTTTGAAATTGAATGTGATGCTTTAGGTATTTATATAAGAGTTGTTCTTATGAAGGAAGGATGGCTAATTGCTTATTTCAGTGAGAAATTAATTGGAGAAATTTTAAACTATCCTACTTATAATAAATAGTTGTATGCATTAGTTTGGACATTGGAAACATGGCAGCACTACCTATGGCCTAAGGAGTTCGTAATTCACACCGATCATGAATCTTTAAAACACCTTAAAGGTCAGTACAAGCTAAACAAGAAGCATGCTCATTGCGTAGAATTCATAAAGATGTTTTCATACATTATTCGTTACAAGCAAGGTAAGAAAAATGTAGTTGCAAAAGCATTTTCTCGTAGGCTTGCCTTAATCTCAACACTTAATGCTAAATTGCTTAGTTTTGAACATATTAAGGAATTATATGCTATTTACCATGATTTTAGTGTTGAATATCAAAATTGTGAAAAGTCTGGGGTTAGTAAGTACTTTAGGCACGATGGTTACTTATTCTGAGAGAATAAATTCTGTGTGCCTAATTATTCCTTGAGAGATTTGTTGGTAAGAAAATCCCATGGAGGACGATTAATGGGACATTTTAAAGTTGTAAAGACTTTAGCCGTATTATAAAAACACTTTCATTGGCCATATATAAAAGGAGATATAAAGAGACTTTGTAGTATGTGTGTCACCTTTAAGTAAGCCAAATCGAAAGTACAGCCTCATGATTTATACACCTCATTACCAATACCTAGTGCACCTTAGATTGAAGTTTCAATGGATTTTATGTTAGGTTTACTTAGGTCTAAACAAGGAAAAGACTTAATTTGTGTGGATGTGGATAGATTTTCTGAGATGACACATTTTATTTCATGCCACTAAATAGATGATGCTTCAACATTGCTGATTTATTCTTTAGAAAGATTGTGTGGTTACATGGTATGCCCAAAACAATAGCTTCTGATAGGGATTCTAAGTTCTTGAGTTACTTTTGGAAAACCTTATAGGCTAAGTTGGGGATTAAGTTATTATTTTCAACAACATATCACCATCAAACTGATAGTCAAACAGAGGTTATAAATAGAACTTTATCTACTTTGTTGAAGGAAATCATTAAAAAAAACATTAAAACTTAGGAAAATTTTTTGCCACATGTTGAGTTTGCTTATAATCGTTCTATTCATTCTGCTACTAAATATTCACCATTTGAAATTGTTTATGGTTTTAATCATTTAACTCTATTAGATTTAACCTGGAACCTGGCGATTAAGTCTAGTTATATGTGGGCAAGGAATAATTTTCAGAACAAAGAAAATCTAATACAGGTGAAGATTTAAGGATAAATCCTCTTTAAGAGTAAGGGAATGATGAGATTATAGACAAAGATAGCGCAAGCACTAGAATAATGTATATTCAAATCCTATATAAATTCCTATCAGACCAGTCCCAAAAGCTCGTGCAAATAAATTAAAAGAAGCATTTAATGGGCTTATTCAAGTAACTTAAGATCAATCCAATTCATTGAGGCCCATTAAAGAAATATCACAATATATTAAGACCAATAAATACGTGATTTAAGTTTTGTGCAAGTTTTATTGAACTCATAAGCGTATAAATCTCTTGAAGTATAGGCTAATAATGACGAGTGTCGATCCTACAAAGAGCTATATTTTAATTGTGTAGAGTTATTGTTATTCTTTATTTTATGAGCTTGTTGTAAAAGTTCTAGTTTATTTTATCCTAAGATTTAAATTAAAATGGAGGGAATAAATTAAGAATTAAACAATGCAATAAAGTGCTTGGGTCTAAGAATTCACACTCAATATTTCACCATGGACTTAATATTCTTTTTTTAATTCTAATTAATTTATGAGAAAGGTATTTCTACTCCTCATAAGTCTAACTCTAATAAATATAGTATCAAGTGCTCGTTGTGCCAGGAAAAAATAATCTTATGTTAAATGTGGTATCAAGAACACGTTATGCCAGGTAATAATAATCCAACTGTCGATAAGATGGCAAGACTATGCACTAATTAACCTAGATGAATTTTATGTTAACAATGTATCAAGACCTATCACAAAATTAGAGGGAGGATTTTCTCTAATAAATCTAGTCTAAAGTGTTCACTGTAACAAATAGTAATAATCTTACACTAGGAAGCTGATATTCCAATGCAATATCTAAACAAGATTATTACTATCTATCTATGATAAGTCAAAACAATTTAAATAAATTAAAGAAAGTAAATAAACTTATCAAATTAAGCCTATAGATCAAATTGAGGTTTCAACTTTAACTCAAGCATGGAAATAAATTAGCTACTCATTTTATAATTAGGGGTAAAATAGAAATTTTATTAAAAAAAATCAAAAATACAAGATGGAGAAGGAATTACAGAAAATCGAGCTAAAAAGTAGATTTAGGGGTGTCAAATTAGAGAGGAGCCCGCTATTTATTGATATAATGAATAAATCATGACCATCGGATGAAAACAATTCGAACGCTTATGTAATATATGCATTTTATTTTATTTATTTATGTAAATAACTAAAATAAGAGGGAGTCTATGTGTTAATCATGAGGGGGTGTAGTTGATATTTTTTTGGTGTGTTTAAAAGGGGAAATCGGCTGAAATCAGATTGAAACCAATAGAGAAAGAGAGAGTGAAGCTCACGCACAAACCTGTCACTACTTGGCTGTGTTTTTGCTGGATTTTGGCGACACCACCACCTGGGTTTTGTTCTCCACCTTGCCCTCTTTCATTCCCGACCAGCCACCGACACCGAGGAGGCCGTTTTGCAGCTGATTGACCGCCCAAAGTGCCACTGCTTCACGGTCTCTATTTGGCGCCACCGCCGTACGTGGGAGGCCACCACTGGCACCGTTGAACTCACCTCGACGAGAAGTATCTAGTCCGATCTTCCCCACTACTGTTAGGTGAATTTTGGTCAACGTTGACCGTAGGGGCATTTTGGTAATTTCATGTATTGAGGGTAATTTCATAATTTCTAGCTTTGAGGATGCTTTTGTAATTTGAATTAAGGATAAATTAGTAAATTATGAAATTGAGGGTAGTATAATTTCATATTATATTAGTAAATTATGAATACGGGATTAATACGGTAAGTCGGAAAAATTGAGAGCTGTAATGTTAGGACGAATATTTATTTTAAGCGTTATTTTTGCAAGATTAGTTCGAATTATAATTATGGAAAGTAATTATATCATTTCTTTAAAATAGGTGGATCTGCGGACGAGAATCTACCTACGAACTTGGGTGATAGCCAAGTCTGAATTTGTCACTGTGAGTGGAATATATTAAAATTATTTGATTTTTATATAGTAAGGCTTGTTTGTGTTTATTCATTTATGCTCCTTATCGAGTTTGAAATGGTAAAAGAGGTGCTTGATTCAAAGTGTTTATACATTGATTTCGAGAAAAATTTAAAGTGTTTATATATAGACTTCGAGCATGATTTAGAATGTTTATATATATGGATTAGAGCATGATTTCAAGTATATATATGTTGATTTTGAGCATGAATTAAAGTGTATATATATATTGATTTCAAGTATGATTTAAAGTTTTAAGCAAATACACATTCCCTCCAGATTAGATGAGATAGTAGGCCTTTGGGGCCCGTCTGAACACACATATAGGCTTTGGGCCGTGTGTTTGGGCGCTTTCGCCCTTTGGGGCATATGCATACAGACAGATATTGAGATATGAGATCGGGTGGTCCGGACACGATGTCGTAAGATAGCGCATCATAGCACGTCCGTTGAGATCCGGGTATGAGTTATGTTGATAAGCATAAGATGGTACGTACGTCCTTTCATCTATCCGTGTAGCTCCGGGCATGATGGTACCCAGATAATACATCATTCCCGTCCGTTGAGGTCCAGATGTGACTAGATTATCCCTTGGGTATTTGTTTAAGGATATTTGTATTACTTAGTATTTGATATTTCAATTTGAGATGATATTTCAATATGAGATTTTTTTATTGATTTTGTCGCAGTATCAGTTTTGCATATGTTCATAATATGATTGAAAAGAAAGGAATTTTTACATTAAAATAATTATTTGAGAAAAGTAATTTTACAAGCGATGCATTTATTTTTGTAAATATTTTATATTTCAAAAACTACTATCCACTCACTGAGCTCACTGAGTTTATACTCATTCCATTTTATTATATTTTCCCCCCCTAGGAGATTACAGGTACAATAGTTAACCCAGCAGCTGTACATAATTGGAGTCATTTGGGCCACATGAGGTTGTTTGAGGCTATAGACTAATTATTTCTTTTGGTTAATGTATTCATCCTATTTTGGAAATTATATTATGGATGTGATATAAGAATTAAGAAACGTGTGTAATATTGAATATGTTACTGGATGAGATTGGGTTGAAGTAGTTTGGTGTATAATACATTATTTGGGAGTGCTTGTGTTGTAATTGCAGGTTTGGAAATGTTATATGTTTAGGGGAGGTTCTGCCGTAATTTCAATAGAATTCTCATTAATAAGATGATTTTAATGTTTGAGTTCAGTTTCTTAAGATAGGCCGCCTCTGGGAATGGGGCGGGTCGTCTCAGCTTAGGATTGGGCCATGTGGCACTCTCTGATTGGCTGGAGCATGTCACCACGGCCGTCATTCCATGTATATGTATATATAGTACATGCATTTTTCAGTCCACTAATATAGTGTCATGTTATCGGTCAACGCAAAAGTCAATAAGTATGATTCAGTGCATTACATGTATTATAAACTCGTTTTTGGGTTAAAATAAACTTCTGCCACATCAGCCACATCATCCATCAATGTCACATCATCAGTGAACGACATGTAAGCGGTCAACACCACGTCAGTAGGGCCCGTTAAAATCTTAAAGTTATAATTTTGCCCGTTATATTCTTCCTAAGGTTTTCAATTATTCTGAGTAAAAAATGATGTCTGTTTTGCCATCTGACTTCTCCTTTATTATGAAATGACCAAAATATCTTTGAAATACATAAAGTATGTAAAAATACACATAAACATATACAATGAAAGATTAAGAAACTTAAAATATATAAAAGTGGAGATGTTAGTAAGACTTCGAGAGTAAAATGATGATTTTATCTTTTTTAAATATATACTCTTTAGGACTCAACACACCTCTTAACCAGCTTATTACTAATCCCTACCAGATTAAGCGATAACAAAATTCAAACACTCAATATTTTTTCCTGCTCAAGACAATTATGTTTACTTCTTCAATTAGATTAATGATAATAATCAAATAAAAATATAAGCATTATCTGCAGCTTAATGAGATATCACTACCACATCAACCATCCACATGAGTTAATTATGCCACTTTCAAAGCTACATTAATTATGCCACTTTCAAGAGTGACATGTCAACCACAAAATCTCGTAGATCAAAGTGACACTCGAAAAAAATAAAATAGTCACTTCAAAAATGATAACTTAAGAGAAATTAATAAAAATAATATCTCACACTCTCATCAAGAATAACACCTACAACTTAGAAGATAATATGATCCTAAATAAAATGAAATGCTAGCCAAACTAATTTATTCTTTTTTATTCTTTTTTTTTTATATATCACTACATCATTTTACCCCATATTACTAGCTTCTACTTCAAATTATAATTCCTTAAAATCAAGAAGAACTTTTATTGGGATGTAACGTAGGTTAAGAACATGCTCAACAAAGAAGGGATAATAAGCTAAACAATTTTTTTTTGAAAAAATGATAGAGATCTTTTAGAAATTATAAGGTGCAATTCATTTTTTTTCTTTTCTCTTTTTTTTAATTGCACATCATTTTTCTCTTTTTATTTAATTTATAAATATATATATATATATATATATATATATTATATTGCACCATTCTTTTTCTTTTTTAATAAAATATTCATCTAATTTTTTCTCAAATATGAATAGGTGATGGAACACATAAAACATAGGGTACTGCTCTAAATTAGAGTGGAACAGGACTATAAGTTAACAAAGAAAACAAAAATTTCTTTTTTAACTAGGCTCAAAAGGGCTAACTATAGATATTTCACAAAAAGCATGGCTAGAAAAGGCTCAAACGGGTCAAAGATGGTCTTTCCATTATCTTCTAGGGCTTTAAATAGTCTTTCATATTTACTAGCTTGACAGACTTTTAGTTGTAGCAATAAATTTTTTTATTTTTAAATGTTTGACTTGAAAGAAAACATAGAGATCATATATAGTAAATTGCTAAGCTATATAAAGAATAAGTAAAAAAGATTACTCTCCAAGAAAAATTATAGGTTTAAAAACTCACTTGAATTTTTATTATGACATGTACATTCCTTCAAGTAACTCAACTAATTTTACTTGTCAGCTCGCTCAATTTATATTTGTCACCAACATCAGCATGTGAAGTAGTAAATATGGTGTAACATAACTCAAGGTTAAAGATAATACAAATACAAGAATTTAAAAGTCATCATGTCATCCAATGTCAAAAGATCACATAAAATGCCTTAATTAATTTATTTTTTTACTCTAAGACTAAGAAGATGGATTTTAGAGTCACTACAATTCATATTTAGTCATCTTCAACTTAAAAATTTAGCCAAAGTTGTTTCCTATAATAAAAATCAGTAAAAACTTCTCTAAAATTGAGACATTCCATAATCATCGACTATTCCCTTCCCCCAACCAAAATGAGACATTGTCCTCATTATTTTAAAAGAAAGAAGTAGGGTTTAGAAGAACACAAAATGAAAGAAAACATTTATAGATGGAGAGTTAGATCTAATTTGTGCTTCTTACTACTGTTGTTAACCCTCGATCACCTCCTCCATATACCAAGTGCGTTTTTCTCTTTACTAAGACTCGACCAAGATCTATGTCTTTTTACTATACTTTTTATAGTGAAATCCAAAAACCACATAAATGTTCTTAAATTTTCTACTCAAAGTTGCTGCCATTGAGATAATCCTAAAAAATAATTTATAAACGTTTAACAAAATATGCCCTCATTTAAAGATCTTGGTAACAAACATAATGATACATATCTATAAATGAAGTGGTGCATTTGTCAAATGACGTGTGAAGTTTATGCCTTAAAAGTCAAAAGTAAATAATGAACAACAAGAAAAAAAAATGCAAATGATAAAATAACAATAAATGAAAATGATATATACTAGTAGTTGTGATTAGGGCTCACATCTTCCTCTAGTTTTACATCCAAAAACGGCTTGAATTTATGGGTCGAGGATAGGCTTTCCATGCCTTTTTTTTATAAACTAGCAAACAGTGTCATTTGTAGTCAGATTCCCGAGACTATATCTTGCATGTCCTTTCTGGAATAATGGCCATAACTAGAGAATTACTCTTTATACATATCAACTGGGATGCGTTTCAAGATACAACGGGATATTAGCCAATGACTGTTTATTCAAGTCATTGCTAATGAATTGAATCTTGCCTTTTCTATTATCAGACACCATTCTTAAAGTATACAGATTTTTATTGCATTCCATTTTGGCACACTTATGGCAAGTAACTAGAAGTTGTTGAACTCTTCGTTTTCTTGACTAATTTTCTTTGCCGCAATCAGGCATGTATGCAATAAATTTAGGAGGTAACTCACCTACCAATCATACTATGGCTTCAATTAACCAACAGATATCAACAGGGATTTTATTTCTTATAGGTAATCGCATGCGTTCGGACCAAGCTTTATAGATTATAAGAAGAGCATTCTAAGTAAAGGAAATCGTTTGTGAAGCTTTGCAAAAATTACATTTTTATCCATACATTCTCCTCAGAATATCACTATTATGGGAAACTGAAGTAACCAGCTTTAATTGTCATGGAGTACTGTTCTCTGCCACTTAACCGGGGTAATAAATTAAAGCAAACTAAAATAAAGTCTGCGAAATCAAGTAACATGTGAAAACAAACAAAAGTAAACAAAAACATGCAATGTAAAAAAAAAAATTAGTATAATCAAACACTTACTCACAATCGTCTTCTTATTGAATTTACCTCAAATTCCAATTAGATTTCATAGATATCACCTTTGATTTCGTTGAATTGTCTTTCTAGGTCTTCGAAGTGGGATACTAACACTGGTGGTCATAGATCCTAAACAGGATGTGATTGATAAACTTAGAGCAAGCCGTTTAGATGACGCTTCACACGTAGAAGTCATTTGATTTAGTCGAAGAGGATTTTTCTGATTTAGGTATTCATGATAAATAATGAAAGAAAATATAACTAGTAATCAAGCATATTTTAGAAGAAAATAATAATTTCGATCAAAAGAATAGTAAAATGAAAATGAAAAAAAGAAATTAAATCACCGAAAAGAAATAGAAAGATCTCAATTCAAATTTGGTATGTCACTCAAATCGATTTTGGTATCTTCTTCAGGTTGTTGGTACTAACTTTGAAAGTGACATTATTCTTTGAATTCTTAATTTCAACTACTCCATATGGAAAAATAATGTGTACAATAAAGGGGCTAGATCATTGAGAATGCAACTTACTGGGGGACAAGTACACGCAATAATTGAATAAAAGCACTTTCTGACCTAGAGTAAAAGATTTTCTCATGATTTGCTTGCCGTGAAATACGTTTATTCTCTTTTTTTATTCTTTAAATTTTTCAGGGCTAGAAATCTCCTTAAATTCCACCAATTGTAGTCTCTTTTTTAAACCATAGCAAGGGTAAATGATACTTTTTTTTTTTATTTTTTATTATCAAGAGATGGTAAGGTGATTTCTTGCAATGTACTTTCTTCTCCTAAGGGTGTATACTCTAAAGTGTTAGGTGACAGTTTAAGCTCTAGCTTTGGTAATAATTCTAATGGGATAAGATTTTTCCCAAATGGTGTCAATTACTCCTTTTTTAACTTTCATTTATTAGTATCCAAGAATGGTGATGAATCGAGTGAGATATTAATCTGGTCAAAAACCAAACCAAAGTGAGTTAACCATTCTTGTAAAGGATCGTCACTAAGGTTAGAAGAAATATTATAATCAATTAATTCTTCAATAAAAATCATATCAACAATTTCATCATCTCCATCATGAGGTTGTTTGGCAATGTTGAAGATATTAAGTTCTATAGTTATATTACCAAATGACAACAGCATATTTCCAGGTCTACACTAAATATGAGCATCGACAGTTACTAATAAAGGTCGACCTAGAATAATAGGGATGTGCTTCTTTGAATCCTGCATTGTTTGATTATCAATCATAATAAAATCAATAGGATAATAAAAATTATCTACACGGATAAGCATGTCCTTCACAATACCACGAGATATTTTCATAGACCGATTTGTAAGTTATAACACAACTGGAGTTGGGTATAATTCTCCTAATCCAAGTTTTAAAAATACAGAGTAAGGCAAAATATTTACACTAATTCCTAGGTCCAACAAAGCATTCTCAAATGTGTGGTTCCTAAAACTATATGAGATAGTAGGGGATCTTGGGTCTTTAAATTTTACAGGAATTTTGTGTTACAGTATAGAACTAATGTTTTCTTTCAAAAAGGCCTTCTTTTGAATATGAGTGCTTTTCTTTTTAGTGCAAATATCTTTCAGCAACTTAGCATAAGAGGGCACTTGCTTTATAAAATCAAGTAAGGGAATGTTAACACTTACCTATTTAAAGATCTTCATAATCTCACCTATAGAATTTTCCTTTTTTGCTCTAGCTAACCTATGAGGGAATGGAGCTTTAAGGATGTACTCTCGTGGATAGCTTTCTTCTTTCTTATTTGATGGTGAATCCTTATAATCTATATGCACAGCTTGAGTCACCGGCATCTTTACCTTATTGTCAAATTTTTTTTTCCTTTTTTATAAGTTCATCACAACTTTGACCTCTTCATACTGCTGGGTTGAGCCGGTACATACTTCATGTACTCCCTTAGGATTTGGCCCTGTTTGGCTTGGGAATTTTCCTTTTTTTATGGTGATTGTTAAGTTTTGAACTGAAAAAGCTAGCTGACCTACCATCTTTTTTATGTTTGAAATTGATTGGGCTTATGAAGAATTGAAGCCTGCTCTCATTTCATTCCACAGTTCATCAATAGTGCGATTTTGTCAATCTATTGCAGAGTGAGTCTAATTTTAAAATTTTGGAATGCTTCCTCCCATGGGTTAAGTTAAGATTAATTCTGGTTCTAATTTTATGGTTTGATGGTTGCTGAGAGACTTGAAGAGCCTGAGGAATTGGTTGCATTAATAGAGCTGGAGCTGCTACTCTATTCTATTAGAATCCTTGAGACCATGACAAACTGAGATGGTCTCTCCACCCAAGATTAAAAGTATTGGAGTAAGGATTATAGTTTAGCTGCATTGTCATAACACCAATTGCATGGTCTCTTATACACCTTTCAACATCAACTTTCCTCCACTTGTCACCATTAACCATTCGCCATTCTTGCACATGTGGCAATAGTCCCTCATAAAAGTATTGGCATTGGTGTCATTTCTTATACCCATAATGTGGACACCTCAAGAGTAATCCATTGAATCGCTCCCATGTTTCAAAAAATTGCTCGTCTTCTTTTTGGGTAAACTCTGAGATTTTTCTGTACACAGCATTAGTTTTATGCACTGGGAAGTATTTATTTAAATATTTAGTAACCATTTATTCCTGCGATGTAGCACTATTAGCAGACAATGTAGTGAACCAAGAACGAGCTCTATCTTTTAAAGAAAATGGAGACAACCTAAGTTTAATAACTTCATCTGACAAAATTCTCTTATTTAAAAGTTTGACAAAAAGCATGAAAATCATTCAAATAATTGTATGGATCTTCATTTTCTAGGCCATAGAATGATGGAAGACAATTTAGTACACTAGGTTTTAACTCAAAAATCCTAGCAGTTATATTTGGGTATTTTATTCATAATGTGCTCAAATTAGCTAAGGGAGTAAAGTAGTCCTTAAATAGCCTCTCATGGGGTGGTTATGGTTGTTGTTGAAAATTCCTTTTAATTTTATCCACAATTTCAACTTGTGATGTAATATGTTTTCATGTGCGACATATTTTCTCTACCTCGAGGTTTATGGGTTCTAAATTATGTGATAACAACTTTCGACCATGCATGCAAATAACACGTACAAAAACAAAACTAAAAATAAAAAGAGGAAAAATGACAATACCAACCTTATCACACTGTAACAACCTTGCTATGAAAACACACTTAAATACAAAAAAAAAATAAAGAAAAACATGTGAAATAAAATAAATAAACTGAAATTAAAATAAATTAATAGGTGGTGAAACCAGCCATATATATTAATAAGAAGAAAAAAATTACAATAAAAAATTAAATTACAAAAGTTAGAAGAAAATAAAGTACTTAAAATAATTCAATTGAAATTAAGATGAATTATTAAGTGGTTAAACCAGCCATATAGATTAAGAAGATCAACGAAAAATTAAAAAGAAAAATAAAATAAAAATTAAATTATAAAAATTAGAAGAAAATAAATTAATTGACATTAAAATGAATTACAGGCGGTTAAATCAGTCATACAAAAAGAAAATTATGAGAAATCAAAAATACAGAAAGATATTTACACAATAAAGAAAATTAACTCTACGAATTAAAATGACTTACCTCTCTGACAACAGCGCAAAAAACTTGTACAAATTTTATTAGATTCGTGATTCGCAAGCGCACGAATCTAATGAAATATAAGTTAATGGTAATGAGTATCGGTCCCATGAAGAGGAGTATTTTAATTGTGTAGGGTTATTGTTATTCTTTTTTTTATGGACTTGTTGAGAATGTTTTAGTTTATTTAATCCTAAGATTTAAATTAAAATGGCGGGAATAAATTGGGAATTAAACAATGCAATAAAGTACTTAGGTTTCAGGATTCACACTCAACATTTCACCATGGGCTTAATATTCCTTTCTTAGTTCCAATTAAGTTATGAGAATGGTATTTCCACTCCTCATAAGCCTAACTTTAATAAATATAGTATCAAGTGCTCATTGTGTCAGGAAAAAAAAAGTCTTATGTTAAATGTGGTATTAAGAACACATTGTGTCAGGTAATAACAATCCAATTGTCGACAATATGGCAAGACTATTCACTAATAAATTTTATAAATTTTATATCAACAATGAGCCAAGACCTACCACTAGATTTTCTCTAGTGTAATGTACTTCCTAAGGTTTTCAGCTGTTTTGAGTTAAAAAAATTATGTCCATTTCACTGTCCGAATTCTCGTTTATTATGAAATGACTAAAATACCCCTTAAATACATAAATTATGCAAAAATACACACAAACATATACAATCAAAGATCAAGAAACGTAAAATATATAAAAGTGGAGATGTTAGTGAGACTTGAAGTGTAAAATGATGACTTTATCCTTATTAAATATACACTCTTCAAGACCCAACATCAAGCTGTTGAATTTTCTGAACATTCAAAACCATAAAATCAATGCATTAAGTATGAACGATATGCTACTATCTTTTCAGATAGTGTTCTATTTTTTAAAAAAACAACAAATCAACTATTTACATTTTATTAAGCCCTTCAAGATATTTTCCTTTTTATTAGATTAGGATTCTAATTGATTTACGATTCTTTCATTTTTATTAGATTAGAATTCTAATTTATTCAATATTCTTTCCTTTTTATTTGATTAAGTTTCTGATTTATTTAGGATCCTTTCTTTTTTATTAGATTAGGATTCTTATCTATTTATGATTCTTTTCTTATTTGATTAGATTGAGATTCTGATTTGATTTTAGGTTACTATTTGTTTTTTATTTTAGATCAGGATTTATGGCAGAAAATATCTAGAACAATTATGACCAAGATTTCTTATAACCTATATATATTTATATGCAATAAGAGAGGAATAAGAAGTTTTTCATGTAATTTAATAGAGAGTGTAATTCTCTTTACTTCTTAAACGAACTTTTTAAACTTATTGAATTTTCCATTGCGTTCAGCTCTCAACTTATCCATTAAACCATCTATAGTTGATTGTAGCGTCTTCATATACCAAGGTTCATACTTCACTAAGCAACAAATCATGGTTTCATTCAATTCTTTAATTTAGAAATAATCATGGAGCCTAATTTAATTAGGGTCTCGTCAGTGCTTGGCAAGGTTCATATCAAGACTTCATTATAAAAGCTGAATTTATAAATTTATCACGCTATGTGTATATATATATATATATATATATATATATATATATAATAGGGAAACTATTACTCATATACCCTTAAATATCACCAATATCATTTGTACTAGAATACTTTTAACATATATCATTTGTGTACCCTAAGTTGGTAAAACACTTCTGCCGTCCACCAATCCGTTACCAACTGTTAAGATATGCTGATGTCATAGGGGTAGTATGTTCTTTTGATATAGGAGAAGCTATGATAAAAAATTACATGTCGTCTTTTTTAGGAAAAATATTTTATTTTACGGACTACATGTTGTTTTATTGAAATATTATTATATGACATGTCATTGTACTATAGTATATTTGTATGACACGTCATCTTATATAAGGAAAATGACAATGTTTTTTCAGACGACATACCGTTTATATTGAACACTAATGGATGGCATGTCGTTTAATTTGAAAGTTACTGAAATGACATGTAATTTTATTACTAAAAAAAAAAAACTAGTGTAACAAAAAGAAACACGTGCAGCACATACTAGGGTAATATTGTCCGGACTAATCTCTATACTTGAGAAACTTGGAACCTGATCTGGAACCTAGATTTTATAAAAAAATTATAAAAAATATTTTGTTTTAAATAATTATATTTTTTATACATTTATTCAATATATTTAAAAATTTAAATTTTTATATTTCACGTTTAATTTTATTAAATAAATTTAAAAATTATAAAATAAATAAAAATATATTTATAAATATAAAAATTAAAATTTTATATATATAAAATTCGGGTTTAAAAAGCCTAAAAAAAACTTGAATTGAAATAAAATTTATTAGCATACCTAAATTTTCAAAATTTCAGACCGGATCTAGGTATTACAATATCCGGACCTAGCCCCGACTTGTATCAACCCTAGAGACAGCGCGGCAGACGTAGAGGCAGTTTCTTAACTTATATGACCGAGAATCTCTTTAAAAAAAATTACCGTGCGTGTGAGTATGCTACCAGCTTTCCCCTTACTTTTTTTGCTCTATGTGTATGTGTGACGAATAGAAGAAAATAAGAGAAGAAAAGATTCGATCATGTGTGTTTCACGTATTTCTTTTTATTTTGCTAGTTTTTTAGGTAATCAAAAGACATATCGTCCAGAAAAATGACAAGTCATCTGTAAAATATTGTCATTCACTCAAATAAGACGACATGTTATACACTTATGTTCTAGTAAATCGACATGCCATACGGTTATATTCAGTAAAACGACATGTCGTCCGAAAATAATACATTTCACTGAAAGGAAACAACATGTTGTTTTTTTATCAAAATTTCTCATTTGCTTGTTTCAAGGGCAAAATCATCATTTTATTAAAATTTTATTAACTTCTTAACGGTAGTAAAAGGTAAAGTATACGACAGATGTCTTTGTCAATTTAGGGTATACAAGTTATACATGTTAAAAATGTTGTAGAACAAATGATATTTATGTCATTTAAGGATATATGGCTGATAATTTCCCTATATAATATCTTTTAACACCAATAGAACCTGGTAATCTTAGGGCAGCATACCCCTGGGCACTCGATTGTGTAAGATACATGAACAAGTTAATAATGTTAGCTCCATAATGACGAAGTTCCTATAACTTTAGTGGTGAAATAGCATAAATTTATAATTGATGTCTTATTCATTTCTAAATAATAAAATTTTAGAAAAATTTGTGATGTCATGATTACAATTACAGCATCAATGCCGTGATCAATATAAGTTTTATAAATTAATTATAAAAATAATAAGTAGGAAGTAAAACATGTAAAGTGATGTTTGAAATTGGTATAAGAGTAGTAAATTGGAAATTTAAATTATCTATTTAATTATTCTGCCCTTCACTAAATAAATATCATAAATAAAAGTCTCTTAGAATAAGAAGTCTAGTATCATTCTATTATAATAATTGCATTTTTTCTGGGTCAAAGATTATCATAGTGTAGACTGAAAATAAGTTTCCAAATGACCAAATGAACAAGACATTAATCTATACGTTAAAGTTGTTGATGCTCATTTTAAAAAAGTAATGAAAAAAATGTCTTGAGAAAAGTTTGAGAATCAAACTAAACACTTGAAAAATGTAATGTAATTCTTAGGTCTTGGTAAAATATCGTGTGCTTTCTTATTCTTGTTTCATAGTTTCTGATTTCAAGTTGCCACATCTTCGAGCAAATCCTGGTGACAATAGTCTTTGAAGTATGTCAATTTGTAGCAACTCCCTTGTTCTTCTTGGTTGTTATAAAGAAATTTGTGGCAGACTTAATGAACAATAGCTCTACTAGTATTCCAAACATGTATTAAGAATTTTATATATTTTTTATGAATTCAAATGAAATAATATTAAATATGATGGTTGTTGAGGGAAAACATAGAATAAAATAGTGCCATATCCTGCCCTAAAGCAAATTTTCAAAGGTCTAGCACTCTCTTAACTTCGTCTATGGATTTGGAGATTTTTAGAATATTTACTTATTTAGGAGGATTTTTATTTTAAAGAATAAGTAATTTTTTTTCATACTTAACTTATTAAGGAGAAAATATAATTTGTATAAGGAAATGAATATTTTTCCTGCAATAAATATTATTATATATAAAGAGTTTGTCTTTACTTGTTTATAAAACACAATATTTAGTTTCTTTATAAGTAAATAATTTTTAGTGTGAAAGAAACGATAGGTTAATTGAGAGATAGATTAAGTATTATTCAAATTTTAGTTGTAAGAAAATATTAGAGTGATTATAATAATTTTTGTATAGTAAATTCTTCTCTCATCATCCTTAATGGCTGTAATTTTTCCCTAATACAAGAGTTTTCCAAATAAATTTTTGCATTGTGTGGTTAGTTGTATTTTGCATCTGTATTTTCTACTTAGCATTTGTTTGATTTTGTTCTTGTGGGATCTTAGGTGGTATTAAAAACACGTAACAAGTAGTATCAGAGCTAATATTGCAATGTAAAAAATATATATAAACAATGAAGTTTTCAAATCCTATGAAGGCCGAAATAAAAAAAATTTAGTGGAAGAATCAATTTTAATTAGTGAAAATTTCAAGCCAAGGATGAATGTCGATCCAGTCTATGTTGCCTAAGGAAAGCAAGGGTGATGTAAACTTGGTTTTTATTGGAAAAGACTCCTAAAAGTGTGTGGAGAATCCAGACACTTTAAAAAAGACTGTCATAATAAAATAAGTTCGACAAGTAACTCTAGATTACAAGATGGAGATATTGATTTTATTAAATAGTGGCATGTCCTTTTTCTCCATGAGAGTTTGGTTTATTCTTTTTGGCTTGCCATGGAATAAGATGCATTACTACTAATTGGTCCCCCAAGATTCACACATAAGGCATGGTTTTGCATTATACAAGTTGTGTGGTGTAAGTTTTTGGTTTGGCATTATGCAAGTTATGTGGTGTAATTTTTATGTTGATGGTTGAGAACTCTGAAGAAAGTAAAAAATGATGATAGGTATTTTTTAACAAGGTAATCAGTATGTGCTAAATATGTGTTTTTTGGCCTAATTAAAAAAACTTGCGAAAGTGGAGATTATTAAGAAATATATAACACCCAATTCCACTAACAGAAGTTCTATAGTAAAAAAGAAGTGAAATATACAACACCCATATTCAACAATATATTTTCTAAACCTCCAAAAGAAAATAAGTAATGAAATAACATATCCTCAAATATATATCATCTAAAAAAAACTAAAATCTCCATAACCTCATATCATTTCACTCTATCTACAAAAATGTGGTAACGAGGGGTGAGCCGTCAACTCGATAAATAAATTCATGCACAATACTAAAAATTATTAAAATACAATTGATTAAATTTCTTAGATATACATAATAATAAGGAAATTACCATCGTAAATCATTATTTAGCAATATAATAAATCAAAAACTTCATGAAGTCATTTAAACCCGGTGACTCAGCCATAAAACATCATTCAGGGTACTGTATACTACAAGAATCATTAATATTAACATTGTATGTGCACAAAATCCAGCTAACCTTCTATAACTTAACATTGCATAACATCACTAAGGATAATGAGTCAAATCATTGTTCAACTTTTAATCAATTGTAAGATTCCATAAATTATATTTAAATAATGATAATCATTTCAAAATATTTGTCTTAAAACAATTTAATAAAGTTTTCATTTTTTAAAACAATTTATAATACAATTTTTTAATAAATAAGGTTTTGTTAAAAATAATTTTAAAGAATGATTTTATTTAACAAAATACTATAATAGGCTAAATAAAACTGTTTCATATACTTTTCATTCAACATAATATATATCTCGAATTAAAAATAATTTAATATTCGTATACACGTCCCATGCATGAATCATATTATCTCAATCCTCAACAATAAAAAGAATAGTAGCCTCAGCCATGAGCTCACTCTTATCCTTTAAACACTAAGACACATTTTTGTCAATATCATTATTCATTCTAATCTTGATATAAATCAAACATAATCAAACTCAGTCATAAGCACTAAACCATCAAAGCTAGTCTAAACTATCCATCATATAGAAACTAATTTTTACCAAGCTAATCATATGTCGGAAAATTGTAAAACTTGAAAAAGAAACCATAATCATGTCTAGCATTTCATATGTATATAAATGAATAAAAGTCAGAAATATATTGCAAAAATAATTTTACATGCAAATATCCACGCTGCCTAGGCTAAAGCTTCTAACCCAACCACAGCCGCTTGTTTTCTGGATATTAGTGGACGGTGAGGTAAAATCCTAAATTTGCATATTTATAATTTTACCTATTCATTATTTAAGTTTATAATTTTGCATTGATCGCCTCATATTTATGCTTGATTATGTGATTCTGCTTGCCTTCATGCTAATGAGTCTCGATCTTATTTCATGAACCTAGGCCGTATAGCCATACGCCTCGATCTCGTAATACGAACCTCAACCTCATACACTTGGAATTGTTACAGCCCTTTACACAGCTCATTTTGTAAAACTTATAGTCTTTGTTCTGGCTTAATGATAATTATTTTGGCTCTTATCGCTAACAGAGTTCAATTATTTTGGCCCTTGTCACTGCCTGGGTCAATTATTTTAGCCCTTGTCACATCCCGAGATCAATTGTTTTGGCCCTCACTGTGACCCGGTCTCAATAATTTTGGCTCTCATCTACGGCCTGATCTCAATTATATTTGTTCTTATCTGTCCGATTTTACTTATCATGGCCCTTGTCGAGGCCTGAGTTCGAGGTTATCCTCTTGACATTCGAGATTTACTTATGTCATTCAAGCTGTCCTCATGACATTCGAGATTTCCTCATATCATTTAAGTTATACTCATGATATTCTAGATTTCCTCATGCCATACAATAAAAGACGATAAGAAAATCTAACACACTCCTAAACTCGTGAATATTATAAATTGGGGGCTCGTATTATACCCCTATTTTCACCAAACCCGAGCTCAAGGACCCATATCCAATAACATGTCATAATCTTTGCCAAACTCGAATTGTATAAGATAGGAGATAATTTTTCCTAATTCAATTGTACTCCTAACTATTTTCTCTTATATAAAGAGGTCATCACTCAACAATACAAGTATCGAAGGTATGTAAGAGAAATAAGCATATTAGAGGAAGGGGTACAATATCTTCCAAACATTTTCTCTCTCTTATTTATTTGTTATCTTGCCATTTTCGATCTCTGACTTAAGCATCGAAGGTTCTATTCCGGTAACACTCTTGACAACTCCCTACAAGTTATTGTTTTGTAAGATTCCGATCACCAAACCCTTTACTTTTGGCAATTCTGAGGACATCAAGCTCTCTTATAGTCCATTCCCCAAATAAAACAACTCTTTCTCAACTCTTATTGTTGATCCAAATTTTGGTATCAACCATATATGTATAATCATTCTCTCTCTATAGATGTCTCCACGAAATAGCATGCAGATATAGTATTTAACTCTACTGTTAATAGTTTGACAATAGCAAATTCATCTCGTTACATCGTAAAATGTCAAATTTTAACAACTAATAAAGTTAGGAAATATTTTTGACCTAGGCTAAATTTATTTCAATAAATATTGTTCATGTAGACTAATAAGAAATTTTTTTTGTTATATATATTAATTTTTAGGGACTAATATGAATATTACAAATTTTATTGAGATTATTAAAAAAAATTGCTAATTCACCAATATGATTTTTACAATCTTTTTTTTTTGTTATTTATTTCATTTGTGAATTTGAGTAAATGTTTGATATTATTTTTGTGCTCATTTTTTAAATTAACAATTAATTCTTAGCCCTTATAGTAGAAGATTATATATGAGACAAGAACGCCCAAAAATCATCACATGATTGAAATTTGTGCAGAAATTCATTCAGAACTTGAGCTATGATTTTCGAAGTGTGGGGTCGGAAAAGCATAAACATTTTCTTTATACAGCATAAAAGAATGCAATAACTTCTTTTCTTTCAATATTTTTGCAACAAAAGTACATCTAATAACTCTTCAAAGTTTTCCTATTGTATTTAGATTAGTATTACAGAAATTATTCTATTAGATAATACTATCTAAATCAACCTCTGGATCTTTAGGCTTATGAATTTTATATGGTGAAATTTTAATTTGGATAGGAGGATCACCATGATCAACGGTTATACTCCTGAGAGGTGCATGTTTTGCTTCTATGGTTCTATCACTATCAGAAAGAGTCCATTTTGGAACTTTCTTTCTAGTAACAATAGGATTTGATTCTTTGAATGGATAATCGATATGATTATCAGAAGCATACATCTCAAACCAATCAAAAAAGAGAATATGAACTTTATGCAGATTTACAAACTCATAATAAATTTGTTGGATCTCTTTTCTTTGGTTTAGGAAGTGTTTAAAAAATCAAAGTCTTTTTTCTTTATTGTTTTCAGAATAAAAATCATCATGAAGAAGGTTTTTATCAACTTCAAACTCTTTTATGATAACATTTAATCTATTCTCTGTAACAACAGAGAATGAAAGAGAAGTAGGAGGAGAAGGTTCTTTCTCTTCCTGTTCTTCATCTTGTTGCCTACTAGTGTATATGGGATGAGGTACACTAATGGTGTAGTCAACAGAATGAATGGATGAACTAGGTATATCTGAGGTGGAAAACCTAGGCTGACTCTTTACAGGTTGGAAAGGAAGATTTATCACAGAAGGTATCTTTGAAAATCTCCTTTCAACCAAGGGTATACTTGTGCTAGAATCCTTATCAGAGAACCTAGAGGATATAGATCTCCTAAAGGATAGTTTGACTTTACCATCAGAATATTGAGTCATATTTTGCAACTCTATTTTGGGCTCAAGTTGTTTTGGAATCACTAGTTCAGTAGCTGCTTCAAAATTATTACAGAATTTTAAATGCTTTATATTAAACTAAAATTGAATGCTTACATTTGAAAATGAAAGCTTAAAGAAGCTTTAGATTACAAGAGAAAGAGAAGAGAATGAAGGAAAACTTAGAAGACAGGAAAAATTTCTTCAATGTCCTCTGTTCATTGTTTTCCAAAGAGGAAAAGAGAGAGAAGAATTAGAGAGAGAGAGAGAGATCTAAGAATTCTGAGGAGTCTACAGTTTTCCTCCAGAATTTATACATAAAATTTTAGATTGTTCACTATAGTGCGTCCTATAGCAATTAAATTGTAGCGGTACCGTACACTATAGCGCGTCTGTAGCAGTTTAACTATAATATCGCAATCACTGTGACTTTATACAGAGATGTACTGAAGCTTTACAAGTATAAATACAAATACACTTATACAAATAAAATACATTCATACAAATACAAATGTACTTATACAACTGTAGCTTTATAGTGTTACAGATACAAATAGAAATACGTACAAAATACAAATAATTGTACAAATTGGAAAATTACTCTTTTTTTACAACAGTAATACAAATATTACAAACCAAACTGAACTTTGTTTTTTTTTGCTTACAAAAACCACCCAATTCTTGCTTAGATTTTCTAAGCTCCCATTTAAGTCTCTTTTGAAGTTTTTAGTCTTGACATATCTTTAAACCTTCCTCAATGATAAAATTGACGAGTTCACCAAAAGTGAGATTGTTATAAGGAATTTAGTTATCATATAAGGCTTTAATGGAGTTTCTAACTTTTTCACCCAAGAGGGTTGGTAACCCTGCAAGAAACTTTTCTTTCCAAGTTACATGATTCGCATCATCTCTTAGAAAGAGTCTGGTGAAGAAGGTGGATTTATACTTTTAAAAGTCACTAAGTTTCTTGCATCTCAAGTTATGCAATAACTCAGCATTTTGAAATGAAGGAAAATTGTTAAAATCAGGGTAGCAATTGTATTCTGAATTAGATTATTTAATACATCACAGATGGAGATTCCATCCTTATCTGTTTGAATTGCATTTAAAATGTCAGATTATTGCTGTTTAGTAAGGAGATGATCCTACCAACCTTTAAGGTGACCAGTAAATCCAGCAATAAAGATTTCTGCAATAGCTTTGTCAGAAGTCCCTGATTGAGTTTTATAAGCATTGGTTGCCATGATCATCTGTTGCAACAATCCAAGTATGTTATACTCAGACATTCCATCTATGTTCCATTAATAGACAGAAGATGCATTAAACCTAGATTGGTTTAAAGCACTTGGTCTGTTATCAATAGCCAAATCAGGTGGAGATCTGACTGTGGGAAGAGCTAATTCCCAATGGATTTTATTAACTTTAGGAAGGGGTTTTTCTTTGAATGCTTTTATTTTAGAAGAGACAATAGAAGACTGATCATAATCCAGTACACTAATCTTACTAGATTGAGCACTGTAAGAAGCAATTTAAACTTTACTTGAGGAAGAGGAAACTTCTATCCTATCAAGTTGTTCCCGGATAGCTTTAGCAAAATCTGATTTAGATTCTAGAACTAGCTTTTGGCTAGTCTTAAAAACTTGGAAAGGCTAAAAAATAGGCTTTTTAAGCTTTTTCTCAGTATCAGATTTTGTTGGCTTAGAAGAGGAAGGAATACGAGAAACAGTTATAGTTGACTTTTGGAATTAATTTTCCAATCTAGTCAATTGCTTTCCTATTGTATTTAGATTAGCATTACAGAAATTATTCTGTTGGATAATGCTATCTAAATCAACCTCTGAATCTTTAGGCTTATGAATTTTATACGGTGAAGCTTTAATTTGGATAGGAGGATCACCATGATCAATGGTTCTATCACTATCAGAAAGAGTCCATTTTGGAACTTTCTTTCTGGTAACAATAGGATTTGATTTTTTAAATGGATAATCGATATGATTATCAGAAGCATACATCTCAAACCAATCAAAGAATATGAACTTTATGCAGATTTACAAACTCATAATAAATTTGTTGGATCTCTTTTCTTTGGTTTAAGAAGTGTTGAAAAAAATCAAATTCTTTATTCTTTATTGTTTTCAGAATAAAAATCATTATGAAAAAGGTTTTTATCAACTTCAAACTCTTTTATGATAATATTTAATTTATTCTCTATAACAGCAAAGAATGAAGGAGAAATAGGAGGAGAAGGTTCTTTCTCTTCCTGTTTTTCATCTTGTTGTCTAGTAGTGTATATGGGATGAGGTACACAAGTGATGTAGTCAACAGAATAAATGGATGAACTAGGTATATCCGAGGTGGAAAATCTAGGTTGACTCATTACAGGTTGGAAAAGAAGATTTATCACAGAAGGTATCTTTGAAAATCTCCTTTCAACTCAGGGTATACTTGTGCTAGAATCCTTATCAGAGAGCCTAGAGGATATAGATCTCCTAAAGGATAGTTTGACTTTAGCATCAAAATACTGAGTCATATTTTGTAACTTTGTATGGGGCTCAAATTGTTTTAGAATCACTAGTTCAGTGGCTCCTTCAAGAATCCATTCTTTTGGAAGATGGACATCTTTCCATTGAATGAGCTTTGGAATGACAATGTTGGCTTTAGACAGATCAGTCTACAAGAGAAGAGTCTCATCTCTTTTTTACTAATATTTATGCTATGTGTTAAATGCCGAATGCATGGTTTTGTATGAGATTTTAAAAATTAATGCAATAGGAATTGATCCCTAAACCACATGGTAGTTATGTATTTTAATTTGAAGAATCATGCTCTTTAAGATATTTTTATCTTTAAGTGAAACAGTTATATTTGAATAACAGCTGAATGAAATGGGTCCTTTACAGAGACTTGATTCAATGCTACTGAGCAAGAGATCATCAAATGAGAGAAATCTCGAATCTCTGAGGACAGTCAGGATTGAAGTATCCAATCTTTCTTGAGTCAGAGGCTTTATTCCGACTTATATTAAACCAATATGGACATAATTAAAATTCTTTTCTTTTAACTTCTTTAAAGATTATTCTGAGAACAATTGGATTGTCTGAGAACAATTAATGCAACAGGAATTGTTCTGAGAACAATTGGATTGTCTCAAATGGCTTTGAAATGGTTATATCATACTCTTCAGTATTTATAACATAATCATGTTTTAAAAAATTAAGTTTTTTAGTTTTATAAATAATCTCTTTAGAAACCTTTGGTAATTCACAACAATCAATAGCTTTATTAAAATCTTCAATTATGAATTCTTCTAAATTTACTACATGCTTTGAGACTAGTGAAGGATGATGTTGTACGGATTAGAGAATCCATATTAGAAACCTATGGTCAAGTTTTAGATAGACAGGAAAGACTACAATCCATGGCTAAGAATTGGTTTTACTGCCCTTCAACAAATGGGGACTTACGACCAAAAGCTACCACAGCATCTAGTAGGTAACACTCACCTCTCCTGCAAGTGTTCAACTTTTACATAGATCTCTAACCTAGATGCTCTAAACTATACAACACTATCCTCCTCTTGGCTCTGATACCAGTAGGGAAATACTGTAAAGGAAATCCCATGTTTATTCTTAGCTAATCTTGTATTGCTTAAAATTGTTGAGACTGATGCATCAGACTTAGGTTATGGAGGAATTTTGAAACAAGTTGAGAATAATAAAGAACAAATAGTACAATATGTTTCTGCTCACTAGAATGATACTCAAAGAAACTTTCTACTATTAAAAAAAAATTTTATCTATTGTTTTATGCATTACAAAGTTTCAAAGAGATTTATTAAATCAAAAATTTTTACTTAGGATTGACTGTAAAGCTGCAAAAGATGTTCAAAATATTGCATTAAAACAAATTTTTGCAAGATGGGAAGCTATTCTGATTGTTTTTTATTTTGATATTGAATTTATTAAAGGTGATAAAAACTCTATTTCTGATTTTCTAACTAGAGAATTTTTGCAGAATAGATAATGCCTCCCAAAAGGAAAGACAAAGGTAAAGCCCCCTCAAAGATTTAAAGGAAGTAGTCTCTACTCCTTCTAAAGAAAAATTTATCTCCTCTACAATGTCAATCAAGTCATGGATTGACATAGTCGAAGCGCAAGGTGCTCAGTATAAAGCCACCTCTTCTGAGGAACAGCTAAAAGAATAGATGCAATCCATTTCTAAATCTCCTGAGCTTATTATCACGGGATGGGAGTTTTGCGCAGCAAACTTGTGCGGTACTTAGACAACCTTGGTCTGGATGTTGCTAAGTAAGCCTATGCGCTTCTCAATAGCTAACCCAAGAGGTTTCTGAAATGCTAAAGAGAAGGAAGAGCTAGCGAGCAATGTAGCCAAATGCGAAAATTTTATTAATCGAAAGAAAGCTTACAAGAGAGCTTGCAAGTGTTTGATGCTTGATGCTTTGCTTGAGTTTTGTGGATGTTACAAATGCCTAGAGCTCACCCATATTTATAGGGAAGTTTGGCTAGCTCTAGAGAATTCTAAGGCCTAGAGAATTCTATATACATGTGCAACAATCTAGAGAAATCTAGCCATATGTACAAGTGTGTGCTAGTTGCTGGAATTTTGCGGAACGTTCTAGAATCGATCCAAGCTAGCATATCTTGGCTCACATCCTTGGGTCATTTTTGGGCTAGAATCATGTGGCCCGTAACATCCTCCCCCACCTAAGCTCGCAGCGTCCTCTTCGCGCTCTCGTGCTTGAACTTTTGGATGTGCTCCGCGAACTGCCACAATTCATCTTCACGTTCTCAAGTGGCTTCGCTCTCGGGGAGGTTTTTCCACTTCACCAAGTACTCGTAGTACGTTGGCGCGCCCCTCCTTCGAATGATGCAATCAGCAAGGATGTACTCCGTATCTTTGTCGAACCCGGTAACAACTACTGTTGGGGCTCGCCTAGATTTTCCGCATGTTGGGTCTCCCACATCTTCGTGATATGGCTTGAGAAGACTCACATGGAAGAATGGATGAATCTTGAGCCTTGGTGGAAGCTTTATTTGATACGAGACGTTGCCCACACGTCGAATAATGCGGAAGGGTCCTTCGTAATGTCTCACTAACCCCTTGTGGACTTTTCGCAATGTCTTGAACTGTTGGGGCAGGAGCTTGATCATAACTTAATCTCCTTCCTAGTATTCCACATGCCGTCTCCTTGTATCAGCCCACTTTTTCATTTTCCTCGCAGCTTTGTCGAGGTAAGCTCGCGTGATGTCCGCTTCTTCATGCCATTCGCGAGCGAGCTTGTGTGCTCGCGGGACTTTTTCCTCCATACGTTGAGGCTATGGCATTGGGGGCCATGGGTTGGAATCCCATGATAATCTCGAAGGGACTCTTGCCGGTAGCCTCACTCCTCTAGAGATTATATGAAAATTGGGCGACATCAAGCAACTTCGCCCAATCCCGCTGATGAGCGCTCACATAATGCCTCAAATACATCTCGAGGAGGCTGTTGATGCGCTCGGTCTGTCCATCCGTTTGAGGATGAAAGCTTGTTGAGAACTTGAGATCCGTCCCCAACATTTTGTAGAGCTCCATCCAAAATTTTCCAGTGAAGCGTGGGTCTCGATCACTCACGATGCTTCTTGGAACACCCCAAAGCTTCACGATATGTTTGATGAGGAGACGGGCTGCTTCATCTGCTTTGCAATTGGTGGGTGCGGCAATGAATGTTGCATACTTGCTGTAGCGGTCTACCACGACCATGATGCTGCTGCAACCGCAACCTTAACCTTCGGACTTGGGTAAGGCCGTAATGAAATCCATGGAAATGCTCTCTCACGGCCTTGATGCTAAGGGAGGGCTCCAACAATCCTGCCAGCAATTGATGATCAATCTTGTCTTATTGACACACAAGACATGTCCGCACATATGCCTCAATGTCGTCCCGCATACTTGGCCAAAAATACGAGGCTTGGACTAGTGCGATTGTGCGCTCTATTCCGGGGTGACCAGCCCACTTGGATTCGTGGCACTCCTTGATTACCTCTTTGCATAAATTTCCCCACCTAGGCACGAACAGCCGATCTCTATTGGTGAGGAGGATGCCTTATTCTTGCCAAAATCTCCTTGTCTTTCCTTCGAGGACCTTTTCTAACAAGTCCTTTGCCAATGGGTCTTGTTGGAGGTCTTCTTTAATGCGTGAGATAAGGTCGGACTTCGGTTGGCTCACGCTAAGAGTGGCCAATTCTGCCTTACAGCTTAGTGCATCCGCAATGACGCTGGCTTTGCCCAGTTTATACTCGAGCCTATAGTCGAATTCCGCAAGAAAATCCTACTACCATGCTTGCCTAGGGCTCAACTTCTTTTGCATTTGAAAGTAGCTCGTGGCTACGTTGTCTGTCATGATTGTGAAGTGTGAGCCAATCAAGTAATGTCGCTACACTCTTAGGCAATGGATGATGGCTGTCATTTCCTTCTCTTGAACGGTGTAGCGGCGTTCTGTGTCATTAAGCTTTTGACTCTCAAACGCTATCGGCCTTCTTGCATAAGGACTCCGCCAATGGCGAAGTCGGAGGCATCCATTTGCACTTCGAAGGGCTTGGTGTGGTCTGGAAGAACTAGGACGGGTTCCTACGAAATTGCTTTCTTCAAGCCTTTGAACGCTTTTTGGCAATCCTCGGACCAATGCCATGTCCGATTCTTCTTAAGTAGATCCATCAAGGGTGCCGCCTTGGCTGAGTAGCCTTGCATGAATCGGCGGTAGTAATTCACCAAGCCAAGGAATGATCGAAGCTCGGGTACCTTTGTGGGAGGCTCCCAATCGAGGATGGCCTTTACTTTCGAGTTCTCCATCATGAGCTTCCCGGCTGATATTTTGTGCCCTAGAAACTCTACCTCTTCTTGAGCAAACGAACATTTCTCCATCTTGAGGTAGAGCTCATTCTCCCGAAGTACTTGGAACACTTGCTGCAAATGTTTAGCATGCTCCTCAAGTGTGGTGCTGTACACTACTATATCGTCCAAGTACACGACTACAAAGCGGTCGAGGAATGGTTGCAGCACCTTATTCATGAGAGTGCAAAACGTAGCCGGTACATTTGTCAGACCGAAAGGCATAACTAAGAACTCAAAAGATCCGTACCTTGTTACGCATGCTGTCTTGGGCTCATCTCCTTCGGCGATGCGCACTTGGTAGTACCCGGATCGCAAGTCAAGTTTGGTGAAGTACCTTGCGTTGCAGAGCTGGTCGAATAGATCCGCTATCAAGGGTATTGGATACTTATTCTTGATAGTGATCTTGTTAAGTGCTCTGTAATCGATACACATTCGCAGCGATCCATTATTCTTCTTTTGAAAAAGGACCGGTGCACCGAATGGGGCTTTGGACGGGCGTACATAGCCTGCATCCAGCAAATCCGTGAGTTATTTCCGCAACTCTTCAAGCTCAGGGGGCGCCATGCGGTAGGGCGCCAAGGCTGGAGGCTTTGAACCTTGCTCCAACTCTATTTGGTGGTCCAACTCTCGTCTAGGTGGAAGCTTCTTCGGAAGCTTGGGAGGCATTACGTCCTTGAACTCCTGGAGGACGGTTTGAATGGATGGAGGGACTTGGCTTGGAGCACTTGCTGGATTTTCTCCCTCATTGAGGTCCTAGATGGAAACCAAGAAGCTTGGGTCCTTCTTGAATCCTTCTTGAATTGCATGGCGGAGAGTGTCTTCTCCTCGGACTTTCCTCGTTCCGTAGGAACCATGCATGCCTTACTCCCATCAAGGATGCTTAGGGAGTTCGTGGCTGGAAGAGGGAAGACATGAACTTTGTCGAAGAATTCCATGCCAAAGACCATCTTGAAGTCGTCCATTGGCACGATTGAGAAATTGAGCTTTCCGCTCCATGTGCCAAGTGCAACATGTACTCCTTGTGCGGTGCCTACAATGGGCTTGGCGGTTGAGTTTACCACCTTCATTGTGCCTCCTACTCTCGTAGCCTTAAGGCCTAAGCGCTTGGCCTCATCCTCGGATACGAAGTTGTGAGTGGCTCCTGTATCCAGCAATGGGCGAACGGAGTGGCCGTTTATCCTCGCGCTAGCGTACATCAGCCCTTTCTTGAGTGCCGTTTGTGGGCTGTCGAGTGCGCTAAGTCGTTGGATAGAACCCATGCTGGGTCGGGGTTCTTCTGGCGTTGGTGTGGAGGTGCCTTTGAGTTAGGCAGTGAGGGCATTTAGCGACTTCTTCTCCAGAGAGTCGCGTACGCAATGAGGCTCGTTGCATATGAAGCATGGGCTGCGAGGCTTGGGCGCTTCCTTCTTGCCTTCCGTTTTGCCTTGCCTGCTTTTGCCGCTTGGAGGCTTTTTCTGCCCATAATCCTTGCGATTGTGGCCTTTGTCCTTGCGACTCTCTCCCCCACCTTTGCCTTGGCTAGGCCTTTTCTCCTTGGATTGGGTGGAGTACTCGTGCAGTGACTCCGCAATGGCAATGGCGTCATCAAGTGTTTGGACGCCACGCCTATCGAGCTCCGTTTTGGCCCAATCCTTGAGGCCATCTTGAAAGTAAAAGAGGGAGTCCTTGTCGGGCATGTCACTTATCTCGAGCATGAGGGTAGTGAACTCGTTGATGTAGTCGAGAACGCTACCCGTTTGCTTGAGGCAAACGTAGGCGTGCTCTTGCCTCTTTTTCGGCATTGCTTGAGGCAAATTACTTTCGGAGTTCTGGTTTAAAACCTGTCCATGTGTTGATGGCGCAGATGCCTTTGCCCATTTCACCGTGCTTTCGACGCCACCATAGTTGTGCAGCGCTTCTTAGGAATGTGAGTGCAGTGCCCACTTTCGATGCCTCGTCTCAAACACTTATAGCATAGAAGTATTGATCTAGTCCAAACAAGAAGTTGTCTACGATGGTTGCATTCCGTATGCCATCGTATATGTCGGGCTTTGGCATATCTATGCGTCGTGCATCACTCGTGCTTGTTGAGGCCGGGCTAGAAGAAAGTGTGCGCTTGTGCCATGCCCAGTCCGAGCGTACTTCCTCCACTTCCGCGCGAACAGCGCGCAGCTCGTCTTGCACAAAGCCGCGGAGTTTCATCAACTCCTCATGAAATGCTTGAAATTCCCCTCGAAAGGTGTTGGCTTGGTCTTGGATGAGGGCCTTAGTTGCCATTGTGAAGTCAACGTATTCGCCCTCAAGACCGTCCACCCTTTCCTCCAAAGTGTAGAGGGTGTCCTGAGCGACGAACATTGTTGTTTCAAGCGTAGCCATGCGAGGCTCCAAAGCATCTATCGAAGCGGCCTTAGACTTACCACGAGTCTTGGCCTGCCCGCGAGTCTCATCGCGGCCCCGGCTTGGTTCCAGGATGATCTCCACACCAATTGTGCCCTCTTGTGTCACGCTTGAGGTTGGTAGGTTGGCCATTGCTGCTGGAATGTATGTGTGCAAACCTTAGCTCTGATACCACTTGTCACGGGATGGGAGTTTTGCGCAGCAAACCCGTGTAGCACTTAGACAACCTTAATCGGGATGTTGCTAAGTAAGCATTTGCGCTTCTCAATAGCTAAGCTAAGAGGTTCCCGAAATGTTAAAGAGAAGGAAGAGCTAGCGAGCAATGTAGCCAAATGCGGAAATTGTATTAATCGAAAGAAAGCTTATAAGAGAGCTTACAAGTATTTGATGTTTGATGCTTTGCTTGAGTTTTTGTGGATGTTATAAATGCCTAGAGCTCAACCATATTTATAGGGAAGTTTGGCTAGCTCTAGAGAATTCTAAGGCCTAGAGAATTCTATATACATGTGCAACAATCTAGAGAAATCTAGCCATATGTACAAGTGTGTGCTAGTTGCTGGAATTTTGCGGAACGTTCTAGAATCGGGCCAAGCTAGCACATCTTGGCTCACATCCTTGGGCCATTTTTGGGCTGGAATCATGCGGCCCGTAACATTATGCTCACTTTACAAAGCTTTTCCTAAACTAAAGCCCTTTCTTAAGTTCCTGAGAAAGAAAAATCTATTTCTAAAGAAATTGTAAAATCTTCTTCTTCTGAAGAAATTATTTCTGGAGAAAGCTCTTTTTCACAAATTGTTGTTTCACAACAAAAGATTTCTCAAAAGTCAGATTGGTTTAATAAAGCCTCTCGCCAAAATGTTTTAACAATTGAAGATCGGTTTTATCATTCTGATCTATTTCAAGCACTTACAAAGTTTTTTCCTAAAGGCTGATTTTTCAAACCTTGGGATTTAACAAAACCCCAGCTTTATTATCAGAATTGGCTCTTATCAAAAAGGCCTCTTAAAACCCAGTAATGAGCAATCTAAAGCTCAGGCTACATTTCGTGCTCAAAAGTCCAGAGCTCAATCTCTTATGGCTTCTGCTAAGACTGAACAAGATTATTTTAAAGTCATGCAACAGCTCCTTGAGTCAAGGTCTCAGCCTTCTGTTGCAAGCTCTCCAGATAAATCAAGCTCATCGGATGATGAAGAGCCTTTCATCTCTCTTGGAGATGATAACGAAGATGACTGCTTCGGTATCCTATATCCAATAAAGCCTCAAAAATAAAGTTTAGTTTGGTTTGTAATGTTTCTATTACTGTTGTAAAAAAAAAAAGAGTAATTTTCCAATTTGTACAAGTATTTGTATTTTATACGTATTTTTATTTGCATTTATAATACTATAAAGCTACAATTGTATAAGTACATTTGTATTTGTATGAATATATTTCATTTGTATAAGTATATTTGTATTTGTACTTGTAAAACTTCAGTACTTCTCTGTATAAAGCCACAATGATTGCGATGTTACAATTAAACTGCTATAGATGCGCTACATTATACAGTGCTACAGAACTTTAATTGCTACAGAATGCGCCACAGTGAACAGTCTAAAATTTTATGTATAAATTCTGGAGGAAAACTGTAGACTCCTCATAATTCTTAGATCTCTCTCTCTAATTCTTCTCTCTTCTCTTCTCTCTCTTTTTCTCTCTGGAAAATAATGAACAGAGGACATTGAGGAAATTTTTCCTGTCTTCTGAGTTTTCCTTCCTTCTCTTCTCTTTCTCTTGTAATCTAAAGCTTCTTTAAGCTTTCATTTTCAAATGTAAGCATTCAATTTTAGTTTAATATAAAGTATTTAAAGTTTTATAATAATTTATTTAAAGCATTTATTTACTTTCAAAGCATAGATCTAAAGGTGTATGTTTTAAATTTTAAAGTTTATACATGATCCGCAGACTGATCTCCTATATTAGATCTGCCATATAATCTGTTACTTAGCCTCCGACGCATAGAGACCGGATCTCTCCCCTCGGCTGTATTTCTTTTCTCCCCCTATCCAATCAGAGCACCAGAGATCTAGATCTTGGTATTGTGTATGAGCTTATGTTGCCTAGGGTTGCATAGGATTTTATTTTAAAATTTTTATTTTTTTTAAAGATTTTCTTTTTGAAGTCAAAACGGTATATCGACTGGACACCCATTGTGTAGGATTAGATCTGTTCTAAGTCAGATATGATCTCAAAGCGTAGTTAGATCTACGATCAGCTGGTTTAACAACGCCACATACCTAACAATTATTTGAAGTTTTATTAAAATTAAATTTTATTTATTTTTCTGTCTACACTATCATCCTTCAATCCTATTTCCCTACTGGTATCAGAGCTAAGGGGAATATATATATATATATACACCAATATATAATATTTTTTTAATATTTTATTTTTGAGACTGAACATACCTACTTACTTGAACCATTAATGTTTTTTTAGTGTAGAATATTTTATTGTGTGGCATTCCAATATTTTTGCTATATTTGCAAAGTTGAACACTAAAAGATCTAGGAAAGAAAATTAGTATCAATTTTAATTTGCGGTAATGATCAACCATTTTTGGTAAATAATATAGTTCTGATGGCATTCCTTTAATTTGTCATATGGGTAATAAAATAATGGTTATATGATTTTTTTAAAAAAATTTGAAATAAGTATACTTGTGTTGTCTAGTGTTTGAATACCAGTCAGAACTACATTATCAATTCAAATGGAGAATCTCTTTCGCTTGGACTAACTGTTTGAGAAGATTGGTACTAGATTAGTGACTGAGATAGGCATGTTCTTCCACCTAATTCAGATGCCTTTCAGTGTGGATGCTTTTAGTTTTCTTTGAATCTAGTTTAATCTAAACTAATTTGGTTTTAATGAAGCAGGCAGTAGAACAACAGTACAAGTTTAATGAAAGGACTAATAAAACATACTGTTGGTGTTACTGCTAGTGTTGCTATGATTTGGGTTATTCTCTTTTACTTGCTTTTACAAAGGACTTGTTTTGGCTGATTTATCTAATTTATAGAATTTCAGTTCCATCTTAAATTATAATATATCTGTTTCATTTCGATGTTGCTAATGCATCTTATCAAAATTTTCACCCAATTTTCAATGTTGGCTGTAATAATAATTTCAAGTCTTACATCCCTCAGGTTTTTACAAACAAAAAAGCTACATAACTATAGTAAAATGAAGAAAATTGGGACAATAGAATCACATAGGGACATTAGAAAATTAAGTGATTTGGCTTTTGGTCTCCTTCACGGGGGGACACAAAAGGATAAAATTTTTACTAGTGAAATGAGAATTACAAGTATTATAATATTTTGATTCACTCCCAAGAATTCCAATACACCAAATCGCTCACTCACTAATTATACAAGAATATTAAAAACTCTTAATACTTTTGCTTCTCAAAATCTTAACTTCTTACTTAAGCAAGGAAATGGATTTAAAGATAGGATGCATGGAGGGGAAAATGAAGCCTCTATTTATAGGCTTAATATCCTTCTCTCCTCTCATTGTAATAATAATATATATTTTTTCAGAGGTTTGACATTGCTCTTTTTCTAAAAAGGTGGTGCCCATTGTTTTTTAAGTTTCTTCCATTTAGAGAATTGATCGAGAATCAATTAATTTTCACACCATTCATTTTGGTTCACCATTGTCGTGTTGTTTATGTCTCTGCTACGTCATGACAAGATCTACTCTATACAAATTTGTCAATATCGATGGGCTTGGTCAAAATATCTATTAGGTTCTCCTTGGTATAGATTTTTCACAAATCCATAGTTCTGTCTTCTACTACTTCTTGAACAAAATGATATTGTACCCCTATGTGCTTTGTTCTGGAATGAAAGATTGGATTCCTTGCAATGTACGAGGCACTTTGATTATCACAAAACACATGAATTTTCTCTTATTTGTGCCAGCTCTTCCATTAATCTTTATATTCAAATAGCTTCCTTACAAGCTTATGTAGTTATCATATATTTTACTTCTATTGTAGATAAATCGACAACGGACTATAGTTTCAAACCAACTTACAGCTCTTCTCGTAGTTTCCAATGCTCTTTACTAGGATTCGTCATGTAATGACTAATTGCTCCCGCTGCTTGTGAAATATCTAGTCTAGTACAAATTATAGTGAGCATTAAACTTTTCATTACTAATGTATACGGTACTCGAGACATCTTCTTCATCTCTACTTTATTACTATTACAAATATTTGAGGATAACTTAAAATTAACAGCAAGTAAAATGAAAATTGATTTGCAATCTTTCATGTTGATGCACCATAAGAGTTTTTTCAAATAATTCTTCTGAGATAGCCAAATCTTCCTATTATTTCTATTTCGGTGAACTTGTATTCCTAGAATCTTCTTTGTTAGTCCTAAGTCCCTCATTTCAAACTCCCTAATCAACTGTAGTTTCAATTCTTACTAATATGTCATCCACATGCAGTAATGAAATCATTATCTTCAAACTTTTTGTAGTACGAACAATGGTTTGAATTGAGTATATTATATCTAAAACTCATGATAAATAAATCAAATCTCTTATACCAACTCATCGACGCGTGTTTGAGACTGTATAAAGATTTGTTCAACTAGCAAGGCAAGTTCACCTTGCCTTTTTTAATAAAATATTCCTATTGGAACATATAAACCTCTTCTTCAAGTTCTTTATGAAAAATACAGCTATTAAATTTAAATGCTCTAAATTTAGGTCAAATATAGTACACATAGCCATAATTATTCTGATAGTTGTAAATCGAACCACTAGAGAAGATATAGAAAATATTTTGTTTAAGTCAATATCTTCTTTTTAAACATAAATTTTTACCATCACACTTCATCTTGTAGACCTATTTATTTCCAATGATTTATCTTTCTCATGGTAATGGTATAAGTTCCTATATCTTGTTCTGATGTATAGCTTTAATTTTCTCTTGCATTGCTGTCATCCACAAAACACCATCTAAGCTATTTAAAGTTTAATGGAAAGTTGATGGTTCTTTATCCTCTTTTAGAAGATAATATGCAACGCTGATCTCTGAAACATACTCTGAGTGCCACCGTAGTAGTCGTCTCTCACGTGTTGACTAACAAACTTCTACGGGGTCTCAGACTTGACTTATTCTTGTTCTTCATGCTTTGATTATGCTTCATAAAAATCTTAATCTTTATTTTATAAATTATTTTCCATATATACCAACACAATTTCTAACTTTTCTTCTACAGTGCTATCATCCCATCTCTCCTTAGTATTTATTTTTTTACAAAATTAACATCTCTATTGATGACTATTTTGTGAGCAGTGGAATCCCATAGACGATATTCCTTTATTCCATCAGTATACCCTTAGAAGATATATCTCCTGGATCTTGGATCCAACTTTAATCTTTCTTAGATATTATATATCACATGCACTTGATATCTAAATGCATAGAGATGAAAGTAATCAATTTGCTTTTTCAGTCCATATCTCCTATTAGTGTGTTTAATTCAATTACTGTCGATGGAGATAAATTAACCATCGGATTCAAGATGGTTATTATCCTTTCTATAAGAGTCATATTTATTCATTCTGTCACTCCATTTTGTTGAGGAGTATATTTGATTGTCCATTGTTTTTTAATACCTTTCTACTTATAGAATGCAAGAAATTCCTCGTCCGTATACTTTACACCATTATCTGTTCTCAAGCACTTGATCTTTTTTCTGGATTCAAGATCCACCTACACTTTGTATTCCTTCAACACTAGAAAACATCAGACTTTTTCTTGATTGTATACACCCGACATCACCTAGAGTAATCATCAATGAAAGTTCCCAAATATTTCACATCTTCCATGGACATATCCAACGATTCCCGAATATCAAAATGAATCAAGTCTAGAATGCTTTTACTATAGTATTAGATCTATTGAACTTCAATCTATGTTGCTTACTTATAATATAATATTCACAAAACGATAAGTTCAATAATTTGAGCCTCGGAAGTAACTTTTGCTCAGATAGAATCACCAAACCTTATTATGACATGTGGCCAAGTTTGAGATTCCACATCATCTCTCACTTTTCTCAATTTAATACAACTCAAGCATCAACTTCCTATAGTGTTTCATCATTAAATATGAATATATTAACACTAATCTTTTCTGCCTTCATCAAGCACCTCTGGCTATCTTCATGATCTCATTGTCTAGATGCGTTTTACACCCAATACTATCTATTTATTCCAGAATAATAGATTTTTCTTCAGGCCTTTTATATGTCATACTTCCTGAATTATACGAACTGTACCATCAAATAATTTTATTTTGATAGTACTAATGCTAGCAATCTCTAAGGCATGATTATCACCGATGTATACAAATCGTCCAGGGATATGTTTATATCTGTGAAACTATTCTTTTTGAGAGGTCTTGTGCAATGTTGTTTTAGAGTCTATAAGCCCAACGTATGTTAACTACTTGCCTTTTGCAACAGTTGTTACCTCGTTGTACAAGACATCACCATCATCTAAATTACTTAACCTTGAGTATTTTAATGACTCAGGCGCTTCACTATTCTTTCTCTTATAGTTATTGCAATACTCTTTCTTAAAATGCCTTTTTTTTACTACAATTATAGCATTTTACATTCTTATTACTTTTTGATTTGGATATACCATGATTGTGACTCTCACTAGGGCCACATTCGGTTGATCTCCCTCTTATCATCGTTAGCACTTCCGCTTGCTGCGAACTTGTCTGCCTGTCTTCCCTATTCTTATGCCTACTCTTTTCCTTCAATACAAAGATTGCAACATCATCGAAGACTAGATACTCTGTTAGGATATTGTTTGTCAAGTTGATAATGAGTTGATCATACGAATCTAGAAAACTTTGAAGTAGAAGCTCCGCACATGCAATTTCTTTTATTTTATGACCCAACATTATATGTTGTGAAAATAGAGTTTTCAGAGTGTTAATATGGTCGATCACCGAGGTAGATTCCATTATTCGAAGAGTATGGAGTCTCTCTTCAAGAAGATCTTATTGTGTAGCGACTTAGCCTTCTACAGTTTTGAAAGTATCCCATACACCATTCGTTGACTTTTCCTCTGCCACATTGGATAATACCCTCATCTACAAGTGCCAAATATAGATCATCTATTGCATTGCCGTCCATCTCATTTCATTTGTCATCAACGATTCTTATAGGCTTTTCCCCAATTAATGCTAAAAATAATTATTCTTCCTGAAGATTGCCTGCATCTTTATTTTTTAAAACAAAAAATTATTTCCACTATACACAAGCTATTGTACCACCTTGAATAGTTGTGAGTGCTCAATACCGTAGGGGTATTTTGGTAATTTCATGTATAGAGGGTAATTTCATAATTTCCAGCTTTGAGGATGTTTTGCAATCTGAATTGAGGGTAAATTGGTAATTTTATGATGTTGAGGATAAATTAGTAAATTACGAATACGGGATTAATACGTTAAGCCGAGAAAATTGAGAGTTGTAATATTAGAACGAAAATTTTTTTTAAGCGTTACTTTTGTGAAATTAGTTTGAATTATAATATAGGAAGTAATTATATCATTTCTATAAAATAGGTGGAACTACGAATACAAATCTACTTGCGAACTTGGGTGATAGCCGAGTCTGAGTTTGTCACTGTGAGTGGAATATATTAAAATTATTTGATTTTTATATAATAAAGCTTGTTTGTGAAATGAATATTTAAATTGTTTTCATTTAATGGTTCTCTGAAATAAATGTTTATTCCATATAAATATTTCGTTAAATTATATTTATTCATTTATGCTCCGTATCGATTTTAAATTAGTAAAAGAGATGATTGATTTCCGAGTATGAATTAAAGTGTATTTATATGGATTTCAAGCATGATTTAAAATGTATATATGTTGATTTTGAGTATAATTTAAATAGTATATAATTGATCTTGAGCATGATTCAAAGTATTTATATATTGATTTTGAGAATAATTTAAAGTGTTTATATATGGTCTTCGAGCATGATTTAGAATGTTTATACATATGGATTTTGAGCATAATTTCAAGTATATATATGTTGATCTTGAACATGATTTAAAATGTATATATATTGATTTCGAGCATGATTTAAAATTTTAAGCAAATACTCATTCCCTCCAGATGAGATGAGATAGTAGGCCTTTGGGGCCCGTCTGAACACACATATAGGCTTTGGGCCATGTGTTTGGGCGCTTTCGCCCTTTGGGGGCATATGCATGCAGACAGATATTGAGATATAAGATCGAGTGGTCCGGACACGATGTCGCCAGATAGCGTATCATAGCACGTCCATTGAGATTCGGGTATGAGTTATGCTGATAAGCATGAGATGGTTCGTCCCACCGTCTATTCGTGTAGCTTCGGGCATGATGGTACCCAGATAGTACATCATTGTCGTCCGTTGAGGTCCGAATATGACTAGATATCCCCTGGTTATTTGTTTAAGGATGTTGATATTACTTAGCATTTGATATTTCAGCATGTGATGATATTTCAATACGAGATATTTTTCTTGATTTTGTAGCAGTATCAAATATATTTATGTTCAGAATACGATTGAAATGAAAGGAATTTTTACATTAAAATAATTAATTGATAAAAGTATTTACACAAGCAATGCATTTATTTTTGCAAGTATTTCATGTTTCAAAAGCTACTATCCACTCACTGAGCTCACTGAGTTTTATACTCATCATATTTTATTATAATTTTTCTCCCACAGGAGATTACAGGTACAACAATTAACCCTGCAGCTGTATATATTTGGAGTCATTTTGGCCACGTGTGGTTGTTTGAGGGAATAGAATAATTATTTTTCTCTTGGTTAATGTATAATCATCCTATTTTAGAATTATATTAGGGATGTGATATAAGAATTAAGAAACGTGTGTAATATTGGATATGTTACTGAATGAGACTGGGTTGAAGTAGTTTGATTTATGATAAATGATTTGTGAGTGTTTGTGTTATAATTGCAGGTTTGGGAATGCCAAATGTTTAGGGGAGGTTCTGCCGAAATTTCGGTAGAATTCTCATTAATAAGATGATTTTAATGTTTGAGTTCAGTTTCTTTAAGATAGGTCGCCTCTGGGAATGGGCCGGGTTAATATCCCTTTTCTTAGGTCCAATTAATTTATGAGGGAGGTATTTTCACACCTCATTAACATAACTCTAATAAATAAGACATCAAGTGCTCATTATGTCAAGAATAATAATCTTATGTTAAGTGCAGTGTCAAGAACACGTTGTGCCAAGTAATAATAATGTAACTATCGACAAGGTGGTAATACTTTTCACTAATTAACCTAGATAATTTTTATGTCAACAATGAGTCACGACTTACCCATAAATTAGAGGGAGATTTTTCTCTAATAAATCTAGTGTAAAGTGCTCACCGTGCCAAATAGTAATAATCTTGCACTAGGAAGCCGGTATACCAGTGCAATATCTAGACAAGATTATTAGTATATGTCTACGATAAGTTAAAATAATTTAAATAAATTAGAGAAAGAAAAAATAGACTTACCAAATTAAGACCATAGATTATGTTGAGGCTTCACCTTTAACCCAAGGTTGAAAATAAATTAGCTACTCATTTTATATCTAGGGGTAAAATGAAAATTTTATTAAAATACATAAAAAATACAAGATGGAGAAGGAATTAGAGAAAATAAAGCCCAAAAATGGATTCAGGGTCTCAAATTAAAGGGGGAGCCCCCTATTTATAGATGCAACAAGTAAATCATGACCATCGGATGAAAACAATTCGGACGCCCAGATTGCACCACGTGGCACTCTCTCATTGGTTGGAACACATCATCAGGGCTGTCATACCGTGTATATACATGTACGGTATGTGTAATTTTTGATCCACTAATATTCTGTCACATCATCGGTCAATGTAAAAGTTAACAAATATGATCCAGACTTTGGGGTGTAAAATAATGATTTTACCCTTATAAATATACACTCTCTAAGACTCAACAGACGAGCTTGAGCAGGAATCTGTTTTTTATCAAAAGAATTTTTATATGGCAAATCTATCAAATGTTGCTTTATATTCCAGAAGGCAGTTGATAAATCAGCACACATTTCTTTTTCAATGAGATTTTTAAATTTAGAAATCTTTTGCTTTATAAAACCATTTTTGATCCACTAATATTCTGTCACATCATCGGTCAATGTAAAAGTTAACAAATATGATCCAGACTTTGGGGTGTAAAATGATGATTTTACCCTTATAAATATACACTCTCTAAGACTCAATGCAGTCGAGCTTGAGCGAGAATCGCTTTTTATCAAAAGAATTTTTATATGGCAAATCTATCAAATGTTGCTTTATATTCCGTATAGCGATTGATAAATCAGCACACATTTCTTTTTCAATGAGATTTTTAAATTTAGAAATCTTTTGCTTTATAAAACCATTTTAAATATGGTTTTTAATTCTTTGTAGATTCAAGTCCCTTTTCAAACAAATCAAATCATTTTGTTTTATTTTAAGAAGGGAATTGATGTGATTCTGATAAACAGAATATGCTTTAACAATATTTAAATTCCTTGTTTTAGGCTTTTCTATGAAAGAAAAAACAAGTTTTTTTATTTTTTGCTTTAAAAGATATACTATCATAATTGACAGTATAAGGAGTAATAAGGTTTATAAACAGGGTTTCTAAAATGACAGTATGGTGTATGTCATTTGTTAACAGGAATGAAGTTTTAAATTCAAAAGCTTTGGGACAATATCTTTTTTAATACACTTTAAATCAGCACCACTGTCAAAAAGGGCAATGGTGTCAATTTCAAAATTTTTTGAAAAGATCATAGTAATTTTAATCAAATATTTTTGTCTGATGATTTACTTTAAAACAAATAGAAAATCATCAGGTACAGACTCGATGTTTTTAAGGCTTTGCTCATTTTTTTTACCATCATCAGATTCTGGTTCTTTATCAGAATCTTCTTGAAGTTATTTTTGTAAAAGAAGTTGAATTGTTTCAGAATCATTTTTCTTTTTTTCTTTTAGCTCTTTTATCTTAAATTTAATGTCATTGATTTCCTTTTGAAGATCTTAGATATTATAAGTGGTTTTCTTTACTTTCTTCTTATCTAGAATTTCAGTAAGATCATAAGTGTTCTTTTTAATAATATGGGCTTTGGAAGTTTTAGCTTTATCTTTTACTTCTAAAGCCTTTAAAAGTTTATAAAGATATTTTTTTTGAACAGTAGGATCAGAAATGTGTTTGACTAATTCAAGGAAAGTTTCTTGATCTTTTGTCAACACATTGACTTTCTTTAAGTAGGATTCGGTACTAGTAGAACTACCGCGTTCTGACTCAAAATCAGAGTCTACTAGTTCATCAATTTGAAAAGGCTCATTATTTCCTGTCATGGAAGACTTAGAGTCAGATGACTTAATGAGCAAATGGGCTAATTTAGAAAGTACTTGTTCATCAAGATCAAGCTCATGAAGCTTTTTGCTCATATGGCAAAATTTTACAGTACGACCCTTTTTGCCACACTTGAAACAAGTAGCTTCTTTATAATTGAAAGGGGTATTAGGTTTGACTTTACTTTTAGAGAAGTTTTTCTTTTTATAAGACTTTGAAGGCTTCTTATAAGAAATTTCTTTAGAATCTTTAAAAAGTTTCTTATAGCTCTTTGACTTATAATGGTTTTTGTAAGGTTTGGAAGAACACTTACTATTACAGTTTTTAAAAGTAGAGACTTTAAAGGGGTCATAATTGAATTGCTTATAGAAGCTGCTCAATTCTTGCTTAGATTTTCTAAGCTCCCACTTTAACCTTTTCTAGAGTTTTAAATCTTGACAAAGCTAACAAGTTCACCATAGGTGAGATTGTCATAAGGGATCTGATTATCATATAAGGCTTTAATAGAATTTCTGACTTTTTCACCCAAGAAGGTTGGTAACCCTGCTAGGAATTTTTCTTTCTAAGTAACATGATTTGCATTATCTCTTAGGAAGAGTTTGGTGAAGAAAGTAGATTTATAACTTTGGAATTCACTAAGTTTCCTACATCTCAGGTTATATAGTAATTCAGCATTCTTATCTCTTAGGTGAGAAGGATTACCTATGAAATGAAGGAAGATAATCAGAATCAGGGTGGCTACTGTATCCTGAATTAAATAATTTAATTCATCACAGATGGAGGCTCCATTCTCATCTATTTGAATAGCATTTAGAATGTCTAATTGTTATTATTTAGTGAGAAGATGATCCCACCATCCTTTAAGTTGACCAGTAAACCCAACAATAAGGATTTTTGTAATGACTTTGTCAGAAGTTCCTGATTGAGCTTTATAGGCATTGGCTGCCATAGTCATTTGTTGCAACAATCCAAGAATATTGTATTCAAACATTCAATCTATATTCCATTCATAGATAGAAGATGCATTAAACTTAGATTGATTTAAAGCACTTGGTCTGTTGTCTATGGCCAAATCTGGTGGAGATTTGACTGTAGAAAGAGCTAATTCCCAATGGATTTTGTTGACTTTAGGAAGTGGTTCTTCCTTAAATGCTTCTATATTAGAAGAGGTTATAAAAGTCTATTCATAATCTAGTACACTAATTTTCCTAGATTTGGCACTATCAAGAGTAATTTGAACTTTATTAGAGGAAGAAGAAGTTTCTATCCTATCTAGTTGATCATAGATGGCTTTAATAAAATCTAATTTTGAATCATGAATAAGCTTTTGACTATATTTCGAAACCTAAAAAGGCTTGAAAATAATTCTTTAAGCTTTTTCTCAGAATTAGAATTTGTTGATTTTAGAGAAGAAGATGGAATAGGAGAAATAGTTATGGTTGACTTTTGAAATTGGCTAGGCTAGAAAGCAGATTTTAGAGGCTTTCTAGCCTAGTCAACTGTTTTCCTAGGCTTTCTAAAACATGTTTTGCTAATTCTGCAAAACATGTTTTAAAAAAAGATGTTCAAACATTGCATCAAAATAGATTTTTGCATGATGGAAAGCTATTTTAAGTGTTTTTTATTTTGACATTGAATTTATTAAAGGTGATATAAATTCTATTCCTATTTTCTAACCAGGGAATTTTTACAAAACAGATAATGCCTTCAAAGAAGAAAGACAAGGGCAAAGCCTCTCTTAAAGACTAAAGAATCTATTTCAACCACCTCTAAAGACAAATTGCTCTCTTCTACAATGCCAATCAAATCCTGGATTGACATGGTTGAAGAATAAGGAGCAGCCATTACCTCTGATAAGCAGGTAAAAGCATGGATGCAATCCATTTCTAAATCCCCTGATCTCATGCTCGCTTTACAAATTTTTTCTCAAAGCAAAGCTCTTTCTCAAGTTCTTAAGAAAGAAAAATTTGTTTCTAAAGAAATTATAAAGCATTCTTCTTCTTCTAAAGCAGTTATTTTCAGTGAAAGCTCATCTTCTTAAATTGTGATTTCACAATCAAAGTTTTCACAGAAATCTTCAGATTGGTTTAATAAAACCTATCATCAAAATGTTTTATCCACGGAAGATGGGTTTTATCATTCTGATCCTTTTTTAAACCTTGAGATTTATCAAAAACCCAGCCTTATTATCAAAGCATTTTAGAGTTCACTGAGTTTGTTAAGTTTAAACACTTCTTCCTTAGTGAGTCTCATTCTAAGCCAGCCTACTCTACGACTACCATTTTAAAGGTTCTGAGCCTAAAATAATGGGGTGATCAACTCCATAAACCTAAAATTTTTCCCACCAACTTTCAAAACTGTTTAAACCACTGCTTGTCCTTTTCTTATTGGGATTACCAACAAGTTTGCTTTAACACCTTCTTCATTCAAAACCTAAAAAGAATCATTCTTGATTATTTTTCTTTAATTAAAAAATAATCATACAAAACCTTCCAAATTGGTTCCAACAATGGTGGAACTATTTTGGTCTGAGCTCTAATGTCCTAACGCCTAATGCCAAAAATTGTTTAAACCTATTTAAAGCACATTATATTCCTTTAGAGTCTGAGAAGAGGTTTCCTCATTTTCTTTATTTTTGTACAAATTTCTTTATTCCTTAGGTTTGGATGTGGAACCTTCAGTGTCAAACCCAAGAATACCAATTGATTTTACAAAGAATTTTCAAAGTAAAATGGTGGTTTAAATTTGATGAGCAGTCAAAGCTGTCTGAAGATATTATTCATAAATGGCTTTCCTTAAAAGGCCTCTTAAAGCCCAGCATTGAAGATACAAAAACCCAAAGCACATTCTTAGCTCAATGGTCCCGGCCTCTGGCTAGTGCTAAGACTGAAGATAGTATTTTAAAGTCATGGAACAACTCCTCTCCTCTAGGTTAGAACCATTTATTGCAGAGTCTTTTGATCAGGATGATGAAGAGCCTTTCATCAATCTTGGAGACGATAATGAAGATGATTGCTTCAGAATTTTTCCTCCATTAAAGAGTTCTTAAAGGTTTTGAACTTATTTGTATTTAAATATATATTTGTATTTGTATTCGTAAGTAAAGTGTAAAAAAAAATTGTATTTATTTTGTATTGTACTTTTTGTACTTATTTTCAATATTTGTATTTGTAAAGTTACAAAGCTACAATTGTATTCATATCTTTATATTTGTATTTGTACTTGTAAAGCCTCAGTATAAAGCTATAGACTCCTACAGTGTACAGTCCCGCTACAGTTTAATTGCTATAAACTCGCTACAATGTACAGTCTACAGTTAAAGAATTTTTGTATTTAATCTGAAGGAAGACTTAGACTCCTCAGATTTTCAATTTCAATTCCCTCTCTTGTATTTCTCTCTCTCTCTCTCTCTCTCTCTCTCTCTCTCTCTTCTTCTTCTCTCCTCTCTGAGAAATAATAGAAGGCTTTGAGGAAATTTTCCTGTCTTCTGATTTTCCTTTTCTTTTTTCTTTGTAATCATTTCTTTTAAAGCTTTTAAGCTTTCATTTAAATGTAAGTATTTAATTTAAAACTTTTAAAGTTCTGTTAATTAATTAATTTATTTAAAAGTAATTTACTTTAAAGTATAGATCTAAGGGTATATGATCTTTAATTTTTAAAGTTTAAAGTTTTTGCATGATCTGTAGACTAATCTTCTATATCAGATCTACTTTAAAACTGTTACGTTCCACTGAGACATAGAGACCAGATCTTTTCCCTTAGTTATATTCTCTTGTCCCTCCATTCCTTCAGAGCACTAAATCTGGAATCCAGATTATAGTACTGTGTTTGAGCCCTGTGTTGCCTAGGGTTGCATAGGATTTTAATTTTAAAGTCTTAAAGTCAAGGTATATCGGTTGGATACCCGATGTGCAAGATTTATAAGTCAGATCTGATCCTAAAGTGTAGTTAAATCTACTGTCATCTGGTTTAACAAAGTCACGTATTATATATATATATATATATATTATTGTCTTTTCAAAGGTTTGGCACCGCCCTTTCTCTAGAAGGCCCATCGCTTTTGAGAGATATATATTGACAAAGGAAAGTATATGTGGGCTGATATGCTTCCATGAAAGGAATTCAGTATTAACACTATCAAGGAGGTAATCGGTAACCACAGTTGACAATTTGCACAAAATTGCATCGTCAAAATACCCTTTAATATTCAATGTGTTATCAGGTTATCATGGTGTGGACAAGAGGCAACGATCAGCCTAAATTGAAAGATTAAGAATAGTTGATTCTAACAAACTTATGCAACTTACCGTTATGGATCAGTACGTAGAGTATCATCTTCAAGGATTTGACAAAGCCTAAATTTGCAGTAATGTTTCCAGCCTTTGCATTCGCTGTGACGTGGCACATTCATTCGAATACACTTCAAATTTAGATGTTCAATGTATGTATGCTTAGTTGTCATTAAATTTTTAGCCTCTCATTCTTATAATCACTTCTGATTCTCCTATTCTCATAATATATTAATTTATTTGAATTCATTCTGTTCCCAGGCGACTTGCAGCAAAAGTTAATTCCATCAATGGTACTTTAAATAATAACAAGCAAGGTGATAAATGCATACTGGCCTAGTTGCTATTGTTCATCTCTCATATATATTAACATGGTTCTGAATTCAAACCTAAATGAATGAATTTTAGGTTGGCACGGATCTTTTAAAAGGGCATTGAATTACCCTACGAAGGGTTGAAATTGAAGAGGTTAATGGTTGAACTCTGTTAGCTTCTTTTCATTTTTATATATGGCACCCCACATATATGTTTAGGAAATAAGGCTAATGCATTTTATATATTTTTATAAAATACGTTAAACCTACTAGCAAATTTATTATTATCTTAAATTACAGGTGCTAAGATGTTGCACGAAGCAAGTAGCAACTTCAGTTGCAAAGAATTTCCTCACGATATGCTATCATTGTTACTGCCTTATCGGCCCCCTTTAACTCAGGTTTTTACTGAAGGGAAATAAAACTAGGTTTTTCAATTTTTCAATTAAAACCTTTTTAAGATCGATCTCATACAAAATATAAGAATTAAGTAATCTAGAAATTCGTACCTTGATATTTTGAGAAGATGAACAATTGAGAGTTGTAGATCCGTTTCCAAACGATCTTCCAGGCTATAACTCAAGTTTGATCAACACTGGACGTGTGGGCGTCTGTTTCACCACTCCCCAATTGTAACTGGCTCCTCTTAGATGCCTTCTTTATTTTTTATAAAATCCCTGGGATTCTCTTCTCTCTTACAATTAAGAGAATAATGCCACTTTTATAATATCTTATGAAAAACCCTAGTATGTTAGGATTAGAATTTCTATTTAAAATAAAATTCCTCTTTTAACTATCTCTTCACTTACCTAAAAGTGGAAGGAATGTGTAACTAACTAGGAGACCACCTTGTAAAATATTACAAGCCCCCATTTACACTTGAATATAACATACTAGGCCTTAACAAATATTATAATTATTATTTTCATCTAATGTGCTAGTTTTTCTTGCTTTTGGGTCCAGTGATGGTGTTGTCAATTAAATGAGCTAACCTAGGGATCATTTGGGAACATACAATAGTGGCCACAATAATTAAATTTGTAATTAAACAAAAATAATTATTTAATTCCAATTCTACTCCACTATAAGATTGGAACTGACTTCCATAATTGTATGCTCAAATATAATTCGCCTAAGCCACATTGATTTCTTTACTGCACAATCTTTTGTACCACATCGTTAATTTAAATTGATATCTCAAATGTCCAATCAATTTAATTACATCTTGTTCCTTTATACTTACTGATTTTCTCTAATGATCATTTCAACATACTTATTTATGTTGACACACTCTGGCCAGAGAATTCTATAATCAAGTACTGAAAACCCATAAAGAGATGTGTCGTACAAATTCTATATTGTTAATCTATAATTTCAATACTTGTAATTGCTCCTACCAAGATACTAGGTAATCTAGACTACATGTGTATGTCATGCCCATTGGTAACTCAAATGAAATAACAACTACAATCATAAAATCATAACTAACTCAAGATTAAGATTACAGTAAATCAATGCCTATGAGATTTAATAAGTCTCATATGTGATCCAGTTCAATGTAGACATACTACATTAATAAATTCATACATGATTAAGATAAATCACTCAATGAATTTATTACAGTCTATACCTAAATAAAGTGCCAAACTTTATTTATCAACTGCGAACTTATTTTATTTAATCATAAGATAACTTGTATTTATGTCTTCTGCGAATCCACATGGTGATCGCATAAATACATATAATATGATTAAATGGACTTTACTCTAAATATTAATGCAATTCAAAATATCTGAATAAATACTTGAAATATTTTATTAATAAGAAAATCAATATGCTTTAAAGAGCACATAATCCCAACAATCTCCCACTAGCTCTCAAAGCATATCTGGCAAATTGCACATGCTTGTAGGACTCTAGGCGTAGGTTATAACCTTTCTACACTATTTTCATAATTGATGATACTTCTTCTCAATGTGTTTTTGTTTCTTGTGGTTTCTTGGTTCTTTTGATTGAGCCACTGCACCATTATTATCGAAAAATAATTTAAGTGGTGCACTTGCAGCAGATACCACCACAAGATCTCGAAGGAACTTGCGGAGCCATACCGCCTTTTAACAGCCTCAGATGCAGCCACACATTAAGCTTTTGTTGTGGAGTCTGCGATACATGATTATTTCACACTCCTCCAACTAAGAGCTCTACTTCCTAATGTAAATACATAGCCAGAAGTAGACTTTCCAGAATCCTTATCTGACATAAAGTCAGAATCAGTATAACTCACTAAAGTAAGTTCATCACCAGAATACACAAGCATATAATCCTTAGCTTCTTTTCAGATACTTCATTATATGCTTGACAGTAGTCCATTGTTTAGGTCTAGGATTAGATTGATATCTGCTAACCATCCCAATCGCAAAACATGTGTCTAGTCTAGTGAAAAGCATGACAAACATGAGACTTCCCACAGCTTCCGCGTAGGGAACTCGTCTCATTTTCTCTATCTCCTTAGAAATTTTAGGTGATTGAACATTTAGAGGATAAAATTCCATGTCTGAATGGTAACAAACCAATCTTAGAATTTACCATGCTAAATCTAGCCAATATCTTATTGATATAGACCACTTGAGACAAAGCTATCGTTTTATTCTTCTGGTCTTGTAGCAACTTGATACCAAGAATATAACTAACTTATCCTAGATCTTTCTTATCAAATTGTTTTGCTAGCCAACTCTTTATAGTAGTCAATACTCCTACATCATTTCCGATAAGGTGAATATCAACTACATAAAGAATCAGGAAGGCTACAGATTTTTTCCTGAATTTTATTGTACACACATGGTTCATCAATATTTTGAATGAATCTAAATGATTTCATCGCTTGATCAAATCTGATGTTCCATGACTGGGATGCTTGCTTCAATCCATAGATGGATCTTTGCAACTTGCATACTAAGTGTTCTTGGCCCTTTTGTATGAATCCATCTGGTTACTGCATAAAGATGTCTTCTTAAAGATGCCCATTAAGAAAGACAGTCTTGACATCTATTTGCCAAATTTCATAATTTAGCACTGCAACAATAGAGAGCAGAATTCTAATAGATTTAAGCATAGCAACCAGAGAAAACGTTTTCTCATAATTGATTCCCTCTTTTTGAGTGAACCCTTTGGCTACTAATCTTGCTTTAAATATTTCTATCCTTCTGTTTACTCCTCTTTTTTTTTTTTATAGATCCACTTGTATCCAATAGGTTTTACCCCATTTAGTGTCTCTACAAGTTCCCATATTTTATTAGAATACATAGATTCCATTTCTTGATTCATAACCCTTTTCCAATGTTCAACATCACTATCAATTAGAGATTCATTGTAATTACCATGAACATTTAGCATGACAAACATGAGACTTCCCACAGCTTCCGCGTAGGGAACTCGTCTCATTTTCTCTATCTCCTTAGAAATTTTAGGTGATTGAACATTTAGAGGATAAAATTCCATGTCTGAATGGTAACAAACCAATCTTAGAATTTACCATGCTAAATCTAGCCAATATCTTATTGATATAGACCACTTGAGACAAAGCTATCGTTTTATTCTTCTGGTCTTGTAGCAACTTGATACCAAGAATATAACTAACTTATCCTAGATCTTTCTTATCAAATTGTTTTGCTAGCCAACTCTTTATAGTAGTCAATACTCCTACATCATTTCCGATAAGGTGAATATCAACTACATAAAGAATCAGGAAGGCTACAGATTTTTTCCTGAATTTTATTGTACACACATGGTTCATCAATATTTTGAATGAATCTAAATGATTTCATCGCTTGATCAAATCTGATGTTCCATGACTGGGATGCTTGCTTCAATCCATAGATGGATCTTTGCAACTTGCATACTAAGTGTTCTTGGCCCTTTTGTATGAATCCATCTGGTTACTGCATAAAGATGTCTTCTTAAAGATGCCCATTAAGAAAGACAGTCTTGACATCTATTTGCCAAATTTCATAATTTAGCACTGCAACAATAGAGAGCAGAATTCTAATAGATTTAAGCATAGCAACCAGAGAAAACGTTTTCTCATAATTGATTCCCTCTTTTTGAGTGAACCCTTTGGCTACTAATCTTGCTTTAAATATTTCTATCCTTCTGTTTACTCCTCTTTTTTTTTTATAGATCCACTTGTATCCAATAGGTTTTACCCCATTTAGTGTCTCTACAAGTTCCCATATTTTATTAGAATACATAGATTCCATTTCTTGATTCATAACCCTTTTCCAATGTTCAACATCACTATCAATTAGAGATTCATTGTAATTAGTGAGATCTTGTACATGTTCATATGAGATAGCCGTATAGGTTTCTCCCAATAACATATATCTTGCTGGTAATCTAGTTACCCTCCCACTACAATGAGGTTCTAAAAGTGATGATTTGTTCAGGGATAATCCTTTGTTAATCATTCTTGCTCTTTTCTATTCTTATAGAAAACTGAGCATCAATATGATTTCTCTAGTTTTACCTTATTCATAGGTTATAAGTCATTTATATAGTCTTCCTCAAGGAAAGTATAGTGTATGTTTACAAATACATTCATATCTTGAGATTTATAAATTAGACTTTCTTTTATTCCTTTAGAATACCTAAAACATGCATACTTTTGAACATGAATCCATCTTTTCTGCCTATAATTTTAGTATAAATACTAGTGAATCTCCAACTATAGATGCGTCACAAATTAAGTTTGTGACATATCCATAATTTCATGGAGTAATAGGCACTGATATAGATAAAACTAAGTTTAATAGTCTATGCAGTTTTAAATACTGGTATCTAGAATAAAAAAAGGTAAATGATAAATCACTAAGTATATATCTTATTTTATCCAAAAGAATCTTGTTTGTCCATATAATGATACTATTATGTCACAATGTTCATTATAAATGGGAATTTATCCTATTTTACAACCAAATGGACTCTGAATTCTCTAGAGAGATATTCTTTACTTCGATTAGATCGAAACTCTTTTATGTTCTTGTCTAATTGCTTCTTTGTCTTATCCATGTACTCTTTTGAATTTCAAAAGCCACGGAATCATGACGCATTTAGACAAACATAAATGCGATGAATATTTATCAATTAGATTGATAAAATACTCATAACCTCTACTTACATGTAAACTAATTAGTCCGCATACATTTGTATGCACTAATTCCATGCAATACAATATTACGCTTTCTTTTTCCTCAAAAGGAGCTACCTTGTCATATTACTCTTCTAAATAAGATTTGTAGAGTATCAATGATCAACCTCAAATAGGTTAAGAATGGCCTATTATTAATCATTCTCATGAAAGCTTATTATAGTTTATATGATTTAAGCATAAATATTAGAGGTGCCATTGGTTTTAGAAAAACATTTCTTTTCTTAGAAAAATAATATAATTTTTATCATCATATCTTGCTTTGAACAAATCAATAGACTTATATGATATTAATTGTTTTTATAAAGTACAAAAATAAGTTATTAACAGAGGATCCAAAAAATAACAGTGTGCTTCTGTTTAATAAAAACAAGCCGTCGAAATTAAATTTCTCTAATATTTGGACTACAAAGACAAATATCAAAACTTAAAGTCTCATAAAATTGATCTAGTCCTCTCAGCTGATATAAACTAGTATCTTTCTCTACTGCTGCTTAAAGCTTTCTTCACTTAATCTCTTGGTTTCCTAAAAACCAAATAAATTAATTTACAAATAAAATTAGTTATCTCAGAATTCACTATTGCGTTAATCAATAGAAAATTGAACTAATTAGGAAGCTTAAAGATTTTCTATACCTGATTTTAATAATCTTAGGACAATCTTTCTTTTGATGACCCTTCTGTCCACACTTGAAGCACTTGTCTTTCGACTTGCCATCTTTTCTAGTAGACAGGTTCCTTGTGTCAATTCTCTTTTGCCTATCCTTGTCTTTTGACTTAGGTTTTAAAGAGAATTCCTGTTTAGGAAGTTCTTTCCTATGATAATATTCTTCTATAGCATGTAGTTCGTACATCAATTGAGTTAAGGTCATATCTCTATTGCTTAAGATATAACTAACCTTAAACTCTCTGAATGTATCAGGTAAAGATTCAATCACCATGTTGATCTTTGTTTTATCATCGATCTCAACACCATGAATCTCAACTTCATTCAAATAGTCCATCATGTTGAGGACATGATCACGAACTCTATTACCCTCTACCATCTTGGTGTCAGTGACACGTTTTAACGCTGCTTCTCTGGCAGAATCAGTATTCTGCCCAAACATCTGATGGAGACTGGCCAATATTTCAGTGGTTGTTTCCATGCTCCGAAGTTTGTTCTACAGTTCCATAGAAATCGAAGCCAATATATAACGCTTAGCCATTTTGTTAGCCTTGCACCATTTCTCATATGACTCATTCTGATTTCTATAATCGTATAACGTTGGTACTGGAGGGCATTGCTGGGTCAGAACATATTTGTAATCTTTAGCAGTGAGAATATTAAATAGATTACGTTTCCAATCTAAGTAATTTTCACCAGTGAGTTCATTTTTAACCAGGATGATTAATAGTGGGTTGATGGAAGACATTTTCTAAAAAATAAAGCATACATGCATAAATACATTGATATAACACTCACAATAAAATTCTAAAAATGCAAAAAAATATAAATGCATTTTATTTTATTGTAACGATAATCTAGTACCGCTTTAGCAAGCTATCCATTGGGGAAGTCATGCTGCCACTTACCAGACCCAATTAACCATTAAATTATTTACTTTCATGTCGTAACATGATAAATAACTATCGTTATCTTTTAGGGTCAAAATTTTGTTAACAGAGCTTCGTTGGGAAGGTTAATAACAAATTTTTGTTGAGTGTATAACCATTGTTTCAATCTACGTATTTCTCATATGATGTAGTCACCGTTAGGGTGATCAACAGATTGAAAAATATTTCGATTTTATCTTTAAAGAAGTTCATCAAATAAAATGTCTAATATATATACCATTCGTAGGGAGCATCACCGTATTATGAAGTCGAGGTATATATATAATTTTATTATTGAACTAACAATGGAGCCCGTGGAAAAATTATCTTGAATCTCAATATTTTAAAGTTGGTCTTTCCTTTTAAAACATACATATATTATTAATTGTATGCTTCCTATAATATTATCTAAGTGATATCTTATATTATTAAGCATTTGCAAATTTCAAACAATATACATGAATTCATGTTATATGAATGACATATATTATTATGCATAGAGTGGCACTACCTATTCTATATGACATGTTATCATGGCATGTTCACACAACATATAGAAAAAATTAAACAATCTCAATTCATAGTTTTTTTAAAAAATATTAACCCTAAGCCCAATCTTCATTGGGCTCCATGTCAATATCTTATTCTCTTAGATTATCTTTGTTGATAGCCTTGGCTAATATGGCCTTTAAATTTATTATTGGTCTAAATTTTTATTTTTAAAGAAATTAAAATAAAATTTTAAGTAAAATTTTTTTGGACCAAAAATAAATTTAATTTATTTAAACTATATCCATGCATTTTAATCCATTAAGCCCAAATTTTATTGGACTTGAAACTAGGATTTACTAAGCCTAAAATTATTTTTGGACTTTAATGCATAATAGTATATTAGTTTTACGAAAACGGAAATATACAAAACTATAGGGACCCCAGTGATATTTAACACTCCAAAACCCTAACTGTATTATTTTCTTCTCCGCCGCCATCAACAAAACGCAGAGCTGCCGTTCGCTGTCTTCTCCGATCTGCGCTTTTGCTGGAGAGGGAGCTGCCGCCGCGGCGCCGCTGTTGCTTGCGCTGCTTGCAGCGTGCATTGCTGCTGCAGTTGGCTTCCGCGTGCAACGAGTGTTGCTGCTGCTGTGTCTTCCGCATGCAACGAGTGTAGCTGCTGCAGCTGCTTCCGCGCGCGGGCGATGCTGCAGGTGCCTTCCGCGCGCGAGCGATGCAGCTGGTGCCTTCCGCGTGCGCGCGATGCAGCTGGTGCCCTCCGCGCGCGCGGGCGATGCTGCTGCTGCTTGCTGCGCGATTGGTGCTGCTTCGTTGCTGCGCGAGTCCAGCGCGCGCGATGCCGCTCGGAATTTTTTTTTTTTTTTAAAGTTTTACAGATTAAAACCTCAATATTTACATATAATTTAAAAATATAAAATTAAATCAAAAGGAAAACATGGTGATAATAAACCACCTCTTTTGTTACAAATTTAAAATGAAAATACAAACAAAATTCTAACCATGAATTGAGACAATCAAAGCATGCTTTATTCATATATTAACAAATAATATATATCTAAATAAATTATGCCATTCTAATACATAATTAACAAGATAAATTCTTACAAAATTTTTATATATTATTATGAGATGGCTCTGATACCAATTGAAGGGAAATAACTAGATTTTTCAAATTTTCAATTAAAACCTTTTTAAGACTGATTTCATACAACATATAAGAATTAAGTAATCTAGAAATTCGTACCTTGATGTTTTGAGAAGATGAACAATTGAGAGTTGTAGATCCGTTTTCAAACGATCTTCCAGGCTATGACTCAAGTTTGATCAACACTGGACGTGTGGGCATCTGTTTCACTACTCCCCAATTGTAATTGGCTCCTCTTAGATGCCTTCTTTATTTTTTATAAAATCCTTGAGATTCTCTTCTCTCTTATAATTAAGAGAATAATGCCCATTTTATAATATCTTATGAAAAACCCTAGTATATTAGGATTATGATTTCTATTTAAAATAGAATTCCTCTTTTAACTATCTCTCCACTTACCTAAAAGTAGAAGGAATGTGTAACTAACTAGGAGACCACCTTGTAAAATATTACAAGCCCCTATTTACACTTGAATATAACATACTAGGCCTTAACAAATATTATAATTATTATTTTCATCTAATGTGCTAGTTTTTCTTGCTTTTGGGTCCAGTGATGGTGTTGTCAATTAAATGAGCTAATCCAGGGATCATTTGGGAACATACAATAGTGGCTACAATAATTAAATTTGTAATTAAACAAAAATAATTATTTAATTCCAATTCTACTCCACTATAAGATTGGAACTGACCTCCATAATTGTATGCTTGAATATAATTCGCCCAAGGCACATTGATTTCTTTACTGCACTATCCTTTGTACCACATCGTTGATTTAAATTGATATCTCAACTGTCCAATCAATTTAATTACATCTTGTTCCTTGATACTTACTAGTTTTCTCTAATGATCATTTCAACATACTTATAAGATAACACACTCTGGCCAGAGAATTCTATGATCAAGTACTGAAAAACCCATCAAGAGATGTGTCGTACAAATTCTATATTGTTAATCTATAATTTCAATACTTGTAATTGCTCCCACCAAGATACCGGGTAATCTAGACTACATGTGTATGTCATGCCCATTGGTAACTCAAATGAAATAACAACTACAATCATGAAATCATAACTAACTCAAGATTAAGATTACAGTAAATCAATGCCTATGAGATTTAATAAGTCTCATATGTGATCCAGTTCAATGTAGACATACTACATTAATAAATTCATACATGATTAAGATAAATCACTCAATGAATTTATTACAGTCTATACGTAAATAAAGTGCCCAACTTTATTTATCAACTGCGAACTTATTTTATTTAATAATAAGATAACTTGTATTTATGTCTTCTGCAAATCCATATGGTGATCGCATAAATACATATAATATGATTAAATGGACTTTACTCTAAATATTAATGCAATTCAAAATATCTGAATAAATACTTGAAATATTTTATTAATAAGAAAATTAATATGTTTTAAAGAGCACATAATCCCAACATTTACTTCACTGTGATGGATACAAATAAAGCTCCTTTTTTTGAGGAATACCATCCTCTGATTTGACTTATAGGGCACATCAAGTGAAGGTGAAAGTTTTGTTTGAGTAGATTATGGGAGATTGAATGCTTTATTTTATTTAGTTGTTAATTTTTATGATACTTTCTAATGTTGAAAACTAAATTATCAAGGCAATTATCAGTTTTAAGTTTTGATAATGAAAATCTGTCTTATATATATAATTAGCAAACAAATTTTTATTTAATATGAGTGTAATTGTGTTGACCTGAATTTGAGGAACTGTCAGAACTAGTTAGCAATTCGGATGGAGCATCTCTTTTGCTTGGAGTAACTTTCGTGAGAAGATTAGTGAAACGGGCATGCTCTTCAACCTAGTAGAATAAGATCGCTTTTGTAGTGGATTCCTTTTACTTTAAATTTTCTTTGAACCACGGGTCTTAACTAATTTGCTGGTTAATTTAGATGATGCAGGAAGCAGAGCAAGACTATGAAAAGGACAAGTTTCAATGAAAGGATTTCTAAAACGTTCAGTTGCTGTTGCTTTGTGATTCAGGTAATTCTCGTTTAATTTTCTTGCTTTTACAATGAACTTGTTTTGGTTGATTTATCTCGTTTATAGAATTTCATTTCCATCTTCTTCTATTGTCACGTCTGTGTCACACGTGTCCAGAATTGAACCTCTTGCGATTCTATTTATGAAAAGATAGCAAATTTGCTACTAATACTAACGCAAGCTCTAGCACTAGATTCCCTATTAATACTAGCCATATCCACATGCATTGCATGTCTCTTTTGCTTGATATGTTAACTTCTATTTGAAAATTTTTATTTTTAGGTTGATTTCGAGGAATCTGTGGAGAACATTAATAGGGGTAGCCAGGATTTGGCTGGCGACGGAACTTCTACCTCTGTTGTTATTGTTGAAATATTGACTTGAATATAGAAAATTATTAAAGAAAAATAGTTGAATAATTGAGTGGTAAAAATGCAAAGATGGAGTAGTAAAATTGTTTGACAATTTTGTTCATGCAATCAAATGCTATGCGGTGATGTTGGTGAAAATTGAAGGTGGCGGCAAATTATACATGCAAAATTGTTGACAAAATGTGCATGGCTTTAATACATGCAATGAAAGTTGCTATCTTCATGAGATGGCAAATTCCTTTTGTCAAGATTTGCCCAGCAAAATGGAAGCTCGTTTCAAGAGGATTTTGTAGCGCAATTGTTGAAGCTCAAAGCCATTAGATGCGTATAAATACAACTTTTTTTCAGAGAGTTTTGGCATTCCAAATTGTGCGAGTATAGAGCATTTGCAAGCGAGCTGTTCAATAGTATAGAGGGAGCATTCCCTTGGATACCAAAGAGATCCATTTGGGTCTCTTAAATTATTGAGTTTTGAGAGTAATTCTAAATTTTACAACTCCTATTTGTTAATAAAATTATTTTCTAAACTTTATTCATTAATATAAATTTTTAGTGGGACAATATATATGATTCTGCCATTCTTTCTTTACATTTATTTATCACCACATTTATCAGTCGCAAGTACAGTAATATTAATAATTGTTCAATCCGCACTTCCACAACAGTTATTGTGCAGCAATTTGATTGCTGGGCTTCTAAGACTAAAGCTTTAAAGCATCCTCTAAACTCAAGCGGTCTCTAAAGAAATATATATTTGAAGCGTAAAACAAAAAGTTGAAAGAGAAGAATATTGAAGTTCAACCATGGGGAAGGAAAAAGCACAAGGCTCGGCTGCAAATATAGACCAACGGTGCAACAAAGCGAACCAAGAAACTGCAAACGACATTTACGACAGCACTTGAGCTATTTTAAAAAACACAATTTTTCATTTGTTGGTTTTGGCTTCTTTTCAGATCCCGGCTGCAGGCTTACAGATCTGTTATTCCTTCAAAAACAAAACAAACAAATTAAATTTCAAAATTCATATTGGAAAAATGAAGATTTTAAACAAAACAGGCTATCATTTCAGTCCTAAAAGTTTCAGCAAGTGAAATTTCAATTTTACTCCTAATTTCAGAACTTCTCATTCCATGCAGGATGAGTATTGTCTCGCTGGAAGAAACTTACTAAATTTAATTACATTAGAAACTCATTTTAATAATTGTTTGGGGGTATTTACAAGTACAAATATAAACGACGACACGTGGCAAAAGGGGGTCAAAAGGATGAAGCCAGAATCGTTTGACTAGAATGTTAGGATAGCTCAAAGAAAGCATGGAGATAAGCTCGTTGAGGTGAAGGGCAGTTTCGGTAAAACAAGTAGCATCGAAGGGCATAATTGAAACTCAAATTTCTAGTGGTTAGAGTCCGCACATGACCTGAGTAGGACATCATGGGTAAAACTAAAAATATCTCCTTTTGGCGAAATACAAGAAGCCAATGGCATTGGAGATTTTTTGTTTAAGCAATGAGATAGCCCCACATCAGTTACCTTACGCAGAGTCCTAAAAAACTACAAGACCACTTGCAGAAGAGACTGCCACATGCCCCATATTGAGGGCAAAAGGGTGCCGGGAGATTTCTTTACCTCCCAAGCCTATGATTGTTAGCATCTTGGAACCACAAGTGTAATTACTTAAATGTCCTCACCTACAGGAAGATAGTCAATTAGTGAGCGTCACGTGTTCGAAGTTACTATAACGATCCCAGGCTCACTCCACAAAAGCTAGGGGACATTCCCAAATGGTAACCAACTTTCATTACATAAAATATTGCCTACATCTTCTTTCTCATATCTTTCTCACAATTTTTAAGAGCTTCATGGACCATTTTTTATTTTGGAACCGCCACTTTCTGTACAAACTCTAACTTGATCGTTAGAATGTGGTTGCCAGCCACCGTCGGCTCCACCTATAGCAAACGTTTGGCCTTGTTTTGCATGACATATTCATCTCGTGGTCGGTGATTTTTCAACCTTCGTTCTTATCCCATCGACTTCCCCTTTACCTCAAACACTCATCCAACCTAGCTCTCCTCCCCCATCATGTATGAAAACACCACAGGCATAGCAAGGTAGCCCCTCACATTCCTTTATTCACCCTCTTACTGTTTTAGTTTTATTCATCCAAAATCTAGCTAAAACAATAATAATAGAAAAAAGAATTACTTTCATAATATGTTTCGATTTTCAAATTTTTGGCCATGAATTCATCACAAGTACTGGAAAATCACCAAACTTGCCAGAGTTGGCATGGTAACGAGCATTGACCCACTCAGTGAAAATAATTTAATAATCCAATTGTTACACTTGCAATGAAGTGTTGGGGCAGCATTAATACCATATGGTCGGTGACCTCAAAGATATTAAGGCGGGCTTCAATATTCCTTAGGAAAAACAAAATTGAAAAAAAAAAAATTAACAACACCACAGGCTGATTACCAAGATTAATTTAGATTCAACTTGCTTTCCTTTTTTCAAGGAAAAATTGCTCAACATGTAAATCTTCTTTCACTAAAATAAAATTTCTTAGATTCTTGTTGGAATAAAAATTTGGAATAAACTTAACAAACATAAGGAAGACAGAAGGAGGACAAAAGAATTTTTTCGTTCAAGCCCTTAAGAGAAATAACAATTTAGAATAAAAATTAATTTTGTAGAAATTAATTAGATAAATCCAATTAATTATAAACAGGCCACATGAAACCAGTATCAGAGCAAAGTTTAATTAGTTAATTCTAATTAGGAGATTCAATAGTTTAGTAGTTTTCAAAGAAAATAGAATACTTAAATTTAGAATTTGGTGCTTATCAAAATAAGAATACTACAATAGATAGATATGGCATAGACTACAACTTAGAAGGAAATTATAGACACGAATTAAAATTCACAGTTAAATAGTTTCGTAGATTCATTTATAAATTTAGTTACAAATTTGAAAGAAAAATAGGACAATATTCAAGAGAATAGAAGAAAAATTAAATTTTATAAAAATCAAAATTTAGTACAATTAAACAAAATATTAATGTTAGAAGAAGGTAAATTAAAATAAAAAAAAGTAGAAAATTAAAAGCTAAAGATTTAGAAGTTGTACCAACCTCAAATTTAGGAAATTCAGTAGGTAGATTTGAAAAAGATTAAAATTAATATTGATATAGGAAGCTTGCAATCCAAGCCATCTAGAAGTTATAGATATTACTAATGGATAAAGGTAAACAAATAGTTAGCAGTAGTAAACTATAGGATAATTATTTAAAGAGAATAGTTAATAAAAAAAAAAAGAGGATAGTGACACTAAAATTGAAAGCCTCATAGATTCAGATGAACAAATAGAAAAGTTTATACAAAATAAATTAGATCCAAGAAATCCAAATATAAACATATAAAAAAGTCAATTTATTTGGTAATTCTTTACAATATCAACATTATAGTGAAAGATATGTATTAAGTCCCCTTGAGGATCACATGATTAAATTAGATTTAATAGGTAAACATTATTATAAGTAGATTAATGATAAAAAATTTAAATAGACTTATTTAGGATTAGTCATAATAGGAGCAAAAGGATTACATAGATAAAATTTAGGTGTCAAAACTCTAGTATGTCTTTATAATGATCAGTTCCTAAACATAGAACAAGGACTTTTAGGAAGCATAGAACTAGACATGAATAATAAATGAGAAATAGTATAGTTTACCCCATATTATTTAATAAAAGCTAATATATTTTACAAGGACTTAAGAATAGGAAAAAAGACTAGAGGTTATCATATGAAAAAAATGAAGATAATTTACTAATTTGCAAAGTATTTATAGGTAGACTTAGCGAAAATAACTCTACTTAGTGAAAATAATGATACTAAGTATAAATTAGATAATAATCAAATGATATATATTTTGGGGGGAGGGGGGCTAAAAAAATAATAAATATTTTAGGAACTAAAGGAATTAAGGCTATTCGAGCAAAAAGTTTAGCAACAGAAACTAATGCTGGATTAGATTGAAAATTAGATAGTTTTGTAGAAAAACTTATCTTAATACCAGAAGATAATATAGCGTATCGTAATAATGATGGATTAATAGATTTAAGATTTGAAAATTATAATTACCAAGATGGCACAACCGACAATCAAGATAGTTATCTAGAAGAAATATAAAGAACTTTAATAGTTCTAAAATAAGAGTTCACTTGGAAAAAATGAACAAAATTCTTAATTCTAGATATGATGAATTAATGTTAGCAATGAACCATGATGAAGTAGTAAAAGTTTTAGGCAGAGAATATAATACGAAATAAATAGATAATATAATAAAAGAAAAGTTAGAAGTTAGTGTTTGGGTAATATCGGGCAGGTCTCCTCAAGGTCCTTCCAGCTCGAATAAAATACCCCGAGGTCAATCCAGCTCGAGCAGAAGTCCCGACCACTGGCACGAAGACGGTCTCACTAGACGTCAAAGCTGGTCAAGGTCGAGGAATTCGGAGCCGTCCGAGCTCCGAGCTCTCTTGCCTGCTCGAGGTCATCAGGCCCGGTCAAGGCTGGACAAGGACGAGGAGCTCGGAGGCTGATCGAGACCCGAGCTCTCCTTTCTGCTCACTGCAGTCAAGTCCTCAAGCATAACTGGGCCACGCCAATCATAGAATAAATGGAACGCGAGACCCGGCTCAGGACAGTTCGACCCGTTTCCTCAGAATCCCGCACACCTTTCGATGTCTGATCAGGGCCCACATGGTATGGTGGCGGTATTGTTGCCGATGGTCGGCACATGCCCTCACGGTGTCATCATTCCTTGCGCGCACGCCTGACATGATGATCTGGCCATGTGAACCATGTTAACAAGACAGCCGCGCATCCCAGGGAATATTACGCTAATCCCAGCTGTCAGAGGGACCCAGACACCACTGACGCGGGAACGAATGATCCAGGGAAGAAAGGGCGGGAAAAATGAAAAATAGAAGGAAACAGATAGGTAAATTGCGGAGGTTCCGAAAATTCACACAGGTTCTTCTAATTCTGACTTCTCCTTACTCTGATTTTTCTGGGATTCCATTATTCAGAAAGGAAGGAAAAAATACCCCTTTCATTCTTCCGGTCTCTCTAACTAAGAGGGATACAAAAAAGAACAATCCGATTACTAACTTGAGCGTCGGAGGGTTTTTGCCGGAACAACATTCGGCGACCCCTGACCCTGTTTTCTGTGAGTACATGTCCGAGAGACTTTCGTTCGGGTGAAGACAGAGGAACTGGAATTGGAAGATAGTCCTGCTCGAGCTCGAGCTATTCGAGAGCAGAAGATTTTTGGCACTATTTAAAGGGACGCGGGAAAACAACATCAACATTTTTGGCACCTGCCTGCGGGATCGGTTTAAAAGCCCGATTTCCTACACGCTCGAGACACACAACGCAGCGATGAGGGGAAATAGCCGAAGAGGAGTGAGTCCAGAGGAATCGGTGACTTTGAGAGAAGTAGCCAATGAGGCTCAGAATAGAGAGATCTAAGAAAGAATGGATCGGATGGAGAAACAAATGGAGACTCTGACCTCCATACTACAACAACTCAGGGATGGACAGAGAAAAGCATGTAATGACATCCCTGAATCCAGCCGTGGAACGCTCCCATTCGGGACAATGTGGGAGATGAAGCTCAAAGACCTAGGGCACCAAACGTTGTCGTGAGGGAGGAGACAAACATGGAGGAAAGAGGGTCTCATCAGCACTTATAGGATACAGCCCCAACCTCCCGTGCGGAAGAGCTGGAGGGGGAGGTGCGTAGGTTGACACAAGTTGTGTAGGACCTCTGAGGAAACGGAAAAGGCCCAAGTTGGAGGATAATGCTGGATAACGAGTCTCCACTCTCAACGAAGATTATGGGTGTCACGATCCCACGTGACTTCCGCTTCCCGGATTTGAAGTTTTTAGGAAAAAGAGATCCGTTGGTGCATATAGAGCGGTTTAACGACATGACCGGAGTGCAGGGCCTGTCGGCAGCCCAGAGGTGCAGGGCCTTCCCGCTCACTCTTGAGGGAAGAGTGAGAGAATGGTACCGCAGGCTGCTGCGAGGAAGCATCCTGAGCTTCGAACAGATGTGTAGGGAGTTTCCAGAGCAATTTCGAGGCGCAGTGACCCCCGAAGATGATATGATGGAGCTGTCGGAAGTAAGACAAGGGGAGGGAGAACCCCTCTGGGAGTTTGTCAAAAGGTACCACAGATCGGTCCTAGATCTTGGCGCGTTTAATCATCCCCAAGCGCTGAGAGGACTGAAGGATGGGATCCGAATGAGAAGGCCATGGTATAATCTGCGAAGCTCGATCCGTTCATATTCAGACGCGTATGAATAGGTAAAAATGGATATGGTAATTGAAGAGGAAAAGACTGCAAAGCTGAGAAGTGAACAGGGCAATGGAGCAAAGAGGAAGGAGAAAGGAGGTCCTGCCCGAGGAGCGCAGGCTTCAAAAGCAACAAGGGACCGGGATCACAGGGAGTACAGGCGTCACGACGACCACCCATCCCGCAACCAACCACCAAGCAGACTGCGGTGAACCACAACAAAGCAGATCGTCCATTGCCACCCCCACCAAGAAGTTTCTCGAGGATCGAGCGATACGGATGGTGGAGCGAGCCCCGCTACGGCAAGATACACAAGGTCGAAGATATCTCGAAGAGATACTTCGAGTGGTCGAGAGCGAGGATCGCTGAGCCCCCAACGCCAATGACCAAGTCAGCTGGCAAACGAGACAAGGGGCGGTTCTGTCGTTTCCATGGTGACCACGGCCATTCTACATCATAGTGCCGTGATTTGAAAAACCAGGTGGAGGATCTGGTTAGGAATCGGTATGTGGACGAGTTTATTGAAAGAGGACATCCGGTGGTTGAGCAGTAACCTGAGGAAGATGATCGAGCTTATGAAATAGACTTGGAACCACCGGCCACAAGGGTGATCTCAGGAGGGCCCACGATGGCAGAAAATTCAAACAGGGCCCGGAAGAGCTATTGCAGATATGCCGCTGCCGGCCGAGAAGTCCTGTTTACTGCCCCCGCTGCCAAAAAGGCCAAGGTCCTGCAGGTGCCCATTATGTGGATGGAGGAAGACGAGGAGGGGGTGCTGTACCCCCACGAGGATGCTCTGGTTGTGAAAGTCAACATCGCTAATAAGGAAGTTGACCGGATACTGGTAGACTCGGGAAGCTCGGTGGCTATTATCTTCAAGTCCACACTTGAGGATTTGGGGATAATAGGCGCGAGCCTCGAGCAGACGAGCACTTCCTTGAAAGGATTCGGGGAAGGGAAGCTGATACCTCTAGGAATCATCGAGCTGGTTGTAACCATGGGCTCGAGGCCTTTTGAAAAGAATATGATGTTAGACTTTGTGGTGGTAGATGAAGCCAGCCCATACCAGGCAATACTGGGGAGGCCGTTCATGAGGATCAGCCAGTCCGTGCTATCCATCCACTACTTAGCGTTAAAGTATCGAGTGAATGGGGCTGTAGGGGTCGTAAAAGGCAGCCAGAGGGTGGCAAGGAGCTGCTACGCTATGGCAGCCAAACAAACCATGAAGATAAGGAAAGGAAGGCAGGAGCTGGCTGAGGAGCTGGAGGAGTTCGAAGTGAGAGCAGACGACCCCGAGAAGAAAATCCGGATTGGCTCGGGCATTAGTGAGCAGTTGAAAGAAAAGCTGGTGGAGTGTTTGCGAACACACACGGATGTGTTCGCATGGACACATGAGGATATGCTGGGATTGACCCAGAAGTGGCGTGTCACAGGCTGGCAATACGAAGAGATGCTAAGCCAGTGAGGCAGAAAAGGAGATGCGTCAACCAAGAGAGATATGAAGCCATCAACTGCGAGGTGGAGAAACTGCTGAAAACGGGATTCATAAGGGAGGTCTCCTACCCCGAATGGATCTCGAATGTGGTGCTGGTAAATAAAGCAAGTGCGAAATGGAGAATGTTTGTGGACTTCACGGATGTGAACAAAGCTTGCCCTAAAGATAGCTTCCCATTGCCAAAGATAGACCAACTGGTGGACTCTACGGCGGGGCACGGGCTGCTTAGTTTTATGAATGCATTCTCAGGATATAACCAGATTCCCATGCACCGATCAGACGAGGAATGCACAGCCTTCATCACCAATCAGGGACTGTACTGCTACAAAAGAAGATACCAGAGGCTGGTGAACAAGGTCTTCAAGCCATTGATCGGCAGAACGATGGAGGTGTATGTGGATGACATGATCACCAAGTCTAAAGATGCGGAGGAGCATGTAAGGCATTTAGAGGAGACCTTTGCACTTTTAAGAAAGTATCGGATGAAACTAAACCCAGAGAAATGTGCCTTTGGGGTTTGGTTCGGGAAAATTCTTAGGCTTCATGGTCAGTCACAGAGGAATCAAGGCCAATCCAGAGAAGATAAGAGCAGTAGTGGAAATGAGGTCCCCCCGTAGTCTCAAGGAGATACAAAGCCTTACCGGCAAATTGGCATCCCTCAACAGGTTTGTATCTTGAGCTACGGATAAATGCCGAGTCTTCTTCCAAGAAATGAAGAAAGGCAGGAAGACAAAGTGGACGCCAGAATGCGAAGCGGCATTCCAACAGTTGAAAGAATACTTGCCGAAAGCTCCATTACTGTCTATACCTCGAGCAGGGGAGGTATTGTTTCTGTACTTAGCGTGTCCCAATGGGCAACGAGTTCAGTTCTGGTAAAGGAGGAGTCAGGGGTGCAGTACCCTGTTTATTACATGAGCAGAGCTTTGCTGGAAGCTGAGACTCGATATCCACTGATGGAGAAATGGGCATTGGCCTAGGTCACAGCAGCCCGAAAGGTGAAGCCTTATTTTCAGGCGCATTCAGTAGCGATTCTAACAAACCAGCCACTCAGGCAGGAGTTATGCTCCTTAGTCCTGAAGGGGCAGAGATGCAATACGTTGTGAAATTGGAATTCGAAGATACCAACAATCAGGCCGAGTACGAAGCTGTAATAGCGGGATTGAAGCTCACCTCGGTAGTAAAAGCATAGGAGGTAAAGCTTCGAACAGACTCACAGCTAGTGACAAACCACCTCGACGAAAGCTTCCAGCGAAGGGGGAGAAGATGGAAGCCTACCTACGGAAGGTGAAGCAGCTAATGGAGAGTTTCTGAGCTGTCAAGGTGGAACAAATCGCAAGGGACAAGAATTTTTGAGCTGATATGATAGCTCGCATGGCAGCCGTATCCGACCCCAAAATACCGAAGTCTATTCCTTTGGAAATCAAGACCTGCTCGAGCATCGAGCAGGGGGACGAGGTGATGAGCTTATCGACGAGCAACACTTGGATGGAGCCAATCGTTTCTTACCTCAAGGAAGGAGTGTTGCCTGTCGACAAGAAGCAAGCCAGGAAGTTGAAATGTAAAGCGGCTAGGTACACTTTGATCGATGGAGTTCTGTATAGGCGGGGATACACTCTTCCGCTGTTGCGATGTTTAGATCAGGAGGAAGCTGATTATGTCCTCCGAGAGATACACGAAGGGATTTGCGGAAACCACTCAGGCGCGAGGTCTTTGGCTTTCAAGGCCTTGAAGCAGGGATACTTCTGGCCCCGCATGCATCAAGATGCTCAAGAGGAGACCAGAAGTTGCAAGAGCTGCCAGAGTTTTGCCAATTATTTGACTCAACCTCTAGAAAACCTTATGGTGATGAACTCACCATAGCCGTTTGCTCAATGGGGAATTGACTTTATTGGGCCACTTCCGAAGGGGAGAGCATCTGCCACCCACACTATAGTTGCAATTGATTGTTTCACCAAATAGGTCGAAGTGGGAGCCTTGAGCAGTATCACAGAAGGTAAAACCACTGACTTCATTTGGAAAAATATGATTTGCAGGTATGGGATTCCTCATGCATTGGTCACAGACAATGGGAGACAGTTTGATAACGGCAAGTTCAAAGACTTCTGCCGAAATCTGGGGATAGAGCTGAAATTTTGCTCTCCCTCACACCCACAAGCCAATGGACAAGTGGAAGCCACGAACAAGACCATAAAACTTCTCCTGAAGACTAGACTTGGCGAGCAAAAGGGAGCCTGGGTGGACGAGCTGCCTGGTGTCTTGTGGGCTTATAGAACCACACACAAAACGGCCACAGGAGAAACCCCATTCTCCTTGGCGTTTGGACACGAAACAGTTGTTCCTGCTAAAATAGGAATGGGGACGCACTGAACGGAGCATTTCAATGAGGAGCAAAACAATGAGCAGATGTGTGCAGGTCTGGACTTGCTGGAAGAGAAAAGAGAAAGGGTCGCTGCTAAGATCACAGAATACCAACAGAAAGTGGCTCGGTATTACAACCGAAATGTGCACATTCGCTGGTTCCAAGTGAGTGATTGGGTACTCAGAAGAGTCAATCAGAACACGAAGGACCCGAGGCAAGGTGTATTAGGGCCGAATTGGGAAGGTCTTTATCGAGTCACCCAAATAGCCGGACCAAGAGCATACCGGCTGACCCATCCCGATGGACAAGAAGTTCAGAGGCCGTGGAACGCACAACTCCTGATGAAATACTTCCAGAAAGTTTCCTTGTGTTGTGAGCGTTAATGTAAAATTCCTTCCCAAAATGGGGATGTATAAAAACTTGAATGTATGTAAGAGTAAGAAAAACATTTGTAATATAAATTCAAGTTGAAGCCAAGCAGTTCATGAAGAACGCTAAGGTCAGAAGTCCCAAAGCCTAAGTCTTAGGCGGGACTGGCATCTAGCGAGGCTAATTACAGCCGAGCGTAAGAAGCTCGTGAAGAACGCTAAGGTCGAAGTCCCAAAGCCTAAGTCTTAGAGTGGACGTGCACTAGCGTGGCCAATTCGCAAGCCGCAGTAAGAAGCTTCATGAAGAACACTAAGGCCGAAGTCCCAAAGCCTAAGTCTTAGGCGTGATAAGTGCTTAGCGTGGCTAATCGCAGTCGAGCGTAAGAAGCTTCATGAAGAACGCTAAGGCCGAAGTCCCAAAGCCTAAGTCTTAGAGTGGACAAGGCTTAGCGAGGCCAATCGCAGCCCGAGCGTAAGGGCTCACGAAGAACACTAAGGCCGTAAGTCCAAAAGACTAACTCTTAGTGGGATAGTGCTTAGCGAGGCCAATCGCAAGCCCGAGCGTATGTACTCATGAAGAACGCTAAGGTCGAAGTTCCAAAGACTAAGTCTTGTGAGGACTGCGCCTCAGCATGGCCAAGTCGCAGCCGAGCGTAAGAAGCTCACGAAGAACCAGTAACGCCAGAAGTCCCAAAGCCTAAGTCTTAGAGCGGACTGTGCCTAGCCGTGGCTAAGTCGCAGCCGAGCGTAAGAAGCTTCATGAAGAACGCTAAGGCCGAAGTCCCAAAGCCTAAGTTTTAGGCGGACTGCGCCTAGCGTGGCCAATCGCAGCTTAGCAGGTAGTCTCACGAAGAACGCTAATGTCGAAGTCCCAAAGCCTAAGTCTTAGGCGGACTGGCACTCAGCGAGGCCAACCGCAGTCGAAGCGTAAGAGCTCCATGAAGAACGCTAAGGTCGAAGTCCCAAAGCCTAAGGCTTAGCGTGATGACGGCTTAGCGTGGCCAATCGCAGTCGCAGCGTAAGAAGCTTCACGAAGAACGCTAAGGCCGAAGTCCCAAAACTTAAGTCTTAAAGTGATAGCGGCTCAGCGTGGCTAATCGCAGTCCGAGCGTAAGAGCTTCACGAAGAACGCTAAGGCCGTAAGTCCCAAAGCCTAAGTCTTAAAGCGGACTGCGCTTAGCGAGGCCAATCGCAGTCCCGAGCAGGTAAGCTCACGAAGAACGCTAAGGCCGAAGTCCCAAAGCCTAAGTCTTAGAGTGATAAGGTTTCAGCGTGGCCAATCGCAGCCGAAGCGTAAGGCTTCGCGAAGAACGCTAAGGCCGAAGTCCCAAAGCCTAAGTCTTAGAGCGGATCTGCGCTTCAGCGTGGCCAATCGCAGTCGAGCGTAAGAAGCTCACGAAGAACGCTAAGGTCGAAGTCCCAAAGCCTAAGTCTTAGTGCATGACTGCGCTTAGCGTGGCCAATCGCAGCAAGCAGTAAGCACCTCACGAAGAACGCTAAGGTCGAAGTCCCAAAGCCTAAGTCTTAAAGTGGACTGCGCTTAGCGTGGCTAATCGCAGCCGAAAGCGTAAGAGCTTCACGAAGAACGCTAAAGCCGAAGTCCCAAAGCCTAAGTCTTAGCAGTGACTCGCGCTTAGCGGGCCAATCGCAGCGCAAGCGTAAGCACCTCACGAAGAACGCTAGTGTCGAAGTCCCAAAGCCTAAGTCTTAAAGTGATCGGTACGTAGCGAGGCCAATCGCAGTCGGTAAGGTAAGCTTCACGAAGAACGCTATGTCGAAGTCCCAAAGCCTAAGCGCTTAAAGTGACTTCGCTTAGCGTGGCCAATCGCAGTCGCGCGTAAGAAGCTTCACGAAGAACGCTAAGGCCGAAGTCCCAAAGCCTAAGTCTTAGCGTGATAAGGTTTCAGCGTGGCTAATCGCAGCCGAGCGTAAGAGCTTCACGAAGAACGCTAAGGCCGTAAGTCCCAAAGCCTAAGTCTTAGTGAGGACTGCGCTTCAGCGAGGCTAATCGTAGTCCGAAGCGTAAGTAGCTCACGAAGAACGCTAATGCTGAAGTCCCAAAGCCTAAGTCTTAGAGTGGACAGGCTTAGCGTGGCTAATCGCAGTCGAGCAGGTAAGGCTTCACGAAGAACGCTAAGGCCGTAAGTCCCAAAGCCTAAGTCTTAAAGTGACTTGCGCTCAGCGAGGCCAATCGCACGCCCGAGCGTAAGCAGCTCACGAAGAACGCTAAGGCCGAAGTCCCAAAGCCTAAGTCTTAAAGTGATGACGGCGTAGCGTGGCCAATCGCAGTCGAGCGTAAAAGCTCACGAAGAACGCTAAGGCCGTAAGTCCCAAAGTCAAGTCTTAGGCGTGATCTGCGTCTAGCGAGGCCAATCGCAGCCCGAAGCGTAAGCAACTCATAAAGAACGCTAAGGCCGTAAGTCCCAAAGACTAACTCTGTGAGGGACTTGCGCTCAAGCATGTCCAGCGCAGCCGAGCGTAAGAAGCTCACGAAGAACGCTAACGCCGTAAGTCCCAAAGCCTAAGTATTAGACGGATCTGCGCTTAGCAAGGCCAATCGCAGTCCGAGCGTAAGTACTCATGAAGAACGCTAAGGTCGAAGTCCCAAAGCCTAAGTTTTAAAGTGGATTTGCACTTAGCGAGGCCAATCGCAGCATCGAAGCGTAAGAGCTCCATGAAGAACGCTAAGGTCTGAAGTCCCAAAGCCTAAGGCTTAAGCGGATAAGCGCTTAGCGTGGCTAATCGCAGTCCGAGCGTAAGCAGCTCACGAAGAACGCTAAGGCCGAAGTCGCAAAGCCTAAGTCTTAAAGTGATAAGGTTTAGCGTGGCTAATCGCAGCCGAGCGTAAGAAGCTTCACGAAGAACGCTAAGGCCGAAGTCCCAAAGCCTAAGTCTTAAGCGGACTGGCGCTTAGCGTGGCTAACCGCAGTCGAAGCGTAAGGCTTCACGAAGAACGCTAAGGCCGAAGTCCCAAAGCCTAAGTCTTAGGCGTGACGGTGCTTCAGCGTGGCTAATCAGAAGCGTAGCAGGCACCTCACTGAAGAACGCTAAGGTCGAAGTCCCAAAGCCTAAGTCTTAGAGCGGATCGTGCCTAGCAAGGCCAATCGCAGCCCGAGCGTAAGAGCTCACGAAGAACGCTAACGCCGTAAGTCCCAAAGCCTAAGTCTTAGACGGACTGCGCCTAGCAAGGCCAATTGCAGCCCGAGCGTAAGAAGTTCACGAAGAACGCTAAGGCCGTAAGTCCCAAAACTTAAGTCTTAAAGTGATACGGCTTAGCGTGGCTAATCGCAGTCCGAGCGTAAGAGCTTCACGAAGAACGCTAAGGCCGAAGTCCCAAAGCCTAAGTCTTAGAGCGGATAAGGCTTAGCGTGGCTAATCGCAGCCGAGCGTAAGAAGTTCACGAAGAACGCTAAGGCCGAAGTCCCAAAGCCTAAGTCTTAAAGCGGACTGCGTCTAGCGAGGCCAATCGCAGCCCGAGCGTAAGCAGCTCACGAAGAACGCTAAGGCCGAAGTCCCAAAGCCTAAGTCTTAGAGTGATAAGGCTTAGCGTGGCCAATCGCAGCCGAGCGTAAGAAGCTTCACGAAGAACGCTAAGGCCGAAGTCCCAAAGCCTAAGTATTAGGCGTGACGTGCCTAGCGTGGCTAATCGCAGTGCTAAACGTAAGCACATCACGAAGAACGCTATGTCGAAGTCCCAAAGCCTAAGTCTTAGAGCGGACTGCGCTTAGCGTGGCCAATCGCAGTCCGAAAGCGTAAAATCTCACGAAGAACGCTAAAGCTGTAAGTCCCAAAGCCTAAGTCTTAAAGTGACTGCGCCTAAGCAAGGCCAATAGCACGCCCGAGCGTAAAAGCTAATAAAGACAACGCTAAGGCCGAAGACCCAAAGCCTAAATCTTAGGCGGATCTGCGCTTAGCGTGGCCAATCGCAGTCGAAGCGTAAGCTTCACGAAGAACGCTAAGGTCGAAGTCCCAAAGCCTAAGTCTTAGCAGTGACTTGCGCTTAGCGTGGCTAATCGCAGCTAAGCGTAAGCACCTCACGAAGAACGCCATGTCGAAGTCCCAAAGCCTAAGTCTTAGAGCGGATTCGGTGCCAGCGGGCCAATCGCAGTCCGAGCGTAAGAAGCTCACGAAGAACGCTAAGGCCGAAGTCCCAAAGCCTAAGTCTTAGCAGTGACTGCGCTCAGCGTGGCCAATCGCAGCAAGCGTAAGCACCTCACGAAGAACGCTAAGGTCGAAGTCCCAAAGCCTAAGTCTTAGAGCGGACTGCGCTTAGCGTGGCTAACCGCAGTCGAAGCGTAAGGCTCACGAAGAACGCTAAGGCCGAAGTCCCAAAGCCTAAGTCTTAGTGTGACTGCGCTTAGCGTGGCCAATCGCAGCAAGCGTAAGCACCTCACTGAAGAACGCTAAGGTCGAAATCCCAAAGCCTAAGTCTTAAGCGGACTTGCATCTAGCGAGGCCAATCGCAGCATCGAGCGTAAGAAGCTCACGAAGAACGCTAAGGCCGAAGTCCCAAAGCCTAAGTCTTAAAGTGGATCGCGCTTCAGCGTGGCTAATCGCAGTCGAAGCGTAAGAAGCTTCACGAAGAACGCTAAGGCCGAAGTCCCAAAGCCTAAGTCTTAGGCGTGACTGCGCTCAGCGTGGCCAATCAGAGGCTAGCGTAAGCACATCACGAAGAACGCTAAGGTCGAAGTCCCAAAGCCTAAGTCTTAGCGTGACGTGCTTCAGCGTGGCCAATCGCAGCCGAGTAGAAAACTCACGAAGAACGCTAATGCTGAAGTCCCAAAGCCTAAGTCTTAGAGCGGACTGCGCTTAAGCAAGGCCAATAGCACGCCCGAGCGTAAAAAGCTAATAAAGACAACGCAAGGCCGAAGACCCAAAGCCTAAATCTTAGAGTGATCTGCGCTCAGCGTGGCCAATCGCAGCCGAAGCAGGTAAGCTTCACGAAGAACGCTAAGGTCGAAGTCCCAAAGCCTAAGTTCTAGGCGTGACTGCGTCTAGCGTGGCCAATCGCAGCAAGCGTAAGCACCTCACGAAGAACGCTAAGGTCGAAGTCCCAAAGCCTAAGTCTTAGAGCGGACTGCGCTTAGCGTGGCCAATCGCAGTCGAGCGTAAGGCTCACGAAGAACGCTAAGGCCGAAGTCCCAAAGCCTAAGTCTTAGGCGTGACTGCGCTTAGCGTGGCCAATCGCAGTGCAAGCGTAAGCACCTCACGAAGAACGCTAAGGTCGAAGTCCCAAAGCCTAAGTCTTAGAGTGATCTGCGCTTAGCGTGGCTAACCGCAGTCGAGCGTAAGGCTTCACGAAGAACGCTAAGGCCGAAGTCCCAAAGCCTAAGTCTTAGCGTGACGGCGCTTAGCGTGGCCAATCAGCAGCAAGCAGAAGCACCTCACGAAGAACGCTATGGTCGAAATCCCAAAGCCTAAGTCTTAAAGTGGACTTGCACTCCAGCGAGGCCAATCGCGCATCGAGCGTAAGAAGCTCACGAAGAACGCTAAGGCCGAAGTCCCAAAGCCTAAGTCTTAGAGCGGACTGCGTCTAGCGTGGCTAATCGCAGTCGAGCAGGTAAGTTCACGAAGAACGCTAAGGCCGTAAGTCCCAAAGCCTAAGTCTTAGGCAGGATCTGCGTCTAGCGTGGCTAATCAGAGGCTAGCTAAGCACATCACGAAGAATGCTAAGGTCGAAGTCCCAAAGCCTAAGTCTTAAAGTGACTGCGCCTAGCGTGGCCAATCGCAGCCGAGTAGAAAACTCACGAAGAACGCTAAGGCTAGAAGTCCCAAAGCCTAAGTCTTGAAGTGGACTGCGCTTCAAGCAAGGCCAATTGCACGCCCGAGCGTAAAAGCTAATAAAGACAACGCTTAAGGCCGAAGACCCAAAGCCTAAATCTTAGAGTGGACTGTGCCTCAGCGTGGCCAACCGCAGTCGAGCGTAAGAAGCTCACGAAGAACGCTAAGGTCGAAGTCCCAAAGCCTAAGTCTTAGGCGTGACTGCGCTTAGCGTGGCCAATCGCAGCAGCGGTAAGCACCTCATGAAGAACGCTAAGGTCGAAGTCCCAAAGCCTAAGTCTCAAGTGATCTGCGTTTAGCGTAGGCTAACCGCAGTCGAGCAGGTAAGAAGCTCACGAAGAACGCTAAAGCCGAAGTCCCAAAGCCTAAGTCTTAGGCGAGACTCGCGTCTAGCGTGGCCAATCGCAGCGCAGGTAAGCACCTCACTGAAGAACGCTATGGTCGAAGTCCCAAAGCCTAAGTCTTAGCGTGACTGGCACGTAGCGAGGCCAATCATGCATCGGTAAGAAGCTTCACGAAGAACGCTAAGGTCGAAGTCCCAAAGCCTAAGCGCTTAGAGTGACTTCGCCTAGCGTGGCCAATCGCAGCCGCAAGTAAGCTTCACGAAGAACGCTAGGCCGAAGTCCCAAAGCCTATGTCTTAGGCGTGATAAGGTCTAGCGTGGCTAATCGCAGCCGAGCGTAGTAAGCTTCACGAAGAACGCTAAGGCCGAAGTCCCAAAGCCTAAGTCTTAGGCGGACGGCGCTCGCGAGGCTAATCGTAGTCCGAAGCGTAAGAGCTCACTGAAGAACGCTAAGGCTGAAGTCCCAAAGCCTAAGTCTTAGAGTGACAAGCGCTTAGCGTGGCTAATCGCAGTCCGAAGCGTAAGAAGCTCACGAAGAACGCTAAGGCCGAAGTCCCAAAGCCTAAGTCTTAGAGTGACTGCGTCTAGCGAGGCCAATCGCAGTCCGAGCGTAAGCAGCTCACGAAGAACGCTAAGGCCGAAGTCCCAAAGCCTAAGTCTTAAGCGGACAATGCGTAGCGTGGCCAATCGCAGCCGAAGCGTAAAAGGTCACGAAGAACGCTAAGGCCGAAGTCCCAAAGCCTAAGTCTTAGACGGACTGCGCTTAGCGAGGCCAATTGCAGCCCGAGCGTAAGCAACTCATGAAGAACGCTAAGGCCGAAGTCCCAAAGACTAACTCTTAGGAGGGACTGCGCTCAGCATGTCCAGTGCAGTCGAAGCGTAAGAAGCTTCACGAAGAACGCTAACGCCGTAAGTCCCAAAGCCTAAGTCTTAGACGGATCTGCGCTTAGCAAGGCCAATCGCAGCCCGAGCGTAAGTAGCTCACTGAAGAACGCTAAGGCCGTAAGTCCCAAAGACTAACTCTTAGGTGGATTCGGCTCAGCGAGGCCAATCGCAGTCTCGAGCGTAAGTACTCATGAAGAACGCTAAGGTCAAGTTCCAAAGACTAAGTCTTAGGAGGGACTGTGCTCTAGCATGGCCAAGTCGCAGCCGAGCGTAAGAAGCTCACGAAGAACGCTAACGCCAGAAGTCCCAAAGCCTAAGTCTTAGAGCGGACTGCGCTCAGCGTGGCCAAGTGCAAACCGAGCGTAAGAAGCTCATCAAGAACGCTAAGGCCGAAGTCCCAAAGCCTAAGTCTTAGGCGGATCGGCGTCTCAGAGTGGCTAATCGCAGTCGAGCGTAAACAGCTCATGAAGAACGCTAAGGTCGAAGTCCCAAAGCCTAAGTCTTAGGCGGGACGGTGCCTAGCGTGGCCAATTGCAGGCCGAGCAGAAAAACTCATGAAGAACGCTAAGGTTAGAAGTCCCAAAGCCTAAGTCTTAGGCGGGACGGTGCCTAGCAAGGCCAATTGCACGCCCGAGCAGAAAAAGCTAATAAAGACAACGCTAAGGCCAGAAGTCCCAAAGCCTAAATCTTAGGCGGGACGGTGCAAAACGATGCCAATTGCAGGCCCAAGCAGAAAGAGCTCATGAGCAACGCTAAGGCTAGAAGTTCCAAAGCCTAATCCATAGGCAGAACGGTGCCAAGCGTGGCCAATTGTAGGCTCGAGCAAGAAGAGCGCGAGGAGACTACATAGAATTTAAACATGAACCAAAATTGGGCTCGAAGCAAATGAGCTCGTAAAATAAAAAAGCCACAGAGCACGAGCCAAACGTAGGTCCAGAAAGACCGAGCTCACGAGACAGGCCGAAGGCTTTGAGCCTAACTCAAGGCAAATCTTTGCCAAGCATAAGTTGAAAGAATCATACAGGCAGTAATACACTTGGGCATAAAACAAAATAAAAAGTCCAACACTTATAAAATTCCCACTTAGCAAGCACGTGAAGTCAATCCCACACATAAAACACAAGAATATATACACGGGTCCATAAATGACTTATCCAATATATGTTCTTTATTCATTGAAACGATTACAAGTACAAGGGATAAAAAAGAAAAAGAAAAAAAAGAAGAATAGAGAGATAGTTCAAGCAGCAAGGGCATCATCGGCAGCAGCAGCAGGGGCATCATCAACAGTAGCAGGAGGAGCATCTTCGATAGCGACTGAGGAGCGTCGCCAGCAGAGGAGGAATAACTTCCCGTGTTCAGTCCGGGCCTCGAAGGGAAGCTTCGACACTTGGATGGGGACGCCATGAATGCGCATGTACTCAAGAACACCCGCTTGGACCTTAGACAGTCGACCTCAGGATGTACCTTGCCCAAGGCATACACGAGGCAGTCATAGCTTAAGTCCACCCCATTGTTGTACTCGGTTGCGAGCTGGACCTTCAAAGCATCTATTTTCCCTTGGAGACGAGAATTTTCCCCCTCCATGGTCTGCTCAAAGGAGAATCTCTGGGTGTCCAAGTCCTTCCGATCCTCGATCAACTCTTCACGGATGACAGTCAGCTCCCTCTTGAACTGGGTAACCTTAGAGTCAGACACCGCTGTCCTCTCTGCAAAGGTTACATTCTCCTCTTGAAGCCTCGTGCTCTCCTCTTTCAACTACCCAATAGTCTGCTCCAAGCTCCGAATCTCTGCTCGAAATTCCTCCTGAGAGTCTTGGGTCTTGGCCTTGAGCCTAGTCACAGCAGCTGAAGTTCGGGAGGAGAGACGCTGGAGAGCACTAAACAACTCGTCAGCATCATAGGACTCCAGCCCATCCAGGAATCTGTCGTCCATCTCCCCGGTAAAGTTCCTCAGGTAGGGCTCGACATGGCTAGGCAGACCCTGCTCCTGCAAACTTTCGGGTTGAGGGCGAGCTGGAGCACAGTCCTCGATCGCCTGCGAGGAGGACCTTCTTCTGCTCGTTCTATCTGCTAAGCAGAAGGGGAAGTTCGAGCAGGTGGAGGCGGAGCATCTGTTTCAGATCGTGGTCTCTTCGAGGTGCTCGCGCCGCCGGCAGTCCCTACACCCCTCTGCATCATCTCGCGCACGCCCCTCATGTCTTTCCCTGGCACCAGACCAAACTCCAAAAAATTTTAGGGTGTAAGCAGCTCCCTCCACGAGCTCACATTGTCAAATGCAGTCTTTACGTGTGCTCGAAGCTCTTCCCCAATTCTATAAGAAGCACCCCAAAAACTGTAAAAACAGCTAAGGCAAAATAATGAGAACAGATACGAGCAGAAGAACTAAAATGAGAGTTCATTGGGCAGATAAACAACTTGGAGTGCACAAATGCCGTGGAACCGGAGGGATCCCCTCGGTGAGAAGTGCAGCGTACCTGCATTCCCCCTAACGAAGAAAAATTTGCTCTTCCAATTGCCACCAGAAGTTGGGAGATCAGTGATGGGCTTTTTACCCTTCAGGCTGGAGGTAAGGTAGTACTAACTAGCATCCTTTGGGCTACACTTAAGCTGATAAAGGTGCTTTATTTCGCCTACCGAGGGTTCACCCAAATTGCACCATTTCCACAATACAAAAAGTCCGGAAAGGACCCTCCACCCATTCGGGTTCAACTGCCCCGGGGTTAGACGAAATCTGGACAAAACCCAAGGCGACTCGACCCCCATTTGAAGTATTCCGGATGAAGGTCGATACCTGAGGGGACTACCGAGGATATCACCCCTGCTCGGCAACCATAAATCCACACTATCGGGTATATGGTAGGTATGCCTAAGCCTATCCAAATCTAAATGGGTGGTTTCACATCTCATCCGGTCAACGGGTATCCCTACCCCTGGACCTTTGGTCGGCCCTCTCCCCGATGCACTGGGCTTCGCCTCGGGCAATGCCCCTTTTGAACTAGAATCCCTCACTGGAACTACACTAAGGGACTCTACTTCACTAGAAGAGGAAGATTCCTAAGGGGACATCCTACGCGCTTGCTGGGTACCAGACATTTATTCCTAAATTATAATCTACCCAAATGGAATCAAAAACCCGAAAGAAGGAAGAACAAAACTGGTGGGAATAGAAAGAAGAAGGGTTGTACCTGGATATAGAGAAAGGTTTATACGGTCGGAAATAGCTCTGACACGGAAGAGGAAGACAAAGAAGCACTTGCAAAAAATTTTGGGTTTGAGTAAACATGAGCAATAGGAAGTACAGTGAAGAAATCAAGGGTTTTTAAAAAAGAAGAAAGGGGAAAGGTGCGTCTCTTCAGCAGACGGCATATAGATTAAGGAGCGCGACCTTTCGAGTAACGTCCCTTCAAAATTTGAACGCACGGTCAGGATCCGTCCATGTGTCCTGCATTAAATGTGAAATGATGGAAGCGGAAGACAGCTGGAGAACGTGGGGAAGTGTAAAAGGCCGGGAAGTCGGCCTATCACTAATAAGTTTCCAGTCTTATCTCGTTTCACTCAAAAGACTAGAAATTGGGGACTGGTGTTTGGGTAATATCGGACAGGTCTCCTCGAGGCCCTTCCAGCTCGAATAAAATACCCCGAGGTCAATCCAGCTCGAGCAGAAGTCCCGACCACTAGCACGAAGACGGTCTCACTAGACGTCAAAGCTGGTCAAGGTCTAGGAATTCGAAGCCGTCCGAGCTCCGAGCTCTCTTGCCTGCTTGAGGTCATCAGGCCCGGTCAAGGCTGGACAAGGACGAGGAGCTCGAAGGCTGATCGAGACCCGAGCTCTCCTTTCTGCTCGCTGCAATCAAGTCCTCGAGCAAAACCGGGCCACGCCAATCATAGAACAAATGGAACGCGAGACCCGGCTCGAGACAGTCCGACCCATTTCCTCAGAATCTCACACACCTTTCGATGTCTGATCAGGGCCCACATGGTATGGTGGCGGATCGCTGCCGATGGCTCGCGACATGCCCCCACGGTGTCATCATTCCTTGCGCGACGCCTGACATGATGATCCGCCATGTGAACCATGTTAACAAGACAGCCGCAGCATCCCTGTGGAATATTACGCTAATCCCGGCTGTCAGAGGGACCCAGACACCACTGACGTAGGAACGGATGATCCAGGGAAGAAAGAGCGGGAAAAATGAAAAATAAAAGGAAACGGACAGGTAAATTGCGGAGGTTCCGAAAATTCACACAGGTTCTTCTGATTCTGACTTCTCCCTACTCTGATTTTTCTGGGATTCCATTATTCGAAAAGGAAGGAAAAATACCCTTTCATTCTTCCGGTCTCTCTAACTAAGAGGGATACAAAAAGAACAACCCGATCACTGACTTGAGAATCAGAGGGTTTTCGCTGGAATAACATCCGACGACCCCTGACCCCTTTTTCTGTGAGTACGGGTCAGGGAGACTTTCGTTTGGGTGAAAACAGAGGAACTGGAATTGGAAGACAGTCCTGCTCAAGCTCGAGCTATCGAGAGCAGAATATTTTTGGCACTATTTGAAGGGACGCGGGAAAACAGCATCAACAGTTAGTATGATATTAAAACACAAGAATCTATCAAAATAGATGGCAACATGGATGAAGCTAATAGTAGTATTACCAACCCACACGAGCGTGGTAGAATAAATTTTAGTCAGTCAGCCCCTGGATATCCTATAACTAAAGGTGACTTTAGTAGAGATAATAGACGGCAAAACTTACGGTAGAAGACAACTTGTAGATAAATTAGGACATTGCCAACGAGTCAATTAGGAAGCATATTAAATTTAGCAGCATGGGATCCACAGCTACGGCCAAAAGTCATAGATAGGTGAGAAACATATACGGTTAGAGCTCAGCAAAACCGAACTCATAGTGTTGATATATGGGAATCTTTAGAAACATTATTACGTGAAACGATAGACAACTGGTATAATACTTAGAAAAGGGATTTTGTTGAAAGGATTTCATAAACCAAAACATTAGGAAATAACCCATATAAATTTACAATTCTTGTTAGAGAAATATGTATAGGAGTAGACCCAGCTAGAGGCAACATCTCTATACAAAATATAGCCTTAACATACCTTGGCCAACTCCAACTCTCAATACTAAATGTAGCCTTAGCAGAGCTTAGCCAACTCCAACTCTCAAGTTCGAAATATCTGAGGGAATTTAATAATGATTATGCATCAATTGCTAGCAAAACTGGCAAATCTTTTCATGAAAAAATAGCAGATAAATATTTTATTAAGTCACTCGGAATTCTAGGAAGAGAAATAAAAAATTATTGGAATAATAAGAATTGAAAAAGGATTAGAAATAGGACCAAGAAGAATATTCACATATAGTATAGTTAGAGAGAAATGTGTAAAGCTAATATAAAAAAAAAAAAAAAAAACTCTTAAAAAGCAGTCTTATGATTTTTGTAAAAAGGTTATATATACTCCACAACGGTATAAATGACCAAAAATATAGGAAGAAAAAACATTAAAAAATTACCTAAGAATTATAAGCATAATAAGAAGAAAAAATTTCTTAGAAAAAGTTAGATTTATAAAAAGGATATAGAGAGAGTAATAGACATGTCAAGAAGCCTAGAAAGAATAAATGTACTTGTTTCATCTGTAGAGTTCCAAAACATCTCGCAAATGCATGCCCCACCAAAAGAAATGATCATTTCAAAGAACGTGTCAACCTTATACATAACTTAGAAGATGACATGGGAAGTATAAGTAGTGTGATAGTGGAGCCTGTGGTATAATTAATGATTATGAAACTTTGAAGATAGAAGACCTAAAGGACTTAAATTTGATTCTAAAGAAGCTACTGATTCATATGAAGAAAGATTATAGTTTTATGAATATAGATTTAAAAGGAATAGACTTAGAACAACTAGATGAAAAAGTAGAATATAAGCATGAATTTCTACATAAAACTTACAAAAAATGTAAAATTTGTAAAGAAGAAGTGTGTAAATTTTGTTTAGCTAAGACTTATAAGGAACAACCAATTGAAGAACAAGGTTCTAAGCAAACATTAGAAAACCAAAATCTTGATTAAGTATTTTTTTTCTGCATTTAATGGGTGACTTTACCTTTTATCGCTCTATTTTATTTGTACTTTACCATTTGAAAACTGTTTGATTGTTCTTTTTATATCTTGAATGACACGTACTACCCATCTTTTAAGCATCATGATACTTCTTACTTAAATATATTTGTTTGACAAATATGTTTCCTATCATCATTTTTAATATATGTGATAAGAACCTCTATGAGAAATATTCGCTTCAAACACCTTAGAAACATTTTTCTGTGATAATTCACCTAAGAAACTTGACACAAATTTGTATGTCACATCCTGTTTGGGTTCTACATCCACAAATGTCAGTATCTTAGGTTGAAGATCTAGAAAGACAAATCAGGGAAATAAAGTGTAATATATATGACATCCAATTAGAACTTTGGGTTAACTCAATAAGAGGATGAAGGTAAGTTATCAAACCCATTTTTTTACATTGTGAGTTTTCATTTTATTGCTTTGTTTGCTTTCATAATTGTTTTGATTTTGCAGAATTAATTCTTTTCTTTAGAGTATTTTGATTCATTTTCCCATATAAATTGTGAGTAACGGTATTCTATGACTTCTTAAGTCGGTATCTTCAATTTCCTACAATAACTGAAATCCCAAAATCAAACATGTAAGAAATATAATATAAATTGCACAAGTGTTTTCCTTCTCTCCCTCAAAATCCCCTTAGGAAGATTTACAAACTGATTGTAAACGATTGCGTTTGTTAACGATCTTTGGGATGCCTGCAAATATTCTTTGGTTAATTGAAGCTAAGATCTAATTAACACATGAGTTTTCTGATGTATTTATTTTTACATGCTTGATTTTGGTAAAAGTACATTTATTAAGAGAACTAAACAACTTATCTTATTTATTGCAAGTTTAGATGATATCTTCTAAACTCAACTTATTTCCTTTAAGATAATGAAGGCAATGTCTTATTCTGATTTATTGAAAGAAGTAGTTGATAGTTGTGAAATGCCTCAGTCCTAGTGATCTTTTTACTAATCATTGTTGTAAAGAACAATTTAAATAAATTTAAAGATGATTGGATATGAAGTGTAATGACTCTAAAAACTCATCTTCTTCGTCTTTGAGTTTTATTTCCAAAAAAATTTGGAGGTCCTTTTTTTTTTTTGGTCACCTTTTTTTAAGCTTCTACACCTAGTTCAAGTATGACCCTTCCAACTTCTTCTTTTATTATTTTTTTTTATCTTTTTTTCCTTTTTTCAAGCATATTTTTAAATTATCAAATGTCAAGGATCATGTTTAGAATAGGTTGGGGGAACAGATAATTGACGTTAATTGTAAATATGTGTATTAGCTTATTTTTAAAAAAAAAAACAAAATTTTTTCTTGTCTAGAGATGGTTGTGTAAATAGCCACTGCTTTTGAGACATATCTTGAAAGTTCAATTGCATTATACTTTGATTTTGAAATTCATAGTAAGTTGATATTTTTAATTTTCTTTAAATTATCTCTGTATAAATTAGCAATGATAATAATCTCTTTAAAGCTAATTAATAAAAATAATTTTATATTTTTATAATACATATAAGAATATATATAAAATTGCATTAAATGTTAATCAAACTATCAAAATCAGATTTTAAAAAATTATTTTTTCTCAACTTTTTAAAATCTGTTGTAAAAATATATATATATATTATTAAATTATTCTTTTCACAAACACTTTATGATATATATTAGTGGGTTGTAAGTTAAAACTTTTACAATATTTAGTTCTTTTAATTTGTTGGAGACAATATTCAAGATAATGGAAAGTGTTTATATATATATATAAAGAGAAAATCTAACTAAGCTTTTACATGGTAACACGGTGTCTTGCCTAACCAGTAATGGTTCACTGCAACAATATCAGTCTTTAGTGATGAAAACAATTTCGTCGCAATACGTGCTTTTTAGCGAGGAAAATAAAGTTTCATTGCCAAAACTAAAGCAGGAAAAATAATATTTAATTCTACTTTTGGCGACGAAATTTTGTCACTAAAAAGTACATATTATGACAAAAAAATTTTCAACATAAAAAAACTTAGCGATAAAAAATATGCTGGTACATATACCTTTTGAGACTAAATTTTGACATATTGCGATCAAAATTTACTATATAGCAATGATTTTTCATTGCTATGAAATTTATAGGGATGAAACATATTTTATTGCAAAAGGTATTTTTAGCGACGAGAATTTTTCATCGTTAAAACTATTTATTATGTGTAAAAATAGATTTAAATACGGAACTATTTGATATGTAAAATAATATTGTCGACGCAAAAACTATTTTTAGCGACAAAAAATTTGTAAAAATTTTTTTAAAAAATTGGCAAAATAATTTTTGCCAAAATTAGGTTTTAACGATGAATTTTAAATTTAAAAACCCTAGTTTTCTATTTATATCTCATTTTCATCATTTCTTTCATCCTTTCATTCTCTCATTCACTACCTTCTATTCTTTAATTCTCTCATCTCTAATATATAATTCTCATTCTCTCATTCAATCTCTACTTCTTTTATTTTTTATTTTTAATATAGTAATGTCTATTTTCTTTCTCTTTTATTTTTAATATAGTGTAACTTTTTTGTTTTTACTTATCTTATTTATTACAACTTATATTATTATTATGTTTAGAAGTTAACTAATTATTGTTTGTGTTTATTTGTAGGAAATATTGAAGATCAAGTACACGAGGATAAAGAAAATCAAGAAATTTATATTCATTTGTAACAATTTTCTTTCAAAAGAATGGACACTAAATTTTGTAATTATTTTTTTATTTTTCGTCAATAATGATAATTCTTTAAATTAACTTTATTCACGTTTTATCATAATTTTATTAATTATCATTGTATTATAGTACTAAAGATGATAAAATTTAAATATTCGTAATAATAATTAAATATTAAAAAAATGATATCATTTAGTAACGAAACACCTTTCAGCGATGAAATTTACTTGTCGCTAAAAACAGCTTTTAGCAACGAAATTTACTCATTGCTAAAAACAGCTTTTAACGACCAAAAATATTTCACGCTAAAAATAACTTTCAGGAGCAAAATTTCATCGAAAAAAAGATCTTTTAGTGAGGAAATCCTATTTATCACTAAAAACACTTTTCAGTGACAATCTTATTGTGTTTTTTAAAGATGAAATAATATTTGTCACTAAAATAGGCTATTTAGGGATGAAATCATATTCATCGCTAAAAAACTTTGAAATGTATTGTTAGCGAAACTTTTAGCAATGATATATTTTTCATCGCTAAAACACGTATAAGTGATGATTGTATTCATGCTAAAAATGAGACATTTAGCAATGCTCCTATTGCAACGAAGTGGCAAAGAAAATGTTTTCACCGCTATAGCATTTAGCGATAAAATTATATACTTTTGCAATGAATTGTTTCATTGCTAAAGTATTATTTTTGTTGTAGTGATTACTCAGGTAATACAATAAATTTTTGGCTAAAAAATCAATTTTTCAATTTTTAAATTCAAGTAATTAAGTTCATAAGTGTGTTTCAACATCTAATGCCCTACAGGGTAAAAAACTGTATGTTTACGAAGGGGCAAATAATATTAATATGTGCTTATATTATAATTTACATTTGTAATTATATAGTATATTATAAATTTGTAATTATATCCCTAATTATTTGATTTTATATATTTTTGTGTGCTTATTAGGTAAAATAATAATTTTATGTAATTCAAAACTCCAAATATATGTCAAATTTGGATTCCGAAGGTCGAAAAAATTATAATAAAAGTTAAATCCTTGTTGAGGTAGGCCCGTGCCTTTTGTTGTGAAAGTAAAATTATTTACCATGCTGTAAAAATTGTTAATGGAATAAGTTGAATATGCTTGAATGCATTAACTTAAGTATATATGTGGTTAATGGAACAAATGTAAGGCCATGAAATAATTGACTTTATTTATGTAGGTAATGTAGATTGATCATGAACTAGTATAAATAAGGCCTTGTTTTGTAAATTCTCTACACTTTCTTCACTTCTTTCTCTTTAAGTTCTTCTCATCATCTCTTTATCTCAATGTAAATATGATTTAAAAATTTGTAATATTATTTTCATAAATAAATTTAGTTTTATTTTTAACTTTAATTATTTTTATTACTTTTAATTATGTATAATTTAATTTTAATAATTATTTTTATTACAATTATGTTTAGCTAAATAATAAGTTAGGATAAGGTGAAACTCTTAGTAAAAAAATATAAACTAATCAAATTATATTTTAAATTATATAAATTAAATTGTTTTCTATTTAATTTTATCCATATTTTATATTTTAAAATTTTGATTTATTATAGAAAGATAAGAAAATTTCACAATAAATTCTTAATATTTTGATATAAAGTATAGTAAAATGATATGATATTTTGACTTATTGCAGATAAAGTAAATTTTGGCATACCAAGTACTTAATTTATAATAAAATACTGAAAAATAATGTTAATTTATGTAATTAATCTATTTAACAAATAAAAAAATAGAACAAAAAGAATTTACTAAATTATATTCACTACTAAGAGCAGATCCATAACCCTAACTAATTTAATTCCATGGTTTCACTTATGTCAAGTTGCGTATATTTAAATTCCATTTTCATTTCTTCGATAAATTAAAAATTAACAAATTAATTTTTTTCTTTGTGAATCAACCTTAAACTCACTAAGTTATATTATAACTAAACACTCTTATACCTTAGAGTAATTTAAACACTTTTAAGTCATGTCACTGTTAAAGCATTTAGTGAATATATTAAATAAGTTGAAAATTTAAGAATTTTAGTAATAATTGAAAGTCATATAGATTGTAATACTAAGTTAAGAATTATTGCAAATAGAAGAATAGAAGTAGCATATAATATAGTATATAATATAAGAAGTAATCTGGATATTCGACTAAGAAATGATTAATAAAGAAAACTATAATTAAAAATATCATAAACAGTCCATCTTTAGCATTATTTACATTCTGCTATTCACAACTTAGTAGATTTGAGTTAGTAAAAATATTAAATTATCTTAAAAATAAACATAGAGGAATCCCAATCACTGGAATCCAAGTAGTTAAGGGGTTAACAGGAGAAGTTCAAAATATATATAGAGTATATGCTAAAATAGAAGAAGTAAAAGGTGTTAGAAGAAATTAAGCTCTATCTTCATTCTCTCATGGTTCTGTCTATCTAGCTAAAAAAATTGAAAAAGAGCAAGAGAGAACACTACTAATTTCAACTTGTTTAAATAGATCATGACATTTGACACCATCATTTGGATTTCTTAATTAAGGACCTTGTTACGGTAAATAATCATTTATCATACATCAAATCCTATAATCACTATCAATAATACATGTATAATGTTTTTTTTAATTCTACTTTGGGGGATTGATATACGGTACATGATAATGTACCTTATCGATTTCAAGTTCTAATGAAGAAAATCAAAACACTTGTCCATCCAACCCCGTAAACGTTGGACCAGCCGTGACACTTACCCTAAAAGCCGTCCCAACTGGGATCACGAAGGAAAATGAGAAAATGGGGATCTTCTTAGACAATGAGACTCAAAGCATAGCTAATAGACAAACTTCTAGTCGTTTGCGTCTTAATCTTCAGTATGAATGTCAAAATTTGAATCCGAATCCGAATGTAGGTGCAGTCGAATACCTACGTTCCGATCCAAACCCGCATTAATATTTTGAGATTTGGACCTGCATCTAGATCCATAAAAAGAATGCAGATATAAACACGGATAATATTTATATAGATTGCAAACAGATTTTTGAATAGTCCTAATCTATATAATACTAATTCAAAATTTTTAATATAATTTAAAAGTCAATAAATTTACTTAATAAAATCAAATAAAATTTAATTATAATTCAAAAAATTAATAATGTAACGCCTAGAATAACGTACAACACTAATGTAAATCCACAAATAAAAATACTACAACATACATCAAAATCTAACACCAGCACAAATTATCAGAATTAATAAGCTTGTTTGGTTTATGAGAAAAAGGTAAAGAAAATGAATAGGAAAGATGTAGAAGAATCTGAAATATTATTGAATGATTCCAGGTTATACATTCTAAGCTTATACAGCTCTATTTATACATGCTTGCAAATTGGAAACTAACTCTTGATGTTATAATATAATTGCTAACTATCGAATCCTTTAACCAATTACAATATGCTCGCTGGCTCTCCACAATTTGCCCATGAATCTTCTTCACATAAGGACTTAACACATCAATACACATTCTGTTAGTCACCAAACCAACACATTCTGCTATTCACCAAACCAACACATTCTGCACACATCATCAATTGAACCAACCCATCATAATATCTAACATCCCCCCTCAAGCTCAGCCTGATGAAATAAGGTTGATTTTGTCATGCAAGTAATGTTTTGGTAATGAACATCTCTGTGCTATTAGAGCTGGGAATATAGTTGACCTAAAAACTCTGATTGGCAACCATCTCCCTCAAAAAATGAACATCAAGTTCAATATGATTTGTGCAAGCATGAAACTTCGGATTGCTAGTCAAGGCAGCTACACTTTAGTTATCATACTAGAGAACAGGTGTAGAAGACAATGAAATGCTAAGCTCGATCAGTAGAGGCTCAATCCATAAAACCTCAGAAGCTGTCATTTCCAAAGCTATGTATTCTGATTTTGTGCTAGACTTAGAGACCACAGCTTGCTTCTTCAAACACCATGAAACTAGATTCAGATAAAGTAACTAGCAATGGATCTTCGATCATCCTATCACTTGCCTAATCTGCATCACTGAAACAGCCCATGTGCAAAAGGCCATGATTATAGAACTGTAATCCCATACATAAAGTGCCCTTAAGGTATCTAAGTATTCTCTTGCATGCTTGCCAGTGATTAATAGTTAGTAACTAAAAACTAAGTTTATTGACTGGAAAAGCTGTCTCAAGCCTAGTCAATGTAGCATATTGCAAAGCACTAATAGTGCATCTGTATAAAGTAATATCAACAGGTTCAGAGTCTGTTTTGGTAAGAGGGATGCCTGCAGTCATTAGAGTGGAACAGGCATTGTAATCTTGCATCTAAACTTTAACAAAAAACATTAGCAATGTACTTGGACTATGAAAGATGCACTATTTTTAGTGACATGAATACCAAAGAAATAACTCAACTCTCTAAGGTCTTTAAGTGCAAATGTGGACTGCAATTATTGATAACCTGCTGTATCAGATGTGGATTGAAACCTGTCACAATAATATCACCAAAACATATATAAAAATAAGCAAGATATGGACTTGAACCCTCTTTAAAAAAAGTGAGAAGTATCTGATTGTAAATTCTGAAAACCCATTGAAGTGTCAAGACTAAAGTCTATCAAACCAAGTCCTAGGAGCCTACTTGAAGCCATACAGGGCCGTCTAAAGTTTACAAATATGGTTAGGGTTTGACTGATCCACAAATCCCTTTGATTGTTGCATATAAACTTCTTCAATCAAATAGCCATTTAGAAAGGCATTACTGATGTCAACTTGCTTTAAGGACTAGTGATTGATGACTGCTAAGTTAAGGATAACTTTGATAGTAGATGCCTTAACCATTGGACTAAATATCTCATTATAATCAATCTCGAGTTTGATGAAACCCTTTAGCTACTATTATAGTTTTATACCTTGAAATACTACCATCAGAGTTGTATTTAATTCTAGACATTCATTTGTTGCCCATTACTTTAACTGGATATGATTGTTGAACAAATATCCAAGTGTTGTTATCAATCAAGGCTTGATGCTCTTACTTCATAGCTTGAAACCGTTTTTGATCATCGAAGCTGCTGATAATCAGGTAGGCTCTGAGGGTGAACAATTTACTATATAGGCTATTTTAGGCTTGTCTATGCCTGTTTTAGATCTAGTAACCATGTGATGGCCAATAATAGGTTGAGCAAGTAAAGTTCACTTATGAGCTTGTATGTTTTGTAAAGGTTGTGTATCTGGTAAGGGTGGATTTAAACCTGAATAATTTACTTTTACAGAAGATTGAGAGAGAGAGAGAGAGAGAAAGTTGTGCAGTAGTCTGAGGTAGAGAAAAAGTGACAAGAGGATTGACAGAAATATCAGAAACATTAGGGGAACAAGAACTAGAAATTGATGAAAAATTGACTCAAAAAGGAAGGAAGATTAATAAAAAATAACATGATTACTAATATGAAGACATTGATATCTCTTATGGAGAGAGCTATAACCAAAGATGATGCATCTTCCACTTCTTAAGGCAAGTTTATGATGGTTATTAGGTCTAAGATAAGGATAACATGAACAACCAAATACTCTCATGTTGGTATAGTCAGGTAGCTTGTGAAAGAACATCTCAAATGGAGAATTATTACCTAAGACAGGGGAAGGAAGTCTGTTGATGAGACATGTAGCTGTTTGAAAGGCGTTTCACCATAATTTTAAGGGCAAATGGGCTTGAGCTAAGAGGGGTCATATTAGTTTCAACAATATGTATATGCTTTATCTCTATTTTGCCACTTAAAAAGAATGTAAGGGTATGATGTCTAAACTTTATGCTTTGTTCTGAAAGAAATGACACAAATGACCTAAATTCAACTCCCCAATGAGTTTGAAGACATTTAAGTTTTCTGTTAAGACTATTCTCAATTATAGTTTTGAAACTAATAAACACTATTAGAGTGTTTGACTTAGCTGTAAGAAGAAATATCCAGGTGAACATGATGTATCATTTCGAATGGATAGTCAGCAGTGATATCCCTGAGATAAAGGAATGGAAGCTAGTCCCTAAAGATCAGTATGAGTAATTCAAGAGGTGTGTGGTAGGTTTCAATAGAAGGAAAATATTGCATGTGACATTTACCAAACTGACAAGTAGCACAGAACTTCGGTTGAATGTTTTTGTTTATATCAAAAATTGAATCTAAACATTTTACGATCTATTTTAGGGCATAAACAGCTGGATGCCCCCATCCTTTTATGTAACAAGTGATAATAAGCTAATTTATTTGAAGAGACAGCAAAAGCCATTGAGACATTTTGAATTGCAAACTATTTACAAACATTTGTGAATGAGTAATGACATCAAATGAACTCAACTGAGTAAACATTGACATGGATTGTTTTTTGAATTAGAAATTAGACAAACTGGACACAGGAATATGAAATCTGGAATCTCTACAAACTACATTTAAGCTTTCAACTTGGTACAATCCTCCTCTAGCAATCCCCTTAAGCAATATGGTCCTTGTATTCTTGGCCTTAACAAAATAAACATTATCAAAAAATTCAATAAGAACATTGTTGTCAGCAAGTAATTTGGAGACACTAAGAAGATTTTTTATAATGGTAGGGACATGCAGAACATTATGCAAATAAATTAGTTCTGCAGACAAAATTTGAACAACAGCAGAACCCATATTATGAATGGGAGGCCCCAGATCATTTCGTATATGCAACTTTTCAGTGCCATGATAAACTGAGTATTGAAAAAGAATACCTGCATTTTGAGTAACATGATTGGTAGCACCGGAATCAATGTACCAAGCTGGATCATCAACACTACCATAATTGGCCAAATGTGCAGAGGCAGTAGAAGTGTTATGAAGAAGTCCAATATTGCCGGTAAACACATTATTAGCAGAAACCCCAGGACGAACACCATTATAATTACTATTAACTCCTTGAACCTCAGCATACATAAACCTTGGATTCTGATAAGCAATATAACCATGGAAAGGTCCATTTTGTTTAAGATAAGTAGGAACAAAAACATGTCCTAAACCAGCAACATTGTTAAATCTGAAGCCTCTTCCAAAGCTTTTTTGACAATTTCCAGCAAAAGCCCTGTAACTCCAACCCGCTCTAAGCCTAAACCTACCAAAAACTCTGTTTCTTGGGAAAATAAAAAAAAAAAATCCTTGATTGAACTTATTTCTGCAGTTGTATGCTCTATGTTCAGGGATAAACAAATTTAGCAGATAATATCTTCACTAATATTGAAACCAGTACCAAACACGTTCTTGTTACCTCATAGCCTCCTAAATTTTCAAAATTATCATTCTTCCGATTAGCATAACAAGATTTATTATAGTTCTATCCTTTTTTAGCAAAGTGAGCACTCATATCATGCATGATCTTAGTTTGTAATTTTCCTTTACTCATCTCCAACCCAGTTTCATGACCAAGCATCACTGAATGAACTTCTTCAACAGTAAGCTGTTCTTTCTCAAGCCTAATAAGTAAATTCGTCACGAGATTTATAACTGTCATCTAATCCAGTAAGCAAGTGCATAAACAACTCATTAGAAGGAAATGCATTACCTCCAATGGCCAAGCTATCAACAATTTTCTTCATCTTGTTAAAGTAATCAGTTAAAGAGAGAGAACATTTCTTAGTTAACTGAATTTGCATCTCTAGAGCCATATACCTTGCGTTTGACTGTGACATGAAAATCTCTGCTAGCATCTCCCACAATTCAAGAGAAGTTTTATAGTGAACCACCATAATCAGTACATTATCCCCTATTGATAAAAGCATCAAGCTGTGCAGAAGCTTATCAATCTTCATCCAAGTGATATACTCTGGATTCTCTTGCTTCTGTGAAGCTTAAGCTCCAGATCTGCTTGATTCTCCAGCTGATTCAATGAGGTAATGCTCTAGACACACAATGTCACCATCAAGGAAGCCTTCAAGCTATGATTATAGCACGAACCTGAGCTTTCCATACAAGATAGTTGGATCGATCAAGTTTGACAGGTTGAATGAAGTTTAGAGAGATTTAAGAAGAGGTAGTGTTAGTTCGATTGGATCTATTTGATGGCTCTGATGCAATATCAGAATTGATAAGCTTTTTGGTTTATGAAAAAAAAAAAAAAAAAGAGAAGGAAAATTATTATGAAAGGTCTGGAAGAATCTCAAATGTTATTGAATGAATCTAGATTATACATTATGAGCCCGTATAGCTCTATTTATACATGCTTACAAACTGATAACTAATTCTGGATGTTATAACTGAATTGCTAGCTATCGAATCCTTTAACCAATCACAATAGGCCAGCTGGCCCTTCACAATTTGTTCATAAACATTCACACAAGGACTTTAACACATCAGCACACATTTTGTAGTCATCAAACTAAAAAACCAACTCATCTACACACAACTTATCTGCACACATCGTCAATCAAACCAGCTCGTCATAATTTCTAACACAAATTCACATGGATTTGTGACTTTTTAATTTTAGGGTTAGCCAATTACATTTTTTTTTTCATTACATTTTTTAAATTAATTTAATTAAAAATAATATAATTCTCAATATCCTTTTTTTTAAATGTATTTGCATTCATATCCAAATTTTCACAGATCTTAATTTTCAACATCCAAATCCATATTTTTAATGTGAGAATCTTAAAAGATCCAAATCCGCACTCGAATTTTCTTGCCATCTTTAATCCTCACATTATACAAAATAATTTCAATAAATAGTGTTTGTGTTGTTGTGATTATGGTTTTTGTTTCCTTTTACAAGTAACACTACATAATTTAAATTTTTTATTCAAAAAAATATTTTAAATGATATTTTCATCAATTCGTTGTTGAAATAATATATTTAATTCACTAGAATTTTATAAGAAATTATTAACCATTTAAATAATAACACATTATTTGTGATAAAATTTAAGATAAAAAATTTAAAATACCTATAATCACTCTTCTTTTACTCACATTACATGTCGTGAACATGAGGGACCATATTAAAGATTAAAATATTTAATATGCCCCATAATTGAAAAATAAATAAATATACACAAGTTAATATAACATGAGGAGATTAATTGTACAAAACTATGACGAACCCACATAATTGAAAAAAATAACCATATTCACTTCTCATTCAAATCTCTTCATTTCACATTAATTCGTATACATTAATTTACAAAAAACTTTTTGTGACAATATCATTATGAATTCGATATAGCGAAAGGAAAATTACATTTGGCTGGTGTACACGTGTAATTACTTAGTGTAAATTTTTAATCTTTAATATGGTCACAAAAAGTAATTTTTCTCTTTGTGATTAACCCACAAACAAGTGCACACTTGAATTGTAATTAACTAATAAAAATGCAGCAATCCACAGATCCAGAATTGGTGCAAGACCTTGTGTAGAAATTAAGGCTCATTGATCCTGACTATTTGATGAGTATTATTAGCGGAATAGCAGTGTCAGAGATATTAAAAGTTAATTATGTCAATACTGAAATTGCAAGCGTTGTTACATTTAGAAAGCAAAGGAGGAAATGTTCCCCATTCACATTAAATTGAAGCACAACAACCAGCCTTTCAGTCTCTTTTGTGGCACAATTAGCAATTTACCACCCAGCACATAGACATTCAAACAATTTCACATAAGCAAATACTAAACAGATCACAAGAAATAAGAAAAATTAATTCCTCTGGATGAAAGTTCCAAATTTTTCCTGAAACTTACCTATCACAGTGAATCTCACGGTAAAGACTACATCAACAAATTTTCAAGCTCAGCTTTTGAATACGATTAATGAGACAGTACTGGAAGCCCTGATTGCATGGGTAAACCTGGGAGACTCTAAAAAACACTCTCCATTCGGACCACGGAAAATAAATGATTATGAAAGGAATCTAGTTTGTTAAGCATTTAATTCTTTCCTTTTTGTAGTTCTTTGGAATCATAAAAAATGATCACCTAAAGCACTGGTCTTCTTTGCAATCCTTCAAGCTCTCTCCATCTGGGTGACTGGGTCGAACGATATCGGGCACCTCCTCAATATCCTCCGCTGGCTGATATAATATGTGCAAAAGAATAAGCAACATATGTATGACGAGAACATGTGGAATGGCAAAAGACAAAAATTAGAAAAGTGATAACACTACCTTCCACGATTCCAAGAAACGCCATAGCAAATAATCAATGATCATAACCAAGCAAAAAAGCTTGCCTGCCCAGGCACCACATGAGAGGTACCTAATTAACATGATGGCATCAGCAACAAGAAGACTTTTTCAATAGCATAAACTGATTCCACAAAAACTTTAGATACCAAGGATAAAAGAAGAGAACCAAGCATTAGCTTAATCACTTGAAGGTATCAAAGATAAATACTAACAGCTTACAGTACAGGAATGTTAAATATTGAATGGGGACTTTAATTGAAGAGCTGCATTAACATTTCTAACAATACAAAATTGCCCAAGAGGAACAAAACAATAGAAGTATAGAATCAGAATTCCCCCAATTGAAAAGTTCTCAAGCAATGATTTAACACCAGTCATCATAACAAATCAACTGTATTCATGCTAACCTCATATAATGGAACTTTTTGCACTCAATTTGTGAATGGGTATCAACTATATAGATGAAATCTCAATAGCATACCGCGAGAGTCGTTCTATAAGATTTTGACTGGGGCATTTCAAAGCACGGTCATACACGATCTCTGTCCTTTTGGCAACATCATGCCAATTGTAGAGTTTTTTCATCTGGCAAAGCACAATGGATCCTTAGCATTACAAAAATAGTCAAAATTTCAAAATAATCAAGTCATTTGAATAAATATACTCACACGCTCATGCATAACTTGTGGATCAATTTTAGGAAGTATAGATATTGCCTTCCTAATTGCAAGTACCATATCAACAGGATCTGGTTCAGCCAGTACAACCATGTCATCAGGTAAAACCTATAAGCAGAGGCGGGAAAAATCAGCTTCCTAACCTGCTAAGGATTTCCAGAAATTACATAATTCTAATGTCTTTCTAAACTATTACTAACAACAATGGCCAGGTATAGTAGAAGCATCTCATAATACATGCCTCAGGGACGCCTCCCACACGTGTACTGACTGTTAATAATCCACAACTAGCAGCCTCTAATATGGCTATGCAAAAAGCTTCTGTTAAAGAACTGTAAGCGAGATACAAGTAAAATCAGTCAACACATTTAGAAAGAATAAAAATAAGGTACCTAGCTTAAAATTCATTAATCAACTAAATGAGTACAAAAAGATATATCCAACATTCAATTAGAATTGAACCTGTTTAAGAATATATGGCCAGAAATCAGGACTGAACATACTTGAGCATGTGGCACAGCCCCCAACATTTCTACTCGATCTTGAAGAGAATGCTTCTCCCTCATTTCCTCCAACCGCACACGTTTAGGTCCATCCCCTCCAACAATGAAACGAACCTTAACACACGCTCCCAAATGAGACTAGAGTTGCAAATAACTAAGCATTCCATGATGTCATGTTTAACTACTACATAGCACTTTTGCCTTTATTTAGGAAACTAAAATGGACTGATATCTAGCAATTGTGGGTATGCCATGTCTATAATGAGAGCACCAAAATAATAACGACGATGAAAACGATAATAATATTAATCATCATCACGATTTAGCTCACATTGGGATAACATCGGCAGACTTCTGGAATGACTTCAACAAGTAAGTCCGCACCCTTGCGATAAACTAATCTGCTAATAACAACAATAATAATTTCATTACTACCAGGTCGCTCTGGGGCAGGTTTGAACATAGCAGTGTCCACGGCATTTGGTATTACAAAAACCTTTTGGGGTGGCAGACCTGATCGTAGCACCGTATTTTCTTTGCTTGTGTGAGAAACACAAATGGCCTGGCTCACATCTGCTAAAGTAAACTGCAATACTTTGTTCATGTGGATGCTACCAACATCAGCAAAACCATAGAGAGAATGGTCAGTAAACACGACTTTATATCCCATAGTGCATGCATGCATCAGGGCTTCGTGACAAAGAGTTGAGAAGGCTTGATGCCCATGCACCAATGATATCCTTTCTCGAACAAGGATTGTCCTTATAATTGGAAGTGTCCCATAGAAGGTTGGCAGTGTATTCTGCATAATAAATGGTCTCCATGGTACATAGTAAACTTTCAAGCCAGCAGTCATGTATCTCACACCCGACCGATTTCCATAAGCATGAGTCATGACCACCACCTGAATAAGCATTTAATAAATTTATCAAGCAATGATCTGTAATCATATGAAAACAAAAGCAAAGTCTTCATGCACATGTTTTGGGGAGAAACTTAATACGCCTCAAAAATTCCAATTTGTGCAGGAAACTAAGGAAAAAAGCACAATTTTCAATTTTATTTCTCTTAAAACAGTTCCAATTTGTTCAATTTATCCAAGCACACTATTCTACAAATAATTTCCTCATTTCTCTCTCTCTTTCTCTCTTTACAGTGCCACAATTATATGGGAGCTAGCATTCAACATATCAAATCTACAGATTGTAAAGCATGATCTAACCCTGTGGCCAAGCTTTAGCAGGCATTGCGACAAATAATATATGTGATTCTCGACACCACCAAAGTTGGGATAAAAAAAATCAGAGACCATCAGAATTCTATGCTTCTGATTAGCCATGAATTCAAATCTCTCACCTGCAAAAAAAAAATTTCTCTTCAGATTCATCCACTCAGCAAGAAAGAAAGAGAAAACAATCAGCAGATTGAAACAATGCTCAATCTCATTGATTTCAAAACAAGTAACTAGTGAGAAGAAATGATAATGATAATAATAATAATAATAATAATTACTATTATCAAATGCAAATGGTGGAATAAACAACAAGTAAACACAAAATTCAGATCCTTCATTGTACTGAAACAGAATAAATCTAGTAATGACGGTTTAAAATTCAAATTAAGATGAAACAATCATAGGTAAACGGGGCATTAACTAACCGAACTCTGAAGAAGTGCATGGAGCCTGGATGACTTTTTTAAAAAAAAAAAATGCAGAGTAACGATCAAACAAGGCAAAGTCAGTTCAGTGCCAAATTAAAGAGAAATCGGTTTCTTTATAAAAATACCGAATATGAACTGAATAAGGAAAATAACTGAACTAGGGCTGGGCATTATCCAGTTTGGCTCGGTTTGGCTCTAATCGGATCTTAGAAACTAAAACCGAATGTGAACTGAAGTTCAAAACCAAACTGAACCCAACTGAATTATAAACTTCGGTTCGGATCGGATCGGTTACTGATCTATTCGGTTTGGACTTTGCAGTTTACTGTTTTCAGTTTTCACCTCCACTAAACTGTTAATTGGACTAGATATACATAATAAAGTCTATATAAAGTCCACAAATCAGTAAAAAAATAAAGTCCCATCCACACACGTATTTTAGAAATCCACTACGAGTTATAAAATCTATAACAATAACTAAAAAAAAAAAAAAAACTACAAATTACGAATCCACATTCCACAAGCAAAAAAACAATACACCATAATATCACAAATAAAAGAAACTTCAAAGTTTCATTGCCATTGACATTCGCTAGAACTTCATGCTGAAATAAATAATCTTCACAGTCAGACTGAATGGTTTCTGATTCAATGTTGTTTTGAACTCTTGAAAAAGTAGACATCTGACAGGAATTTTAAAAAAAGTCTTCATTCACAACAGCACACCCAACAAAGTTCACACAAAACAGAAAAAGCACAAACTTTTAGAGGTTATTTAACATACTGACAATACAATAAATCAACCCCACGGCCTAAACTTTTATCTCGAGTGCTATCTTCAGACCAAATCAGACAGATCCATTTAGTAAAAAGATAGCAGTAGTAGTCCGAAACACTTCTGCAATTTCAAATAAACATTTTTTTCGAATCATCCATATACAGTAAGCCACCTGAATGGGATGAATCAGGAATCATACCAGCCCAGCGTCAAATTATTGCAAGATTCCATAAATTAAGACCTCCTCTCCTTGGAACAAAATTTCCTGGCCACGTCAACAACAGCTTACACACTGGACAAGCGGAGTAATAGGTCACAACAGCTCATAAACAATCTAACAGCTGCTGCAAAAATTACGCCCTAATCTAGTAATCCCACTCAAAAATATAGAATTAAGGAAAAAAAATCTAAGGCACAATAAATATATATTAAAAAAAAAAAAGAAATCAACACAGCTTACCAGCGACCGGCACGAGATTGTAGGCGACAAGCTGGACGATGAGCTGGCTGAGGCGACGGCTACGTGCTGCTGCGACGAGCTGACTGCCGCGAGACGAACGGTGTGGCTGACGAGTGACGGCGGTGGAAAACTTAAAAGGGGAATGGCGTGAGCGACTGAGGCGTGACGCGTGAGGCGTGGAAGAGAAACTGATTTTTTAATAAATACAAATATAATATAATTTGTCTAGCGGATTAATAATATTTAAATATTTAAATAAATTTAAATACGCAAATCATTATACTTATTGTTCAAGGAATGCTGAGTAGTCTGCTCGAGGTCAAATTAGTCAGAATAGAAGACTTAGTTGTCAACACGAAGACACTCTTGCTCGATATCAAAACTGATCAGAGTCAAGTATTCAAAGCTAATTGGGCTCGGATGTTCCTATCCAGCTCGAGTAAGATCACAAAGAGCAGAGATATCATCGAACCATCAAGCGAGTCCTGATCGCGTTATGAATAGTATCATGAACAGGAAGAGACCAGAGTTCGATCAGAGCAAACCTAAGCATAGCAACCCCATTTCCGACAATTTGTCACGACGATCGATAACTGATAAGCACCCCTACACTGTAGGGTTTCGTCACTGTTACCGATGACCGGCGCATGCCTCCACAGTGTCATTATCTTACACAAACCTATACAACATCGTCATTTGATCACAGTAACCCATAACCATTTGACGCCCCCTATCCTCAAGTGATGTCACTGTGACCCATAACTGTCAGAAAGACGCAGAAGCAATAAATGCAGGGGGTGGTGTCCAAGCAAGGGGGCGGAAAAAAAAAAGAATAAATATCAAACAAAGGGTGAGGTAAAAAGATTCGGATTCCAATTTCTCTTCTTCTTCCTTATCTCTTTGAACTTCCTATTTCTGATTTTCTCTCAAATTAATAGAGAACTTACAAAGAATCAATTCAATTACTGACTTGAGCGTCGGAGGGTTTTCGACAAAAAAATACCCGATGACCTCTAATACTTTTTCTGTGGATACAGATTGGAGGACACCATGCTTCAGTGAACGGAAAAACACAGGAGCTGACCGAAAATCCTTCTCGAGCAACCAGCGACCAAAAGGCAACATCACTATTTGGGAGCGACCAGGAAACCGCATCAACATTTTGGCGTCATGTGTGGGGATCAGTTCAAAAAGCCTCAAAATCGACGTGACAATGAGAGGAAACAGCAGAAGAGGAGTAAGCTCCGAAGAATCGATGACTCTGAGGGTGGCCTGCTACTACAACCAGAACGTGCACATCCGCCGATTTAGATGGGGGACTAAGTACTCAGAAGAGTGAATCAGAACACTAAAAATTTCAGGCTAAGGGTGTCGGGCCCGAATTGGGAGGGTCCTTACAGGGTCTCGCAAGTAGTAGGTCGAGTATACAGGCTATCTTATCCGGATGGATGGGAAGTTAAAAAGCCATGGAATACATAGCAACTGATGAAATACTTCCAGTAAGTTCCCTTGTATTACAAGCATTGATATCCGTTTCTCTCAAAATAGAAGTGTGTAAAATCTTGTACATGAATAAAAGCAAGAAAAATGCTTCCAAAAATTAATCCAGTGCAAGCAAATTAAAGCTTATGAAAACAAATAAAGCAAAGGCCATAAGTCTCAAATCCTAACTTAAGGCGAGACAAAGTGCCAAGTATCAGCCAAAGATGGCACGAGCAAGATAAGTTTGCGAAGAGAAGCCAAACTCCATAAGTCTCAAAGCCTAACTTAAGGCGAGACAAAGTGCCAAGGATAGCCAAGAGAAGGCTCGAGCAAAATAAGCTCACGAAGGAAAGCTAAGGTCATAAGTCTCAAAGCCTAACTTAAGGCGAGACAAAGTGCCAAGCATAGCCAACAGAAGGCTCGAGCAAGATAAGCTCACGAAGAAAAGCTAAGGCCATAAGTCTCTAAGCCTAACTTAAGGCGAGACAAAGTGCCAAGCATAACCAAGAGAAGGCTCGAGCAAGATAAGCTCGCGAAGGAAAGCTAAGACCATAAGTCTCAAAGCCTAACTTAATGCGAGACAAAGTGCCAAGCATAGCCAACCGAAGACTCGAGTAAGATAAGCTCGCGAAGAAAAGCTAAGGCCATAAGTCTCAAAGCCTAACTTAAGGCGAGACAAAATGCCAAGCATCAGCCAAAGATGGCACGAGCAGGATAAGCTCGCGGAGAAAGCTAAGGTCATAAGTCTCAAAGACTAATTTAAGGCGAGACAAAGAGCCAAGCACAGCCGAGATGAGACCGAGCATGATAAGCTCACCATGAAAAATACTACGACCAGAGATCTTAAAGCTTGTTCGGATTAAGGCCAAATAATCGAAATTCATAAGGAGTTAATCCAGTTGTTCATATTTTGGCAAGACGAACAGAAGTAAGCCAAAGTCCTAAGGGTAAGGGAAAAAACTCAGGGCCCACTAGAAATTTACCCCACAAAGAATTTTAGAACAGATTAAAAGTATGAAGGCAAAGTGAGAAATATGTGCTCTTTATTTTATTGTCAAAGCATATAAATACAAGTACAAAAAAAAAGAGAGATCCATCAAAAGGCAGTCAAGGAGCTGGGGCAGCCGGGCTGGCAGCAGGCTCAAGGGCTTGGTAAGAGGAAGCAACCTGACAGTCTTTCTCGACTGTGGCAGCAGCTTGGGCTTCTTCGGTGGAGGAGCAGCCTCTCCAAGCCTTGCAGCAACCACTTCCGCGTGAGCAAATGGATCCCTTGGCTCCTGGCTCCTAGCATCCTGCTCAGTCATGTAAGTGTGCACGCCCGCCTTGAGCTTGGATATATCCAGCTAGGGGTATTCCTTACCCAACATGGACATGATACATTCATAGTAGTATATCAGCCCCTTGTTGTACTCCTCCGTGAGCTCATTCCCTAAGGATTCCACCTTATTCTGAAGGCGAGAAGTCTCAGCTTCCATGGTCCTCTCAAAAGCAAGTCTCTGGACATCGAGATCCTTTCGAGCATTCACGAGCTCATCCTAGACCATGGACAGCTCCTTCTCGAGCTGGAAAGCCTTAAATTCTGTCATGGTTGCCTTCTCCTCAAAGGTGGAGATTTCAGTACGGAGCTTTGCCACTTCCTCCTCTCCTCGCTTGAGTTTCTACCTCAAGCTCTGGTTTTCAGCCCTAATCTTCCTCTCGAAATTCAGAGCTTTTATTTTTAAGGCAGTAGAGGCAGTAGTAGCTTGGCAGGAGGAGCGCTGAAAGATATTGGCCAGTTTGTTAAGGCTAGAGGACTCCAGCTCTTCCACAAATCTCTCCCCCACATGCTTGGTAAACTCCCTGACGTAGGGATTAGCAAAATCGGCCTGCTCCCGGGAGCATGCTGATTTGGGCTTAGTAGGGATGACGGCTCCCGGGCCCCTCGGAGGAGCTTCTCCGGCTACTCTCTCACTCTCCTAAGTGGGAGGAAGAACCCTGACTTGTGAGGCAGTGAAGTCAACTCTGGACCTCTTGGGTAGAGCAGAGGAACTGCTCGGGCTCTTAACGGTGCTCGAGCGCTTCTTCAACCGAGCTAGGATGTTGCTCATGTCCTCTTCCTCGGATGCCAAGCCAAGCTCGACAAAGTTGTGATGAGTTAATAGTTCTTTGCACGAGCTTGCGTTGTCCAAGGCGGTGTCTATACGCAACTTCAACTCCAACTCCGGCTCGACCCGATAGGATACACTCCAAGAGACTGTAAAAGCCCAAAAGGGACAGTAAGAATGAGCAAGTAGAGAAATCAGAGCAGAAGACATGATAAGCAGCAGATGACCTAGAGTACAAAACGAGAAAGAATTTGAGGAATCTCCTTGGTTGCAGAGGCTACTCGCCCCCAGTCAACCTAGCAAAAAAGAATTTTCCCTTCCAATTACCACCAGAAGTAGGAAAGTTGGTGATGGGTTTTTTGCCCTTCGAGCTGGGAGTGAAGTAGTACCAGCCAGCGTCTTTTGGGCTGCTCTTCAGCTGGTAGAGGTGCTTTATTTCATCTACCACCGATTCAGTGGAGAACTGAACCAAGAATTCTCTTTCTTTATCATCAATCAAATCACTGTTCACGACCCAATATTCTATTTTATCATCAATCCAATCACCGTTCCCCTTTTTTCTTTTTCTTATCAATGAATAGATCTCTTTACTTGTATGACTTAGATGTCTCGTATTTCTCAAAAAAGTTCTAAGTTGCACCAACTCTAGAGGACATACAACCCAAAAAAGACCCTCCACCCATTAGGATTCAGTTTCCCCAGTGCCAGACGTAACTAGAAGAGGACTCAGGCAAAGTAAGACTGTAAGGGCAACCTAACACCCCACCTAAAACACTCAAGGTAGAGGGTGATGTACCCTCGAGGAGGGCGACTAGGGGTGTTGTTCTTGCAACGCTGGCTAGGATGTGGTAAGTGGCCCTAAGCCTATCTAAATCCTGCTGGGTGGTTTCACACCTCATGTAATCTATGGCGAATAACTCGGCCTCTAACCTTTAACTTGTCCATTTCCTTTTTTGTGGCTGGGTTTCCCCTATAACATCGCCCTCAATGGCGTCTCCGACAGTGTGAACGACCTCCTCGAGACTTGGGTCTCTCCCTATAATCCACATACTGGCCTCGGAGAAGCTAGAAGAATATAATTCTTCAAGGGATATCCTAGGGGTTGCTGTGTGGCGGACATTTTTTCTTAAAGACACAGTCTAACAAGTGAGAAACAAAAATCGAGAAAACAAAAAGGATGAGAACGAGGAGAAAGAGTCAAGAAATTTATACCTGAGACTAGACTTGAAGAATGTAAGTGGTGACGGCAGCAAGTGAGAAGATGGATTTCGCTTGCAAACGGCAGTTTTTAGTTTTGAGGAAAGTGTGGAAATAAGAAAGCGCACAGCGGTAAATTTAGGGATTTATAAAGAGAAAAGCACGTCACGCCAACAGACGGCACGTTACTCAAGGGGGCATAACTGTTCAAGTAACTGTCTCTTCAAATTTCAAACGAGTGGTCTAAATTAGCCCACGCGGCTCACATTAAATGTGAAGTGACGAAACAAGCAGACAGCTCAGCGTGAAAAAGTAAAAAGGGGGGAAACCTGCTCGAACAAGTAATTTCTAGTCTTATCCCGTTGCACTCTCAAGACTAGAAAATAGGAGACTAAACAGGTTTGATCGAGGTCAAACCAGTCAGAACAGAAGACTTGATCGTCAGCACAAAGACATCCCTGCTCGGTGTCAAAGCTAGTCAGAGTCAAGTTTCAAAGCTAATCGGCCTAGGATGTCCCCATCCTGCTCGAGTAAGATCACAAAGAACAGAGATATCCTCAAACCATCAAGCAAGTCCTAGTGGCGTTATGAATAGCACCATGAACAGGAATAGACCAGAGCTCGAGCAGAGTAAACCTAGGCATGGCAACCCCATGCCCTAACAACTTGTCACGACGATCGATAACTGACAGGCACCCCCATGCCGTAGGGTTTTGTCACTGTTATCGATGACCGGTGCATGCCTCCACAATGTCATCATTTTACACAAACTTATACGGTATCATCATTTGATCACAGTAACCTATAACCATCTAACACCCCCTATCCTCAAGTGGTGTCGCTGTGACCCACAGCTGTCAGAAGGATGCAGACACAATAAATGTAGGGGGTGGCGCCCAAGCAAGGGGGTGGGAAAAAGGAGATAAATATCAGACAAAGGGTGAGGTAAAAGGATTCGGATTCCAATTTCTCTTTTTCTTCCTTATCTCTTTGAACTTCCTATTTCCGATTTCCTCTCAGATTAATAAAGAACTTACAAAGAATCAATCGGATTACTGACTTGAGCATCGAAGGATTTTCACCGGAAAAGCACCCGGCGACCCCTGATATTTTTTTTGTGGATACAGATCGGAGGACACCACCACTTCAGTGAACGAAAAAATGCAGGAGCTGACCGGAAATCCTGCTCGAGCAACCAGCGACTAGAAGGCAACATCACTATTTGGAAGCGACCAGGAAACCGCATCAACACTTATTTTAAGTATATATTTATATGGAGATTTTAAATAAATATTTGAGTTAAAAATATTTTACAATTGAAAAAATTATATCATATAATAATAATGTTAAAATTATTATTTTAGATAATATTCAAAATAATTTAAATTTTATTATATTTATTTTAATATTATATTTGTATTTAATATAAAATTTACTTTAATATAATAAAATATGTATAATAGGTTGTAAAATATTAAAATATTTTTAAATGTATATATTATTATATTTATTTTAATATTATATTCTATTTAGCATAAAATATTAAAATCATTTTTTTATTAATATAGCAAAAGAATATTGTCATTAAAAGATGACCTTATATTAGCATCCCTTTTTGAAAACTTGGGGTTCATGTAACCAGTTCCCAAATGTTAAGAATGTAAATGTCATTTTCTTTTTATATCTATAAATCTGCAAAAATCCACAAATCTCTAAAAATCCGTATATCCAAAAAAAAAAAATAGTATGATTTAATTCCATTAATTTTGTTAATTTTCATATGTTGATTTAATCAAATTAGATTTTTTTCGGTGTATCATACTTTAAATGTATTATTTTAGTTTTATTTAAACAATAAATTTATTTACATATTATTTAATTTTGAATTTAATTAGTAATAAAATTAGTTTTATATTAAATTCTTTTATTTAACTAGTTTGTGGATTTGATTTGACAGAAAGAAAATTTTCTAATCCACAACTAAACCGCAAAATAGTAGATCGAATGTGGACTATGTCAAATCCGCATTCGACTTATAGACATATGAATTATATTTGAATTGAATTTCGCCCATTTGTAGATTGGATTTGATTAAAAATTTATATTCTGTAAAATGATGGATCGGATATGAATTAGTGTCCAATTTCAAAAAATCCAATTTACAAACACCTTTCAAATAGTGTGAGAGATGAATTTAGACTATTATATTTTTTGAAATTTTAAATGAGATTTTGTCGATTCAATTTTGTTTTTCAGTCGAACCAAACACAAGCCAGTCGGTTCTTTAATCTTTAACCCAATGGATTATTATGCAAGAAATCGAACTAAATTGAGTTACTTTTGACTTGAGTAGTCAGTTTTCTAATATCTTATCTGTTCGGTTCAATTATTTCGGTTATGAACTTTATGAACCTTTTTTGAGTTTTTTAATCGTTTTGCCTATGTTTACAATTTTCACATGCAACAAAGTGCCTTTAAGTTAAGTGGCAAAAATTCCATTTTGTATATAGATCTTGTTCCAATTCCAACATGGAAAAAATTTATCTACACCAGGTCAAATCCTAACTTTCAAAATGCATTGTTTGGCAAAGTTATTTTCCTTTCCTTCATTGTCTAACTCTTTTGAAATCGCCCAAAACTCAGTCCCAAAACAGAGGCATCATGCTTACCCAACCAAAATTGGCCTTCATTCTCAACCCCAAAACGAAGCTTAGTGTTACGGGCCGCATGATTCCAGCCCGCAATGGCCCAAGAGAATGAGCCAAGATGTGCTAGCTTGGCCCGATTCTAGAACATTCTAGCAAACTCTAGCACTTTTGTACATAGCCTAGATTTGTGACACTTGTACGGTCTAGGTTTAGACACATGTACATAGAACTCTCTAGAATTAGCCAAGCTTTGCTATAAATAGAGGTGAGCTCTAAGCATTGTACTCATCCAAGCAAAGCATCAAACACTTGTAAGCTCTCTTGTAAGTTTCTCTTGAGTAATACAATTTCCGCATTTGGCTACATTGCTCGCTAGCTTCTCCTTCTCTTTAGCATTTCGGGAACCTCTTGGCTTAGCTATTGAGAAGCGCAAAGGCTTACTTAGCAACATCCCGACAAGGTTGTCTAAGTGCCGCACGGGTTTGCTGCGCAAAACACCCATCCCGTGACATTAGACTCTAGTTTGGTTTTATTGTAAGTCTCCGTGGTTCTAAAGCCAAGTTGTTAAAAGAATTTTGGTTTACACTTTCAACTTCCAAACTCTTCTCGAATTAGCACTCCTACGCTAATAAATTGCCTTATTAGATTCTTTCAATCACCTTAGCCTAGACTATCCATGATCCAAACACTGCAAGAGTATACACCAAATAATCCATATAAAAGCTATAAGACAACAAAACCTTGATAACATTTGTTTAGTATGCAAGATACAAAATAAAAGTATTCATGTGAATTACCCAAGTGAATCCTAAACAAAAGGTAAAAGCAATCATATCTAATTTCGTTTAAGTAACAGATTTGTTCAAGTAACAAATTCTAGCCAATTGAAAGGATCTTCTGATCAATCCAAAGATCATTTCGATTCCATAGTAATAAGGATTCCAAAGATCGATTCTTTGGGATCCTTCTTTTCTTCAAGCGGACCGAAGAGAAATAGAATTAAACTGATTCCCTAAATGTCTTTCTAGATATTCCTCAATATCCCGGCTATTCACGGAACGTGAAAGGCAGATGAATAAGCATTTGCTTCCGGAATAAATCCAAGAATTTTTTGAAAATCCTATAAGATCCATTCATTCTTTTGAAAGGAACTGCCAGGAATTAAAGATTAGATTAAACTACCTGCATCAACAGAACAATAGCAACTAGCAAGTGAAACATACCTCACCCGTCATTCTTATTATTGTCTCGCCTTCATGAATCCTCCTCAAAGCTTTCCCATAAGTTCCTGTAGCCGTAGACGAAGGGGAAGAAATGAAAATTGTGTTTGTTGAGGTCGAAAATGACAATGAAAACAGAAACAAAAAGCAAAAGTTAAGTTTTAGATTGAAAAAATTAATTCTAAAAAACAGCATTATTTTGAAATTTTTAGGGTTTGACCCGAGGTTGACCTGGGGTAAACATCAACACTCTTCCAACAACCACATGATTTATTTGTTTAATAGATGTTTGTGTAGTTTATAATACTAGTAGATATGTCGGAATAAGATATGCACACTAAGTAATGAGGTGTAATATTGTTTACATTTTATCATTTTAATATTTATTGCCAACAAAAAAAATAAATTCACTAGAATAAACAAACTAATTGGTTATATAGGGAGTGAACGGTCACGAAAACTAAACCCCCAAATTGAATTAAAAATTTTCGAACCAAGCCCCCTAATTTAAATTCCTAGGGCCATTACATCTCATCTATTTGGAGGAGCTTTAACTGGAACAAATTTGTCTCATTTTTAAAGAGATTATAAAGTATTTTTATTGTACTACATTATTTAATAGATGTATAAAACGTGTGTAGAAGTTAAATATAATTACTTACATAATAATTTTTTAAAATAAATACACATATATCATACATATATTAAATATATATAATATAACAGAGTACTCTAAAATCTCTCAATTCTTTATATTCTTAGCAACTTCACTACTCCATCATGAAAGAACCATAAGCTACAGTGAAATTGTAAAGGTTTTGTCAACAACGAAGTTACTTTGGCCAACCTGCTATTGTAGTCGGTTGGTATAGACAAAAAACATGTTCAAGTTGGAAATGCATGATTTTTCCAACTTCTGTTTTATTTTTCTTTTCTTTTTAAATGCATGGGCCCAATCACTATAAATTAATTGAAAAATATTATATTTAGGATTTGCCTACGTTACAACTTGTTGTAACTTATTCCTCTTACACAGATCATGTGGGTCCTGGCGTTATATTACTGTTTCTATGTGAAGAGTAAGTTACAATAGATTGTAACTTAGTAGTCTCCTTATATTTATAGTAATTATCGTTTGATTGTTTTAGGAATTATAAAATATATTTATTATTTTATTATTATATTTTTCATAAAATTTTATTTTATTATATTTCCTTCTACTACTTTAGTTGACTAATAATATATTAATATGCCCTTACTTTAAAACCTTTCTGCATACTGACAGAACTGAGACTGATACTGAAGTTGCTGCTACTTGCTTTTAGCCGTGCTCTTGTTTATCAAGTCACTCCAGTTTGAGTTGTAAAATGGATTTGATTTACTGCTGAAAAAGAAGAAGTAAATGGCTGAGAATTGGGATAGGGGATGACGAAGGACGAGTGTGATCACTCCTTCTGGCTTCATCCCTCACTTTGCTTTGGGGTGCTGCTTTTTCTTTCTTAGAGGGAGGTGATCTAATTGGTGTGATTAGTCCTATAATGGTAATAAGATAGGCAGGATTCGCGGATAGAGTGTATTACGTGTAAACAATTCCCTCTTCTGTAGCAACTATCACAGGAATCATAAAATAACTATTATTAATGCTTTAAATAATTGCTTTTATTCATTAGAGTATATAAGTATTATTTATATTATATTGATGTCGAAATGGTGAGAAAGCTCACAATCCATAAGTTTGGAGATGTTGAACTATCGTTAATACAATTGTGAAAGAGGTCTTCGTATCGTGGACAACTTAACCAAAGAGAGCAGATGAGCCTTTTCTACCCTTTGCAGAAGCAAGAACTAAGCTGCCTCCAAGCATACCTATATACCACTCATAAGATTCCTCCAATGTTTTAAATTTTTTATATTTAAAAGCTACTGTATGGGCTAAACAATATCGTATTTTTTCTCCATATCTTTATCAGCACCTCTAAGAGGAATGGAAGACTTCATTCAGTGACTCCACGATCGCCCTCTGGACGATCAGAATAAGGTAAAGCTTGAAGATAAGTTTTGTAAACTATTAATTTCTCAGTCCCTCTAGTTGGGTGGGCACTGTATCGTCGAAACCTCCTAAAAACCATATGTGCGGGTCTCCCTGCATACAGCTCACGCCATTCGAGGTGGTCTAGCCCAGCATTCATTCGTAAATCCTGTCGTGAAATTGAGACCGCCCGACCTCAGAAGCTAAGTTCCCAAGGGAAGTCCCGATCAATTGAATAAGTTGACTAGCCAGTCCTTTTACTCGAAGTGAGCTCATAGGGAAGTATTTCATAGGAAAGTTGGAGAGGGATCTTGTTCAGATCTATGACCCCCCGAATCTTCTTTTCATCCGTTATGGCTGGAGTACTGTTGTGATCAAATCCCCTCTTCCTCTTATGTGCAGAAGAGGAACCCGAGATCTCCCCATCAGAAGATGAACCCGAGGTCTCCCCATCTTCGATGTCATAAAAATTAATTAAATAAAAATAAAAAAGAACAAGCATAAAAAATAAAACCCAATTGAAAAATGCTTGTCGTCAGTTATGCTTGTGATATAATATTTAATAATAATATATATCTCAAATTTTTTATCCTAAATAATCATCTTAAATGTTATGATGTTCATTAATTAGTTGGTAAGATAATATAATTAATTCATTTTAATTTTATTAACTAATTGATAAATATCGTATTATTTGTAATGATTATTTGAGATAAATAATTTAAAATATATAGCATTACTCTTAAATTTTTGCTTGTGATGAACGGATAATCTTGCTCTCATCAAATATCAAATTGAATCGACCATTAAAACTTGAAGATATCAAATTGAAACTACCATTAAAGCTTCAAGATCAATAAGCTTTCTATTAATCATAATATTCATTTTCAGAACCTTCAAACTAGTAATAGTATCAAATCATACTAAACAATTGAAAAAAAAAAAAACTCAAAGAAATAATATATAAAATCCACTTCCATATTTATCACGTGTCTCTAGAGATAAGTTAATTAAAAAAGAAAAATAATTTTTTCACACACTACATCCATCCAAATCCCTCCAATTCTTAGAAAACATTATTTCTTTAGTTGTAAGTTTTAATTTTGCTCAATTCACCGTCACCATAAACGTGCCTCCACAAACTTAAAGTTTCAGATCTGTCCATCAACAAAATTTTCCAACTACCGATGCCCCAGATTCAAAGTTAAGAGCCAGCAATCTAGTTCTTTCCAATATTTTATTTTATTTGTACTCGCGTTGACGTCACGAACTGTTGGGATTTGTGCTCTTCAAAGCATATTAATTTTTTGATTAATAAAATATTAGAGGTATTTATTCATGTATCTTTATTGCGTTAATCTCATAGGCATTGATTTACTGTAATCTTAATCTTCAGTTAGTTATAACTTCATGACCGTAGTTGTTATTTCATTTGAGTTACCAATGGGCACGATATACACATGTAGTCAAGATTACCCGGTATCTTGGTGTGAACAATTACAAGAATTGAAATTATAAATTAACAATATAGAATTTGTACAACACATCTCTTAATGGGTTTTCAGTACTTGATCATAGAATTCTCTGGCCAGAGTCTCTTAATATAAACAAGTATGTTGAAAATGATCATTAGAGAAAAACAGTAAGTATCAAGGAACAAGATGTAATTAAATTGATTGGACAGTTGAGATATCAATTTAAATTAATGATGTGGTACAAAGGATTGTGTAGTAAAGAAATCAATTTGGCTTGGGCGAATTATTATTCGATCATACAATTAAGGAGGTCAGTTCCAATCTTATAGTGGAGTAGAATTGGAATTAAATAATTATATTTATTTAATTACAAATTTAATTATTGTAGCCACTATTGTATATTCCCAAATGATCCCCGGGTTAGCTCATTTAATTGACAACACCATCACTACACCCAAAAGCAAGAAAAACTAGTATATTAGGTGAAAATCATAATTATAATATTTGTTAAGACCTAGTATGTTATATTCAAGTGTAAAAGGGGGCTTGTGATATTTTACAAGGTGGTCCCCTAGTTATTTACACATTCTATTTAATTTAAATATTTAAATTAAAAGAGGAATCCTAATCCTAACATACTATGATTTTTCATAAGATATTATAAAATGGGTACTTTTCTCTTAAAACACAGAGAAGAGAATTCCAAGACTTTGAGAAAAATACAGAAGATATCTAAGAGAAGCTAGTTGCGATTGGGAGTGGTGAAATAGACGCCCACACGTCTAGTGTTGATCAATCTTGAGTCATAGCCTGGAAGATCGTTTGGAGACAGATCTACAACTCTCAATTGTTCATCTTCTCAAAACATCAAGGTACGAATTTCTAGATTACTTAATTCTTATATGTTGTATGAGATCGGTCCAAAAAGGTTTTAATTGAAAAAATTGATTTTATCCCTTTACGAACAACTTGAACCAGTAGTCTCCAAGCTAAAACAATAGTTGCCGACCGAAGAGGGCATCTCCCTTTCAGCCGATAGGTCTTTTTAATTTGTTGGTTTTTATTTAATTTTTTGTATTTTTCTACTTTTTTTATTTTTGTTATTTTATTTTATCATTGTTACTGTTGAATATTGTTAGGTGTCCTAATCGTTGTTTTTACCATTTCGAGGGGAGGTCTCAGGAACCGTTAATGGTGCTGCTCTAGAGGTTGAATCGGGAAGAGTACACCTGTGTTGGAGTCATTGGGTGGCTCTAATAGTTGGTGTGTCAAGGTTTTTGATGTGCTGGGTTGGGGGCTCATCTTGGGTTTACTAGTAAATAACCTCGAATAGTAGGTTGTGGGTTTTTATTTTAATTTAGTGCTTTTGTAATAATACCTTTGGATTTTAGTTTAGATCTAGAGGTTGTATTATGTTAAATTGTATTGATGTTTGTAGTTGTAGTTGGGTACTATAGTGTCTTCCTTTATCTGATTGGAATGTAATTCATCTTACAAATCTAAGTTGGGTAGCCAAGCCCGTAAAAGTTATCTAATACCTTATGAGACCTAATGTGTGAAACTATTCTTCAAATTAGTTATAAAGGAAAAAATCTATAATGAACGAGACTTGAGACTTAGGTTATCCTAAGTATTATGTTCTAGCCTATTTTCGCATTGTATTTCCGTTCTTGCAACGATGTATTATTGAAATTTTTTCCTCTAATGAAAAGTTTACTTTCTTATCAAAATAAAAAAAAAATCCCTCCATTTAGAAATGTCAATAATTTTTCAAAGATAGTGGACCATTATCCACAAAAAATAATGATGTATTATTGATTGCACATATTAAAAAAATAACAATAATTTTCAAAGATAGTGGACCACTATCCAAAAAGATAAATAAATAACGAAGAAGAAGATGGCGATCACTTTTGAATTTTAGATATGCTAAGTTCTGAGGCATTCATGAAATAATGACTAGAATGACTATATTGTAATGTAATTTAAAGTATATATAATTTTATCTTGGTTTTGTTGCGGAAGAGCGGATTGAGTGATTACTAATATTATGATGACTGCTAATCTTGAGAAATACAAATGTGATGACAAATAAATAAAAAGAAAATAAGACACAATAATTAATGTAGTTCAATATAAAACTTATATCAACGGACAAAGATTGAAAGAAAGTTTTACTAATAAATGAGAATTTACAAAATTGAAAAAAAAGAACTCAAAACCCAAAACTACAATACACCTAAATTCCTTTACCATCCAAGGAAATGATGTTTCTATACTTTTAAAGAGCTTGCTTGCAGTGCTCTTAATTTTAGAATTTTTGGGATAAAAAATAAATGAAGAGTTTTCCCTCTATTTATAAGGAGCATTTCTCACCTACCAAAATTTTCAATTTAGCTATAATTTGCCAAATTAGCAAATTTGGAATCATTTTAATTTTTGAATCTACCTTGAGAACAAAAGAATGAGCTCACTTTGGCTCAGACAACCATATCCGTACTGGCCGGGAAAAAGGGTGCTTTACTCGTTGTCTCTAACTAAGTGGTCTATATAACTTGGGGACTCCCGGAACTATCTAACCGATCTCCTCTCCGTAAACAGACAGAGGACAAACTATGAATCAGGGGATGCGTTGAATAAATGGGCTTGGCTTCTTCTGACTTCACCGTCAAGAGAGGAAAAATGAGGGATCACCAGCTTGCAAGAAAGTCAAATGTAGTCCCGAAGCACTTAAAGATGGCCAACTTTGTCATGCAATTATTGTCAAAGTTTGCATGCAACTAATCAACAATTGGATGCTTGAAGCTTTACTGTTCAACAATTATCCACCTCAATAAAAATTTTTAAATCTGGACTGACTATTAACAAACCATTTTTCAGTCTCAATCTTCTCTGATTGTTTTTCAAACTTGTATGATATTGATCCAATTTAGAAAATGCTCAAACATGATTGGTATCACTATCTTGGTCAACATATCTATGAGATTCTCTACATTCTTAATTTTTTGAAAAAGAATCTTTCCTTTATTAATAATTTCCAGTACAAAGTAAAATCATCAGTCGATATACTTCGTATGTGCATGATAAACTTAGTTCTTTTCTAAGTGAATAGCATTTTGACTATCGTAATACACATTAATATGGTCCTAGACCAATCCTAAGTTTTCAAGCAGGCCTTGTAACCAAATAACCTCTTTAATAGTCTCTGTAATTGCTATATACTCGGCCTTTGTGATCACAGAGCAACTATAGACTGTAGACTTCCAACTTACTAACCCTCCAACAAGATTAAATGCATACCCAGTGATCGACTATCATTTGTCCAAATCACCAATATATTTAGAATCAACGTACCTAATCATACCTTGACCAAGTGTATCATCTCGCTCAAACAACAAACCAACATCTACGATTTTTTAAATATACTGAAAATTTCATTTCACAATTTGCCAATATTCTTTACCATGATTATGCATATACCTACTCATTATACTAACTGTGCCAATGTCCTTTACTATAATTATGCATATACCTACTCATTATACTAACTGCTTCAAAAATGTCATGCCTTGTACACACCATTGCATACATCAAGCTACCAACTGAATTTAAATACAGAATTTGCAACATGTATTCTAGTTCTGCATCCGTTAGAGGAGATAATGTGTCAAAAGATTGAAATGAGAAACCAACAGAGTACTCATAGGTTTTATCTGCTCAGTCATGCTAAATTATTATATTATCATCTTCAAATATTACTTCTGAGACAAGGTGACTTTGCCATAAGCTTTATCTCTGCATATTTCCATGCTAAGAATCTTTTTAGCTTTACCCAAATCTTTCATCTTAAAATCTTGATTGAGTTGAGTCTTCAACTTCTTAATCTTATCTTTGCTCTTTGATGCTATTAGCATATCATTGATGTATAAGAGCAAATATATGAAAGATCTCTCTTGTAACTTACAAAAACAAACATAATGATTAACTTTATTTCTTATGTACCTTTACCTTTTAATAAATCAATCAAATCATATGTACTACTGCCTCGAAAGTTATTTTAATCCATAAAATGACTTTGTCAGTTTGCAAACCCAATTTTCTTTTATAGTAATCTTGAATCTATATGGTTGAGTGATGTAGATTTTCTTTTCCAAATCACCATGTAAAAATACAGTTTTCACATCAAGCTGAACTAGTTTGAGATCAAATTGCACAACCATGGCTAATAAAATTTGAATAGATTAGTGTTTCATAACTAGAGAAAATGCCTTATTGTAGTTTATAGGATCTTTCTAAGCATAACCCTTTGTTACCAATAGAGCTTATACCAAATTTATTTTTTATGAGGAAATCATTTCTTCTTTGTATATACCCATTTGCACTCAATTATCTTTTTTTTCTTTGGGTAGTGTAACTAATTCCTAGGTTCCATTTTTATAATAGATTACATTTCTTCATCTATTGCTAAGTACTATACACTTTCAAGGTTACTACTTTTTTGTAAGTAGAAGGAACATCATCATCTATAATTAGAAATGCATAGGCCACCATATCAACATAGCAAGCAGGCTTATGAATTTCTCTTTGTGGCCTTTTATATATAATTTAATCAAGTTCATATAAAGGTCCCTAGGTTAGAACCTCTTCTTTATCTTCAGTTGATAGAGAATTGTTACCCATCTCATCATCACTAGCTGGATCAATTTTAACCTTTTTAAACTCTACTTGCAGTGCAATACTATTGGTTTTTGTCATCATCTTGAGAATCTTTTTATTTTAACATGGTTGATTCATCAAAAGTCACATCTTTGTTGAAAGTAATCTTTTTTGTAACAAAAAACTAGAGATGATATCATTTTACTCCATTAGTTATACCCATGAATAATGTTTTCTTTACTCTTTAGTCTAACTTGAATTCCTTTACATGATACTAAGCAATGGAACTAAAAATATATGAAGAATCATAATCAGTAGCAGGTTTACTAGTCCATATTTCCATGAGTGTTTTGCCCTTAATTGCAACTAATGGTAAACGATTAATCAGATGGCACACTTATAGTTTGGTTTATATGTTCTGCTATTCCATTCTACTATGGTGTATGTCCAATAATAAAATATCATGTAATTCTCTCATCTTGGCAAATTTATAGAAATGGATCATTCTTGTACTCGCCATCATTATTTAAATGAAGTCTTTTAACCTTTCGACTAGCCTGACTTTTGACCTATATTTTTTTTCATTTCAGAAATGTGCTTAAAAATTTATTTTTGTTCTTCATCAAATATACCCGTAATTTTCTTGAATAATCATAAAAAAGTAACAAAATAGTGCATAGCTTATAAATAAGCTACTCTGATAGGTCCCCACACATCACTATGAACATAGTCTAGAATCCTTTTTTGTACCATGAATTGTTGAACCAACCATTACCCTTGTCTGTTTGCCTATAATATAATGTTCACAAAAAATTCTAATTTATAAGAATTTGCACATTTCAATAAGCCTTGCATCACCAAAGTCTGCAAAGCTTCATTAAAGTCTACAAAGCTTTTTAACTAACATGTCCCAAATGCATATGCCACAACTTAGTTGTATTTAAATCTAAATCATTTCTAGAAACTGTTGATGTTAATTCAATAACTGTACTCCTTTAGAAATAGTATAATTTCTTTTTCTCTATGCCTTTCATCACTGTCAGTGCACCGACTATTCCCTTCAAGAATCTATCTCTTAAAGTGATTATAAACCATTTGGATTCTAGGAATCCTAATGAGATGAAATTTTTCATCAAGCTTGGCACATAGCAAACATCCATCAAGACTTAATTTGAGTTGTCATGATTTTTCAATTGGATTGAACCTATTCCCATGGTTTTCAAGTATTGTCATTGCCCATAAAATAGCCACTACAAGAAAAATGGTAATAGATGATTAATACTTTATGACAAAAATTGTTATATCATAAAGTATGACATAGTCATGATAAAATTATAGTCTATGAAATAATTAATGATATACTTATGATACAATTTATGTCTATTAAGAATTTATAACTAAAGTAACGATAGAAATATACTCTATCAAAATTTTTGTAATAGAATTTTAATATTGACCTCTTTTTGATCAAATTTTAAGTTAATATTTTATTACAAGAAAAATAAAATGGCTCATTTTAGATGGACAAATAAGTTTTTAGAAAAAAAAAAACATATATGTAAATGATAAAATCAAAACGAGGCATTTATGCTAAAAAATAAAATTTTCAAGTCTCCAATCTCACTCATCGCTCTCGCCATACAACACATACCACTTATCAACTAACACTCACTCTATGAAAGACTGTTGAGTCCTAGAGAGTGTATATTTATAAAGGGTAAAATCATTATTTTACACCCCAAAATCTCACTAACATCTCTACCTTTATGTATTTTAAGTCCCTTGATATTTAATTGCCTATGTTTATGTGTATTTTTAATACTTTATATATTTCAGAGGTATTTTAGTCATTTCTCAATAAATGAGAAGTCGGACAGCAAAACGGACAGCATTTTTGAACTCAGAACAGCTGAAAACCTTAGGAAAGACATAAAGGGAAAAAAATCATAATTTTAAGATTTTGGTGGGCCTTGTTGACGTGGCGTTGACTGCTGATGTGCCGTTGACCGATGATGTGGCATTGACGGATAAAATGAGCGTTTGATGACATATTTATTAGAGTTAGGTTTATGAGGAGTGGAAATACCACCCTCATAAATTAATTGGAACTAAAAAAAGAATATTAAGCCCATGGTGAAATGTTGAGTGTGAATCCTAAGACCCAAGCACTTTATTCCGTTGATCAAGTCCTAAATTATTCCCAGCATTTTAATTTCAATCTTAGGATAAAATAAATTAAGAAATTTTATAACAAGCAAATTAAAAAATAAAGAATAATAATAATTCTACATAATTAAAATCTACCTCCTCGTAGGATCGACACTCATCACCATTAATCTATACTTCAATAGATTTGTGCACTTGTGAGTTCAATAAAATTTGCACAACAAAGACCACCCTTGTTAAACCTTAGAAATTAATCCTGCATCATTTTTGCTGTTCAAATACTATTCTTACTGCCATTAGAACACCGACAACGACCAAAACTATGTGCGTACAAAACCAGGCCATGAATCCTCATTATGTTACGCGTCCACATCACCATAGCTTCACATCACTACCACTCAAAACCTAGTCAAGCCGCCACTACTCTCAAGTAAAATTTTCATTCATAAGGCTTGCATTGCATTTTATAGTAGAAGATCGAGTGAATTCATTTTCATATATGTTGATTTCTGTACATCGATTTATTTATTTCTTCTTTTTTGTGGATTTAGATATAGATTCTTAGAGAAATATGTGAGATTATAAATAGATTTTAAATTGATTAAGTTGTTAGTCTTCTAAATTTTGTCAATTTCTTTTCTTTTTTCTGATTTTTGGGAGATATAGTATCTTTTCTATTTAATAAAAGGATCAACTCATGTTTGGAAATTTTGTTTTTAATTTGTGCTTTTATTTTAGGAACTAGTTCAATAATTTCATTATTATTGAATACCATGAAACTTGCAACATTCGTAGAACATTTTTGGATAGACAATACATGTTGGAGATACCAATGCCACATTCTATGGTTATTATATTTATTAATTGTAAACTGATTTTTTTCTTCTTCTTAACTTTCCTTATGATGTAATTGGTTTTCTGTGTGTAAGGTTTTTTTAGGTACTTGAGAATTTGGATCTTGTAGCTAAATGAAGTTTTTAGGTATCCCTATGGAATATGTTGGACTTTAGTGTAAGTGTTTAGGTCACTACTTATCTTAGGATATTTTATAGAATTTGGCGTTGGTGTAGTTTGTATATTTCAACTATTATGGTGATGGTACTTCGTATGGTTTAAATGGATATTGTAGTCTTGATATATATTAAATTTCATGTATTTGTTATTTATTAGATTTTGTAACTACTAGTATTAAATTTTAAATTTATTTTGGATTTGCAATTTTCTTTTCTAAAATCAAAATTGTAAAATTTGGGGATTTACAAATAATAATAATACAATTTAAATAATAATAATAATAAAATCTGAAATAACGACATCATTAATAATATTTTTAAATAATATTAATTAAAATATATAATTTTTTATACCAAAAACTTAAAATTTTTCCTTAAATTAAGGTGTGACATACTTGTAACATATTAAAATTATCATAAATTGCACGATATATTTTTTTTCTATCATAAAAGAATGACAAGTACATGACGATAGATAAATTCTTTATAATCTACCCGCTATTATGACAACTTTTTCCTGTGATCTATTGCATATTCTCTTGTAGTGAATTCTACCATCTATGTCCTTGAAGCTAAAATATTAATGCTTGTTAAAACACATATGATAAGTACAATCCTAATCTAAAATCCACTCATCTGAGTGACATGTCAATGTCATGCCAAATAAAGTCTGACTCCTCATCATGCTCTGTTATACATGCATCAGAAATAACCTTGTCCTTTTGTAACTTAGGACAATTATTTTTCCAATGTCCTTTCTCCCGACAAAAAGCACATTTATCTTTGGCTGACCTCTCTTTAGACTTTCTCATTTTTTTAAGTTTGCGGTTTTGTGAACGGCCTCTTGCTGTCAATACTTTTGCAACTATATCCTTATGATCCTTCTTATATTTCTTTCTTAGTCTTGGAGCTATATGGCGCATTACATACAGTATCGAAATGTGATACTGTCATTCCAATAAAGCAAAATATTAGTGAGGTAGTCATATTCATCAGGAAGAAAAGTCGACAACAACAATGCCTTAACTTCATCTTTAAATTTCTCATCTAAATCTAGCAAATCCGCTAATATCTTCTTGAATGAATTTACATGACCATTTATTGAAAAGCCAAGTGCATACGTGAATCGATAGATATATATATATATATATATATATATATATATATATATATATATATATATACAAAGCTTATTTTCAAGACTTTTCTATATGTACTTTTTTTCCAGCATCTTCCATAATTTCTTTAATGTCATCTCCCTCATGACATACTGCTTTTGATCTTTAGCTAGACATAGGCAAATAGTACCACATGCTTGTTTGTTGATCTTTGTTTACTCCTTGTCATCCATTTTGTTAGGCTTTTCTTCATGAAAGGGCTCCAACTCTTGCTAACATAAGATATCCAACACCTCGCATTACCACATACTAAAGTTATTGGTACTATCGAACCTCTCCACTTCAAACTTTGCCTTAGTTATAATAGTCCTCACTGGTGAAGACAATAATGATTGCCTCTTATTCTTTTTCAAGGACCAGTGCCTTCAATAAATATTCACATTTAAAAGAATAGCCTCTATGATATTAATTTCGTGTGAATTGATGCACTAGAAAAATTCTCAGGAGAATGGAAGGACAATGGTTCCGATTAAAACATAGACTTCTTAAACTCTTAACTTTCCTAGAGATGCATAAATACATATTACTTATAATAGACTGTCTCCGAAATACCAATGGCCATACATGAACAATATAATATGTATATCCTAAGTACGAACCATTGACTTTGATATCAATTGTTATGAAAGTGTGAGTTAAGCGATTGCTAATATTGTGGTGGCTACGACTTATGGAAAAATATGAATGTGATGACAAATAAATACAAAGAAATATAATTGACATTGTTCAATGTCAAACCTATGTCCAAGGACAAAGTTTGAAAGAAATTTTTACAAATGAGAATTTACAAAATTGAAAAAATTTCTCAAAATCCAAAACCCAAATACCTTTAGCACTCAAAGAAATGCTATCTCTATACTTTTGGAGAATGCATTTGCAATGCATTTAGTTTCATAATTTTTGGATGCAAAACAAATTAAGAACTTCTCCACTATTTATAGGGAGAATTGCTCACTTACCACAAGTTTCAATTTAGCTACAATTTACCAAATTGGCAAATCTGGCAATCAGTGCCAACATTGTCATGCAATTTTTTTCAAAGTTTGCATGCTAGCTGTCTCATGCAACTTCTCAACAATTGCATGTTTGAAGCTTGACTTTTCAACAAGTTTTTTAAATGTAAAATTATTTTTACCTCTTTAACACGCATGACATTAGCATTAGACTAATGGTATTAATAAAAATATAATAAAATGAAAGGTTTTGTAAAAGATATGGTAGTAAAATAATATACACCAATACTTCTTGTAGTTATTTGATATTTTATAATTTTTAAAATAGTTAAAGAATAATAATCCTTATATTTATTAATTATGTACCACAAATCTTTTTTTTTAAAATATAAATAGTACGATAAGGCCAATGGAGTCTAAACAAGGCAAATAAAGAAAGAAGCTACAATTATGAGGTGTAGGGGCATAAGCGTGGATTCTTTCATTGGATTTAAAATTTTCCTTTTCAGTGGGGCTGCTACACATAATTTTTGAGAAAATATTTTCATAATGACTATTGGTGAAAATAAATATATATTTAATGTAATAGCTGCTTTTCCTTCAGCATATCCATATCTATATGAGTTTAAGCTAGAGATGCACAATTTAAAAGTAATAAATAAATCGTCGTATGATGATTTTTTCCTTTATTTTTTTCATTCGCAACGGGCTCTCATACAAATTTGTGCTGAAATTCATAAGAGAATTATATACTAGGGCAAAACTACTATGCTAAGTTTTAGCAATACATGTTTTGTTACTTATTAAGCACTGATTATAATTTTTAAGTCGCCAAAAATATGTTGTGCTTTCTTCTTCTTATTTCATTGTTTCTATTTTCTTCTTGCTTGGCTAGCTTGCAAAGGGGAAAAATAAAAAATATATTTAGACTTTGTCCACCTCTTTACTTAAAAATATATTTAGTCTCCATAGTTGGACATTAGCATGTGGGTTTTGTTGGGCTACCATATTTTCGAGCAAATCTTGGAGACAAAAATGTTATTGTTTTATGCAACATGAATGTTCTCAAGTTTTAATGTGATGGATTTCACCATACGAGATTTAATTATTCTAACAAGTGGTATCGGAGCCCCTTCATGTCTATATAAGTGGTTATGGTCTCAGGTCACACATATCTTTTCTATTATTTTTGATATCTCATCATCAAAAAGAGTATATAAAGAAACTAAAGGGCTCAGCTTTTTAGATTCAAGTACACTTCCATATAATTTTATTATTGATTCTTAGTGATACAACATGAATGGTCTCGGGTTTTAAGGTGATGGATTTCACCATACGAGATTTAATTATTCTAACAAGTGGTATCGGAGCCCCTTCATGTTGAATCATTCAGAATTAAATTTATTTTAATTAATGATTAAATTTTAGGGTGTTCTTGAATTTGATAATTCCTATATTATTGAATTTTAGAACAAAATTATAGATTAAAATTATTAAGATTTTCAAAAATTCTTAGTTCAATACAATTAGGAATTAAGAAAAATACATTAAATTTTAAAAATAATATTAAGAAAAATAAATTTTTTTATTTTCTGACATTATTCATGATTTGAATTTATGCTTAGAAAATTTGGAATTTGTTTATAAGGAATTAACTGGTAGGAACCATGGCCACTGCCAGCATTACCATCACCGACCTGGGTTAACCAAGCTGCAATGGGAAGGAAAGGCAGCGGCAAGTAAGTCGCGGCCTCATCTGGAGGAAGATTGGTCCCGATGTTATTTGCGCACAAATTACGTTACTGCAGCTCGGTTGTGCCTGCGCCAGAGAGAAAGAAAAATAAAGTTGGCTTTTTGGTTTTCAGCAGGGCATGGTGCTACCATGGGCTACGCCAGCAAGCCACTCTTGGTAACCACAGACTAGTAGTTTCGGTTAAAGATTACAAAAAAAATAGAGGCATAGTCATTTTCCAACTAGGCAAGTCGTGCCTTTTGGCCGCACTTCAGCAAGCAAGCTATTGCAACTTGGGTTAAAGCAGAGGCCATAACGGTCGCTCAAAAAAAAAAATTAAGGGTTTTTTAGAATCGAGTTGGATTAAGATCCGGTTCGGGTCCAACCCTAACCCATTTGGAAATGGGTTGATGTTGGATCAAGATTCGGTTCGGGTCAACCCGAATCGGTCTAGTACAGACCCGGACAATTGTTGACTAGTCAACTATCAATTATTGACCGTTACCAAAGTTTGACCCAAAAAATCTTTTTTAATTTTTAGGTATTTTTTAGGTACAATTTTAAATTCAAATATTGGTATATTTAATTATATCTTGAGATGAATTAATTGAAGCAATATATCGCCAAAGTGAAGTCTTTGGTGAAAGTTAATTTATTTTAAAATATAAACAGTTATATGTATGTAATTTATGTAAATATCGATCAAACTAAAGAAAGATTCATATTTGATAGAGTTGCATGTGCACCTGTGGTAATAAACACGTGATAAGTATATGGTTTTACATGTGGACAATAAATCAACACAAAAGAAGATTTATTATTTGATATATTCTTATTATCATTGTTCAGGAATTTGTATGTACCATACCCTTAAAACGCCTTATTTTTGTCAATACACCCTAGTACTTCAAAATTACTCATATATGCCTATTCTCATGTGTAATTATTGAATTACCCTAACTCAAAACTTAATTTTTTAAAATCATTCACAACAATACACGACTGCACAGCATCTAATTCATCACTCACGACCAACATACATAATAGCTAATTTCTGATAATTCAGCCTTAACATTAAATTCGATCAAAAGAAAGAATAAACTCTCTCCAGTGATGTTGCTTTGGTGGGCTATTTGGTGAGATCAACACCAACGACGTCTCTATTGCCGTCACTTCATGGTTTTGTTGCTGCTTTTGTTGGAAAATCCACGAATTAAAGGTAGTTTACCACATCTACACTTGATTTTTACTTCATAAAGAGAATTTAGGATTTATAATTATTAGAGTTATATGCATTAGGGTTTAAAAAATCAAATTGCCCTTGTGATTTTGGTCATTTTGGTACTTCTCAGCTTGTCTTACTTCAATTGCATGGTTGTTGATAATGTTTCTTCTTAGATCATGTAATGAAGCTTCTTGAATTTGTGGAATTGAAATTGAAGAAAGCGATTTAAAGGGAGCTCATTGTCAATGTAATTATTATGGACGTTCCTAATATTAGGAAATTGACTTGGTTAGCTCACAAAGTTTTATATCCACTCCTACAGTGATCTCTCAAAGAATCAATGCTGGAGATGTTAAGAAGCTTGAAGATGTAGGGATATACACCTACATTGGCTTGATGATGCACACTAAGAAGGTTTAATATATATTGTAAATTCTAATAATTTATTATGATAATTTTTTTTTAATGCAACTTAATAGCTATTAATATTTGTGCTAAATGAAGAAATAAAAGGATTATCAGAGGCAAAAATTGAAAAGATCTGTGAAGCTACTGAAAATTAGTGGTTTGCGCTTAGATCCTCACTTATTTCATTTTAATTATGGTATATCTTTGAAGAATTGTCATTTTTTGTTTTCCTTTTATTTCACAGAATTTTGGAGATTATACTAAAAGTGATGCTTTGGTTTGAGAAAGCTCTAATTTCATTCAACTTTTAATCGAAGATGTTGATTGCATCGTATCTTTGTCTCTTTTATAAATTATATTTGCTATGCTAAGTTATGCTTAACTAAATTTTTGGTTAAGTAATATATAAATGAGCCTAAAATTTGTTATTTTTTTTTTTTTGGCTTATAGAGAAAAGTTGTGATTAAACTTCAACAGATACAAGATATCCAATTCAAAACCTAACTAATGTTTAATGCACTGCATGTTTCAAATAATAATGCTAGAACTGATTGTAACGGGGTTACAAAAAACTTTGCTAAAGTGTATTGGTCTTCTGTATTTTGCTAGTGATGTAACAGGTATTTAATGGCATTAAAATTTCATGAAGCTTTCTTTCTTTTTCATCTTTTTTAAATATTTTTTTGTCAACAAAATCTACTTAGCATTTTTCTAAAACAAAATTGTCTTTTCTTTTCATCTTAAATGTGTTGCTTTACCTTGATGCGCACATGGTGCCTTAAATAATTGAAAAGCTTTTCCTCTTATCAAATAATATAGCTTCTTATACGTTATAATTTTAATAAAATACTCAATTGTTATTGAAACTATTGTTTTTTAAACTGATTAAATCAGTAATGGATCATGGATGTATATATTAGTTGTAAAATATTCAGAGTTAGTTGGATTTTACAAAAAGAATTTTGATGTTAATATATATAGTGAGAATAGCAACATGTTATAAGATTTTTAAATACAATTGTTCGGTTCTTTCTTATGAGGAAATTAGGCTTGTTTTTGGATCCACATTTGAAGTCCATCAGCTAAATTTTTCCCTATAAGTGAATTGACATGATAACGCCTTTTCTTATGAGCTAAAACCTTTAAGGGATTGGATTGTTGTTGCCTGTGTTTTTATTTATTTTATATATTTGATGGCACTTTTTTTTTTAAGTTTGTTTTATGTAATGAGTATTTTACTGGACTGCAGTTGTGTAATGAATACTTTACTCGACTGTAGCCATGTAGTTAATACTTAACTGCAGTTGGAGTATTTTCATACATTGCAGTTGTGTGATGATAACTTTACTCGACTACAGTCGTGTATGAGATACATTACACAAGTAATATAACATGTAACATTCTTTAATTAGTTTAGAATATATTATTATGGAACTTTTTATATGTATTCATATTGTGATTCAAATTTTAGTATTTATGCAGATGGAACTGAAATTCAAGGAATCTGATTATTTCAAAGCAAAGATTTCTAATCGATCATCACTAGATGCAATTGAGGACGTCAACAGAAACTATCTTATCGACAGAAAAGTATTTTTAGGCATTCTTGTTTTAGACATTGTTTGGATATGCAAGAGTTAAAGTTTTTTGCCCAGTTACTCCATAGCATATTATTAAGGGAAGTCAAATCAGACGAGAAGGCAATGTGATTTAATATTGGGTAGAAAAATATTCAGTTCTCAATGGAGGAGTTCGCCTTGGTAACAAGATTGAGTTACAATCCATCATACATGCTCAATACTAAAGATATTAATGATGGTGAGAGAATAGTTTATGAGTTCTTAGATGGAAATTGTGCAATAAAAATAAAAGAACTCCATATGCTCAATACTTTATAGAGTCTGTATTACTGGGAAAAGAGAACAGAAACTATATAAATGAAACTTACGTACTCCTTGTGGACAATTTTAACATGTTTAATGAATATCCATGGGGACGCTTTTCTTTCAAGATGACCATTGAGAGTCTAAGAAAAGGCTTTGCAGATCGTGATGGCTAAACATAAGAAGCAGTCCAACACAGATTAAAAATATAAAGGAACAACCTATAATATCCATGGGTTCCCTCACAGTTTTCTGGTAATAAAACTAAACTAATTAGTATATGACTTGCCTATTTTAATTATTTGATATAATTTATTATCTTTTTGTTTATATAATTTATAAATTATGTCATTGATTACACAAGTTTGGGCATATGAAGCAATTTCCATCATTGGTAAGAAATGTGCGAGAGATAACAGATGTCAAAAATTATTTCCTTGAATTTTAAGATGGAAATCAACGAAACCTAAAGAAGATATTCAAAAGAAAATATTCAATAAAAAAGCCTCCAAGATGATTTTCAAAAAAAAATTTACATGCTATTGAATCTGTGGAGGAAAATAAACATTACATGTAATATTTTGGTCAAGATGAGTGACTTAAAGAGATCGGTGAAGAAGAGGATAGCAACAGAAATTCAGATAGTCACCAAGAGAGGAACAATTCACAAGATGATAGTAATCAAATGATATTGAATTAAGTAGCTCCACTAACTCTCATGATGATAGTGAATCAGATGGCCCATCCACCTATAGTGCTTCAGTACCAATGAAACAAAACAGTAAGTCTAATATATTTTTAGTTAATAAGTACATGTTTAAAAAGGATAGTTATTGCAAATTTAATAGTTTATTTTTTGTTCATTTTAGGGTGGTCCATCTCGACATGCCTCCCGTGTTTTTCATAGTTCTATTGCAGAGGACAAGATTAATCAATTTGGTTGTCGCATTCAGAATATTGAAGAAAATATCAATAAGATAGAAAATATGATGCGAATATGGTCACACAAATTGACAGCATTGAGGGAAAAAATTAGTCATATTAATTTGATTAATGGCAAATTGAACAAGCTTATTCAACTACTTAAGGAACTTTCAGCTATAGATTCTCAAGCATTTAATTCTAAGGTTTAAGCTAAAAAATTGTCGATATTTGATTATTATAATGTTTTTTAATTTCTTAATTTCTAAAACAATTTGGTTGTTGTTTCTATAGCCCATAAATGATCCTGTCGATGTCATATGTGTCTCACCCGAGCAACCATTGGACACGCTCATTAATCTTTGTAGCACAAAAGAGGATACATTCCCATTAAAGACGCCGGATAATTGTAATGCTACAGAAATGGATCCTTTTGTCATCTCAACTCAAGGAAAAGATTGTAAATTGGTGTATAATTTAAGGAAGAGAAAAAACAGGAAAACTTCGACATAATTACAGACACCGTACACCAATCCCTTGAAGAAGCAGTGAGAGACAACAAATATTGAAGTGCACCCTCAAGAGACAGTGGAGTTTCAAGTACGCCCCTTCATACCCCAAGAGGAGTTATTGGAGCTTCAACGATGGATGGATATCGCTAATGATAAAAAGATCTGTAAGTTATCTAATATTATGATATTAACTTTTTATTTATCTTAATCATATATAGTATATGCTTACTTAAAACTTCGTGTCATTTTATCATATATTTATGCAAAGAATTTATCAATTTAGCTCTTATGGATGTTAAAAGAGAACTTTTCTGAACATTATATACACCGGACATGTAGTTATCTAATTTGGTAAGGTTTTTTAGCACAACATTATTTTAAAGATTATTTTGATAAATGTTTGTTATTTTCCTAATTGGTTTCATACTTCATATTCAGCATATCGACATTATATGCTACCACCTAAGGAAAGATATGTCCGAGGTTATGGCTCCAAAGAGATAATTATGTGCCATTATGTATAATAATTTTCTGGTATGTTTATTTTTCATTACACAATCTTTAACCTCTCAAAATAATAGGAGATAATAGATACTTTTGAATAAATTCTCGTTAAATTTTCTAGTATAATCTGAAAAGGAGACATAAGGTGTACATACAAGACCTAGACGGTGTGTGGGAAAAGGATAGTTATTGCATTGATTATGCTAATGGAGAAAAATTAGATTGCGCTATTCCTAGGAAAATTGTATCGATGGTGAGTTTCTCATTATATGTTTTTTTTTTTTTTTAACATTATGTAGCACTTTGTTGTTAAAAATATTATCTAAATTTCACAAGTACACTTGCTGATATTAATGAATGAGCATTGGATTCCTAGGGTGGTTAATATACCTGCAGGCAAGATTTCTATTTATACACCATGTTAGACTACACAAAAGATTTTATTTTGGTCAAACAATTGCTTTCTATTGCAGACATGATACCTTTGCTGCTTCAGAAGATATCATATCACGAAACATATCCAGATTGTGCTGAAGTTATATTAAATATTCCTTGGTCCATCGTAAGAGTATGAAACATCCCGCAACAAAAATCAGGGTATGGAATTAAGGAGATTATATACTTTTTTCCTCAAATAAGAATGGTGATTTTAATATTGATATATATGAATTTTATTAGTGGTGATTATGGAGCATTTTTTAGCGGTACTTAAAGGTCTTACCCCATTTCCTTGATGTCAACACATATTGCCAACAGGATGACGTTACACAATTTTGTAAATCGCTGGCTATCAAATTATTTAGACATAGATCATATAAAACAATTACTAGAGTACAATCTTAAGAACTTCTCATTCTTGTGATTTTGCCATTTTTTTGGAGTAGTTATCTTGAGATGTAATTGCTAAAATTAGTTAAGTATATTAATGAAAGAGGATAATATAGCTTTGTATATTGTATGTCATATAACAGAATGATCATCTATATATAAGAAATGGTCAGTACAAATACACGACCACGGTCTGGTATTTTTATAGATACAAGAATGTAATCGTGTATCTTCATAGATCACTACATTCGAATATTTGCATTAATACATAACTGTAGTCGGGTATCTATGAAAATACACGACTACAGAGATGCCCGACTATAGTCAGGTATCTATAAAAATACATGACTATACACGACTATGGTCGATAATCTTTAAAAAAAAACACACACTTTTATGAATTATTACCAATCACAGAGACATTAATTATTCATCTCTTAATAAATTTTTGTAGTAAAGTAAAATCATATATACATAATACACAGTCGTGTACGTCAAATAAAATTAAAAAATATATAAAATGCTCATCAACATAGTTGTAATATATCATACTTCTGTCCCACAAGTAACAAAAGCTGATTTAAATGAAACAATAGAGGTCAAATACATATTTGAATTATAAATAAGTTTAAAGATAACATATGTTACCACACATTCATCATAATTATTAATATGCCCTGACGGCAACAATTGACTTATGTATTATGAACCTCTGGTCGCCTCACTTTGAAAGTAATATAAGACACAAACATGCTTGTCCACTTGCAAAATAAGAAAATATTTTATCAACTAACTTGTACACTAGTACAAATGCTAAAAAATTAAGACAATCAAAATGGCAAGTGTATAAGGTTGAGTAGAGTACATGTGTGTGATTCTGTTTCATTTAGTCCAACTATGGGTTCATTGTCAGATAATGGAATTGGTACAATGCAATTTAGTCGATTATTTACTCAAGCACCACACCTACCATACTTATGACGTAATGTCTCTTCGCCTTGTGATGGTATCCTAATCTCTTGTGGCCAACTCTTTTTCGGCTTTTATATAAAAAGAAAAATCTCATTACTACACACTTCCTCTAAAACCTCACATTCTTCTTGTGCATCAATAGGATAGATTGTTTCTGCATATGTTAAAACCCATGCTTCACTTGAATAATAATGAGAACACATATTATATACAGCTAATGTATGTTCACAAAGTAGTAATCAAGTTAAAATTCCTGACAACTGCATGTCATCTCAAGAATGTTAACATGACCATCAAGGTCACCATCTTTAACAATGAACTCATGCATATTTAGCACTACTACTTTAAATGGATGAGAATTCTCTAATTTTTAAAACAACTCCTTTTTAGCCCGATTTCTTAGTCAAGTGTGACAATTAATTGCCTCCTCTCGCCTATCACAAAACCACTCTCGAAGTTTATCAATGATCGAATTTAATAACTTATGAATGGGCAATTATCGAGGATTTTTAAGGATGGAATTCATAGATTCTGCTATGTTGATTGTCATAATGCTATAACGTATTCCTTTAAAATAAGAACTAACCCACTTGTCATAGCCTACATCATAAAGATATTTTGCAACTTTTTCATCTATATTTTGTATCTCGTTTATAAAGTAGTTAAAATGTTGTGGTCGATAAGCTTTTGCAACTAATTCAACAATTGCACCAACCTCAATTTCTTTAAACTTAGCCTGTAAGTTTTACTTTAAGTGATGTGTATAAATACCATATGCTGCATCAGGGAATACAATTTTAACACTTCTCTTTATACTTGGGTGCCGGTCAGAAGTAAAAACTAAATAAGGAACTTCACCTATTGCTTCCCTTAACTTTATTAAAAACCACCCCTATGAGACATCATTCTCATCATCATTGATACCAAATGCAACTGGATAAAGGTGATTGTTACCATCAAGTGCTTTCGCAACGAACAAAGTTCCTTTAAATTTTTCCTTAAAAAATGTGCCATCAATAGCAATGACTAGCCTTATTGATGAAATGAATCCATATATACAATTCCCACTTGCCATAAAGAAATATTTAAAGTTATTTGCATGGTCAACTTCAAGAATTGAATGGGTACTTGAATTTTTCCTCTCCAACATTACCATGTATGAAGGTAGTAACTTGAATGAATCCTCAGGAGCGCCTCTAACTATCTCCATTGCATATTCTCTTGCTTTCCATGATTTATGGTAACTTATTTCATACCCATACTGTTTCTGAAAAATCTTCTCTAATATTACCAATCTTGTATGAGGATAAAACACCATCATACTTGTGACAAATCCTTTGTCTAAAAAGCTTGAATAAAGCATGACGATGATCTCTCTTACAAACATCAAGTGTAAATGCTATAGTACCTTTTGATTTCAAACATATACGAACTTCCAAGCTTGGTAGCCCGAAGTCACCACTTACAATTATCATCAATACATGTAACAACAAGTATATTCTTCCCTGACTTGAAGGTTTTTAATTCAAAATTTTTCCTCAAAGCTTCTATAGAAAGTACTTCTTGTAACTCTTCTTTCGAACTAAATAAAATTTTCCTTATTAACCCATCATAATCACGAAGAACTTCCATGGATGTCAAGTTATCACTATTTGAGTGCGAGCTATCCTTATCTAATGAATTACTGCATACAAATATATTGACTCTACGCATATACTTAGTATTAGTGGGCGAAAAACTCACATTACAAGGCTGTGGGTTCCCTACTATTGGATCACTAATTGCTGCCCCATCAAATCATCTTGGGTATTAACATTTACATATTTCAAATTTGACCCCTTATATCGTTAGGTTGTGTTTCTAAAACAAATTCAGATATTGGTTGACCTTCAGCAACAACATTACTTAGGCTTAAACCTTTACCTCCAACACATGGCTCGACATGTTCTTTTGGATAGCCATATTGCCCGAAGGTAGGATCAGCATCAGCAATAGGAGCAGCCAAACTATGTTTTTGCTTGTATGTAATACAAAGAGGAATTTTTAACTCAGCTCCAATAATCCTTTCCTCCAAAAAATAATCTACATCATCATTAGTCATAATAAAAAAAGGTGGCATTGGATCGAATGTTTTAAGCTTGAACTTTATTTCAATATCAAATTCAGAAATATTAATGGAGATAACTTGAGATACTGTTTTTATTAACTGTGAGTATATTGTAGAACGGGACACCATAATTCATCTTACTTCTATATTATTAAATCTATAATGGTTGTTTTGCTCAATTCATTCACTAGAAAACATGATAGGCACACGTATATGATTCATTTCTTATAATAACACAAACACACAATTTTACAATAAATAAAAAAATAAAATCAAAAAAGACATATAAAAGTGTTGAAACCCTACTCATTTACACGGCAACAATCATATAACTTACTAAAATACATAATTATATCCAATAAACAATTAAAGGACATATTTAGTGAAAAAATATTTTTTTATACTAGTACAAAGCTACGCTAGACTCTTATAATAACTGTAACATTTTTTACACTTGCAAGATAATAGTCGTATAAAATTTATAAATACACAACTTTTGTCGTATAAGTTCATAAATATATGACTGTAGTTGTGTAAGTTCATATATACAAGACACCAATAGTGCAACTTACTGAAATACACGCTGTAGTTGTGTAAATTCAAGAATACACGACTGCAGTTGTGTATAACGGGTGCAGAACAAAAAAATTTAGCACAAGAAACAAGATTTCAACCAATCAAAATATGAGTATGAGTTCTTTTGTAAATGTAAATGTAATGAAAATATGAGTTATTTTGTTATTTATCATAATTTTTTTTATCATAACTCAATCAAAACTCTAAAAATATTGTAATATTAATTGAAATGCATAAATAACACAAAATAAATATAAATTTTAAAATACCTTATTCATTGGATGAATAATATTTTTGCTTGCTAACCATATCTCACTATATTGGCTATTATGACTCTATTTTGAGAGTGTATGCATGAAGAGTGGAATGTTGGGTGTGCTGGAAAATAAGTTTGTTTGTGTAGTTTTATACTTCCTTTTAAGGATAATTTATACAAAACACAATCTAAAATGGCATATCTATATAATTTCAAAATATGTGGTATATGCACATAAATATGATACTTTTGAGGTATATTTAATTAAAAACCCCATCAATATTTGATTACTGCACTAAGATATTACTTACAATTTAATATTTTATCCAAAGATGAGACATTAATGGAGTGTCTGGTATCTTAAGATAGGATTTACATTTTTTGAATTTAATTTTGTTTTGAGACTTATGAGAGCCTGTTTTGATTGTTTATTGTTCTCTAAATTTAATTATATTTGTTGTTAATATTACTGCTAACATCAATTCAATTCCGATGCTAAATAGGTTAAACTTCAAATCATGGCAAAAGAACCTTTTAATAGTTCTTGTAGTTATAGATCTCGACCTTGCATTAAGGGTTGATTCTTCTCCATCTTTTATAGATGAGAGTACCATCTATAAAAGAGGGATATGGAAAGGTGAGAGAAATCTAATCGCATGTGTATGATAATCATAAAGAAGGCCATCCTGATAGCATTCAGAGACTCTATGTCTGAAAAAATAACTAAAACTAAGAAGTTTCTTGCAGATATTGAAAAGGGGTTTGTCAAGAATGAAATGGAAGAAATATGTACACTCTTGAAAAATCTAAGTATGTACACGGTAGATAGATTCAAGTGCCACCACTCACATCAGTGTATCTATGCAAGGCCAAAATTACCAAAAGCGCAGTAATGGTGAAAGCTACATCTATGTGGGCGATGGCAAAGAAGTAAAAGTTGAAGCAATAGGAAAATTTAAATTATTATTGAAGACTGAATTTTATTTAGAACTTGATGAAACATTTATTATTCTATCTTTTAGGCGGAATTTGATTTCTAATTTTGCTTTGGACAAATATGATTATTCTTGTTTATTTAAAAATAAAAAATTTAGTTCGTTTCATAATTCAAAATTGGTTGGCTCTGGTTATTTGTCAGGCAATGATAATTTTTATTTAATTGATATGATTGTTTCATTTAATAAATCATTGCAATTGAGTACACGAGGTATAAAGATAAAATTAATTAATGAGAATTCGGGTACATTATGGTATAAAAGATTGCGTTATATCTCTAGATGGAGATTGAGAGACTTTTGTCAGACCAAATTTTTGACCCCTGAGATTTTATAGATTTTGATGTTTGTGTTAACTATATCAAGGGGAAACAAATCAACAAATGTGATTTAGAGCCAACGAGACTTTGGACATCTTAGAATTCATACATACAGACATTTACGGGTAATTCCCTATGGCTGCTTGGAATTGTTAACAATATTTATGACGTTTATGGATGATTTTTCTAGATATAGCTACACATATCTCCTTCATGAAAAATCACATTCCTTAAATAAGTTCAAAAATTTTAAGACTGAAGTTGATAATCAAAATAACAAAATAATCAAAAGCATCATATCTGATCGTAGTGGTGAGTAATATGGTATATATGACGATTCAAGTAAACAACATCTAAGAAAATTTGCTAAGTTCCTAGAAGAATGCAGTATCATCCTATAATACACTATGCCAGGCTCGCTCACTATGAATGGTGTTTCTAAAAAATAAAATAAAATAAAATACTTAAAGACATAGTAAGAAGTATGATTTGTCATTCTACTTTACCTGAATCACTCTAAGGAGAAGCACTTAAGACTGCAACATATATCCTTAACAGGTTTCTAACTAAAGCAACTCCTAAAATCCCTTACGAACTTTAGACAGATAAGAAGTCTAGTCTAAAGCATTTGCATGTTTAGGGATGTCCAGCTGAGACAAGAGCTTATAGGCCTAACGAGAAGAAACTGGTCTCTATAACTGTAAGTTACTATTTTATTGGATACTTTGAACAATCTAGGGGGCACAGGTTTTATGATCCAGTGACTGAATCGATTTTCGAATCAAGAAATACACAATTTTTTTAGGATATCGAGTTTGCGGGGGGAGATACAGTTAGGAACTTTGTCTTTGAAGAGGAATATGTTAATATTCCTATTCCTGGCTTTGTTCAAGACATAACAGATTAAGACAATATTGGAGAACTCATATGCTAGATATTGTTCTAGAAAAACAAACTCTACTACCTCAAGAACCTATGTAAGTGCAATGCCAGATGACTACATTGTATTTTTTCAAGAATATGAGGTAGACATTAGAGGGATGGAAGATGATCCAATCAATTTCCGTCAATCTATAAAAACTTCTAACTCTCAAAAGTGAGTTGATATCATAAAAGAGAAAATAAAGTCCATGAAAGATAATGACGTATGGGATCTTGTCCCATTGTCACAAAGCTTTACACATAAAGAAGGTAAAGACTATAAAGAGACTTTCCCTTAAGTTTCTTCGAAAGACTTTTTTAAGATTATAATGGCATTGGTAGAGCATTTCAATCTTGAGTTACATAAGATGGATGTAAAGACAGCGTTTCTTAATAGTGATATTAATGAAACGATCTATGTGGTACAGCCAGAAAACTTTATGTCAGAAGACCTAAAGAATATAGTTCGTAAACTTAGAAAATCCATTTATGGACTCAAACAAACATCCGGACAATAGTATTTCAAGTTTCATCAACTGATCATCTCATCCACTTTTGAGATGAATTTGGTCAATGATTGCATATACCATAAGTTCTGTGGGAGTAAATATATTTTTTGAATTTTTTGTGTCAATGACATTTTGCTTGCCAACAACGATATAGGTTTGTTGCATGATATCAATCGATTTCTAGTTAAAAATTTTGAGATGAAAGATCTTGGTGATGCCTCTTTTGTATTAAGCTTACAGATATACTAGGATTGCTCCTAGGTATTCATGGATTATGCAAAAGAGTTATATCGAAAATGTTCTCAAGAGATATCCCATGCATGATTGTAAACCAGATGATACCCTTGTGGCTAAGGGAGACAAGTGTAGTTTTAATCAATGCCCTAAGAATGATTTTGAGGAAAAAGATATGTAGAAGATTCCTTACGCGTCAACAGTAGGAATTCTAATATATACTCAGGTTTGTACGTAACTAGATATTGTGTACTTTAGATTTTAGGTAGATATTTTAATAATCCAGGAATAGACCATAGAGAGCAGCCAAACGAGTCTTGCGGCAGTTACAAATAACGAAAGACTACTTACTTACGTATCGGAGATCGGATCAGCTTGAGATTATTGGATATACTGACTCTAATTTTTCAGCATGTTATGAGGCATTTAATCACGAAATATGGTTACAAAATGTTGTCATAGGGCTGTGCATAGTAGAAGGTATTGATAGACCACTCAGATTATTTTGTGACAATAAGTTAGCAGTTATGTATTTCAATAACAATATGAGCTCGACGAAGTCAAAGCATATAAACATCGAGTTCCTAGTTATTAAAGAAAGAGTTCAGAGTGGATAGTTGTCTATAGAGCACGTTGTCACAAACTCTATAATTGCAATCCACTTATTAAGGGATTGGCACCCAAAATGTTTCATGAGCATACTGCTCGTATAAGTGCCATGTCATTTAAGGATTTCAGTTTTAGTAAAAGTTAATAATTTTATATGCTCTTATAATATAAATATTTTTCAATTATTTCAGTTTATGGTTATTTAAGGTCATTTTCTATAGAAATAAAGTTTTGGTTTTTCACACTCTGATTTTGATAAGGTTTGATCTCACTAAGGTTTAAGGTGGACCAATTGGAAATAAGCATGTTAAGATCACATTGTATGAAATTTCTTTGCCACACATCTACATCATAATCTATATCATTCAGTTGCATTGGGATTGTGACCAACAGTTGTAACGAAGACCGCCTTGATTCTATGTTGATATGATTAATGAACCAGATTAGTTATAAATATATTTTGGTAATGACAGTAAGGTTGGGCTCATATGATTATTTTTGCAAAGCATGGTTTCATATATAGCGCAAGTGGGAGAATGTTGGATACTTAATCCAATATTGTTGGATCCTTAATCTAATATTAGGCTTATATGTGAATAATTATGTATTGCAGACTATTATATAAGGTTAAACCTAATTAAAAGTTGGGCTTTAATACTTCTAATAGGGTGTGGGCTTTTAATATGCAGATACCTAATAGTATTCTAATTCTATAATAGGCAGAATTAGGAATACTTAATGACAATAGGAAAAATTTTCTATATAAGTGGTTATAGTCCCTAAGTTACACGTATCTTTTTTATTTTTTCTGATATCCCATCATCGGAAAGAGTGTAAATAGAAAATAAAGGGCTTTTTAAGATATATGTATTGATTTGGAAAACCAACCAAACGACTCTAAAGGATGATTCAGCATTATGAATTCAGGTACACTTCCACATAATTTTATTATAAACCTAGAGGATAATTCAGCATTATGAACTCAAGTACACTTCCGCATAATTTTATTATTGATTCTAGTAATACAACATAAATGTTCTTAAGCTTTAAGATGATGGATTTTACCATATAAGATTCAATTATTTTAACATTCAAAATCCAAAAGTTTTTGTGAGAGATTCAGAACTGTCCTTTTGTAGCACATCAAAAAATAATTAAATAAAAAACAATTAGGTTTGTTTTTCATTGCTCCAGCTCCCTTCTTGGTTGATGTAAAGAAATTCGTGGGAGACTTGATGAACAATGGCTTTACTGGTAATCATGAGATATATTAAGATATTTATGTATATTTATAAATATGAGGCTGTTGAGAGAAAACATATAAAATACTGCCACTCTTAACTCTTTTTGAGTTTTTTTTTTTTTTTTAATTTTTCAAACTGAACTCGACTATACCCAATTCGGTCCGGTTGGCAAGTTTTTAACCTACACTTATTAGAATTTTTATTTTTATTTTTTTAACCTGAGATTTCTTCAATACTTAAAATTTTGTGCTATATATGTATATTATTGAGAGGGTATATATACTTGAGATTTTTTCTTTTAACCCGGAATAAATTAAAATAATCTTTCAATAAATATTCTCCAAGGAGAATAATATGATTTTTTTTTTATTTGTATATCTAAATTGTTTAGGGACTAATATAAGTACTATTAAAAAACTTTTCATTTTGTGAAGTTGAATTTAGTATTTAGCAATTTTTTTATGCTCATTTTTTGGAAAGATGCATCTCACGATCATAAAGCAGTGAACCGGCTAATTTGTAAAATTCTTCGGGTAACAATGGACGAACACCCCAAACCGACTTTCCCATTTGATTGCCTAAATAGTTTATAAAGGGTCCTCCAATATCATCACTGGTGTTGAACATCATCAATGCGATTGATCCCTCAACTTCCTTCATCCACTGCAGTTGATCATCGGTTTAGGTGGGCCTATTTTTGACTGATCGGCGGAGATGGTGGACCAGCAGAAAGAAGGCTGTGAGGCCTACGTTGAAGGTCAGTGACGGATCCAGACAATTTATTGGGATAGGAATATTATTAATCAAAATGACAGTGTCTAACAGTGATATACTAAAACTAAATTAAAAATAATGATAATATTTACAATAATAGTCTTAATTACAATAGTCTTAATTTCAAGTTTTCAACAACTTTAATAGAAACAAAAATACAAGATTTGAAATTAATTTAATATGTTATTACAATTGTCTTTTACGCATTTTCATGTCAGTACTATTAAAAATGACTCTCTCTATATATACAACCAAACTATCATTTATCCATTGATCTCTTATTCGATTTCGTCATCGATTTTTTAAAATATTCATAGCTGAAAATGCCCTCTCTATAGTAACAGTAGCAACATGTAGAATTAATGTTAATATCACTGGCATATAAACCAATGAATATACCTTGCTATTTTAGTCTGAACCATTTGCTACGGATGAGTAAAGATACTTAATTTTTATTGTATGAACAAACAAATAAAATTATTAATTAAATTAATGCTTGATATAAGAATACTTATAATGACAATTCTGAACATAATATTGAGAATTAAAAATACCTGTTCGAATTGAGTTGGAAGAGAATTTATGTTTGGAACTTAATTGAAAGATGATTTATATATGTAATCTATTAGTATTGAGCCTTAGAGATTTGCAAACATGAGACGTCTTGAGCCTTGGAGATTTACAAACGGATTCTTGTTAGCTTTAGGCTTAAGGATTGTAGATGTAGGACTTTTCAATCAACTGGAAAATAAGTTAATGAGTTAAATCACTTTAATTTGTAATTTGCCCTCCATTTGTAGCAAGTTCTTTGCGGTGATCATTCAATCGTTTTCGATGTTCAGAAAAATAAAAGCTATGAGGCAGCAGAAGTAGTACGTCTAGTAAGGTTATTTATAAGTGTTGACGCTACCACTTTATCCGGCAACCAGTTCTTCATGATTCCGTTCTGAACAAGCAACTCAACATCCTTCGCTGTGTTCACGAGATAATGAATTAGGAGCACATAATCACTGTCGTTGTTTAAAGGCAATAAGATTACGAAATAGGGATTCCGTTTCAAGCTGTAGCCTGAGTTTCGGAATATGTAGTGTTTTGTCTTTGAATTTGATGGCGAACAACTCACTGCTCTTGCTCCAACTGAACCGGTCTCCAGCATGAAGGAGATCAATCGTACTCATGGGTGGACTCAGCTAAGGCCCCGGACCATTATTTTTTCTTTTAAGTGTACCCAAACCTCTTCCACAAGAGCTAAATAAAAAGAATATTGACATATTTTTAAACAACAAAATACTTCTAGGTTTGTGATTAGAGTGCTAATTAGTGGTTTTGAAGACTTGGTTTGAATTCCAAGAACCACATAATTTTGTTTTTATTAGCCCCTGTATTTAAAATTGTAAAATCTAGAGAAAGAGAATTGAGACAAAGGAATATTGTCTGCTGTTTGATAGATTGAAGACTCAAGAAATTATATTATTTATAGATGGATTACGAAAAAAGTCAAAGTGTACAAAATAAGAAAATTACAATATACATAAATAGACAATGTCAAACAAGAAAGTGAATCCTATGGTTATTATAAAATAATTGAGTATAAGATCATCTTGATTGCTTTCCTAATAAAAATAAATAATTTATTATTATTATTTTTAAATTTTAAAAGAAAAGAATGAATTTGAGTTTTTGATACTATAAATTTATTCAAGTGAACAATTCAAAAAAATAAGTACTCAAAATTAAATTATTTTTTTTTAAATTAAGCCCCTCTAATTTTAGTGTCATGAGTATGCCACTAGTCACAGTAGGTTCAGCTTAACCCTTGATGATGGTATTGGTAGGTGACAAATCCTTAGAAAAGCAAGGAAATGCTTTACCCTAACCTCAGTGTGATGAGGTAAGTATGGAGTAGGTGTTTCGAGTCTCCACAAAAGTAAGTATGGAGATTTAATTTTCTTTTTATAAAATAATCAAGTATAGGTAATCTTCTTCCTTACGAAATGTAAGTAGAGTAAGCGTCACTCGAATATTTGTGATGGTTAAATCTGGACAATTTTTCATAAGATCAATGTAAATTAGTCTCAATAATTGTTTGATTGTATATATCAATAGTAGTGACATGTCATATTAGTTGTAAGTTTGAATAATAATTTCACGTAAATAAAACAAAAAACCTCAATGTAAGGAGGGAATTTATGCATGATAACCTTTTACCGCCTCTACTTCAAATACTCATATGTCATTGCCATGATGGTTGGGTTTTCTTATTGGTCGACAATTCCAATTGCTGCTCGAGCAAAAGGATCCTAAAGAATGAAGAAAGGAAGCTGATTCATCAAGCAACCATATATCCTCTATTAAGTATGGTTTATGAAATATATGATCATCCTTTTTTCTTTTTTTTTTGAAGTTGAGGGAATAGATACCTCAATAAGAGTACAATGATGAAGGCAGCATCCAGTAGAAGCATTTCAAACGAATTTATCTCTACTTAATTCCATTTTTTCTGCATAAGAACCTTATTATTATGCTTCTCTGAACTTCATAACTTGAACAAACTTGTCATAGCTTATTTTGGCCCATGGAAAAACGTTCTTCCATGAACTGTAAGTTTTCTTTTCCATGTTAGACGCTGAAAACATCGCATCGAATTTGTTTAATTCAACAAGAAACCTTAAAATACATCAGAAGTACCGTATCAGCTCTACAATAAGTAAATAATGCTACAATATGTATGCATTTTCTTTAAAAAAACTATCATGCAAACGGTGGCCATATTAAATTCAATTACTTATGTCATACATAAATTCGTTAGTTGTATAATCTCTAATGTATTCGAGAGTCATAATAGCATTCTTACATGCACTGAAGCACCTCAATCCTTAATACTTGCACCTTAAGGGTGTGTTTGATACATTATATTGTATTATATTATATTGCATTATTTTAATATTGTGTATTATATTATGCTGCAATGCATTAGTATTGCATTATAATAATATTTTACCATGTTTGGTGCTACATTGTACTGTAATATTTTTTTTGTAATTAGTTTAAATTATATATTTAGAAAATAATATTTATTAGTACTTAGAAAAATACTAAATATAGAAATCTTAAATTTTAGATATTTAACAAGTTTTTTAGTGTAAATGTTAAAAAAATCATATTTATTATTAGTTATATTAAATTATTTAAAAATAATTAATTTTTAAATCTTGATTATTATAATATAATTAAATAATGTAATATTATATTATATTTTATATACTATTTAAGTATTCATTATTAGTTGTATTAAATTATAAATTTATTATTTTTATTAATAATCATAATGTAAAAAAACGAAAATTAATATTATATTAAATTAAAAAGTTATATTTATATTTTATCATTATTATGAAGTAAAAAGAAAACAAAAAAAAAAAGGCAAGCTAATGCAATCGTTGGCGCATTAGCAAAGCCCTTTAATGCAATGGACTGTGGACCCGAACATAAACAGTATTTTAATACTTCATAATTTTATTTACCAATCACACCCTAAGTTGTTAACTAGTCACTCATTTTGAAAATAATTAATGACGAGAACTTTCTTGATTAATTGATTTGTTCAGCATAGAAAAACAAAAAACCCTCAAAGTTCAAACAACGAAGATAAGTTTAGGATTACATTTTTAAAATTTTTTATTTATTTTTTATAAACAAACGTCAATCTAAAAATAGAAAATAGTTTTGAATAAATTTTTTAAAAATAAATATCAATATAATAATTTAAAATTATCTAACAGAAAAACAAGGGAATGAAAGAGAACCCCGTTTCTCCTCTGTTTTCTTTTTACTATTTTTAATCAGGGCTAGCGCCAATTTTATTTATATTCTAAATGCTGTGTATGCTTTAAAATATAAACCTTACGTATGCTACTACCAAGCACAACAGTAATGCAAGAACTGCTAAAAAAATAATTTTTCTATGATGTTGTGGAAAAAAAAAGGGTACTTCTAATTGTATTCTAGACTTCTCAACTTCTAAACCACTAAACTTGAGAGGTCAAGATATGACATTTCAACATAATTAATCTTTTCAATTTTTTTTATATTATGATTAACTAGCCTTCAAGAGATCTTATGATGCTTGAATATTTTTAATAATATTCAACATAATTGTAGGGTCAATTTGGTAATGTTATAAATTTTAAAATAATTACTGTCAATTATGTTGTAAAAATAATCAACTATGAAGAGAATCAATTAAGTATTTGAAAATTTTATTTTCGAAGTACTGTGAGCAACTGTGAAGAGAATCAATTAAGTATTTGAAAAATTTTATTTTTAGAAGTACTGTGAGTTTTGAAAGTAGTTGTGGATATTTACAGATTTTACTATTAAGCTACTGTGAAAAAATAAAAAACTAAAATTTACATAATATAGAAAGAAATTTACTTACACATATAAAAACATATATATACAATATTTAAAAGTGTATTATAATAATTTAATTAAAAATAAAATTTATACTATATTGATTTTATTTCTTCTATCTTTTTATAAAAAAGTTATTGAAATATTGATTTTGTTTTCAATTTAAATAAAGATAGTTTTGAGTTTTGGCAATAATTATAAATATATTTATGAAATTGTATTAAAAGATAAAATTGATTCTCAAAATTAGAATCTTAAAGTTACTTATTCCATCTTTTTTAAAATGAACTGTCGGAGGAGCTGATTTTGACATAAGTGATTTTGAATTTTTTTTTTATCAAACATTTAAGTTAATTTTTAGATTCTAAAATAAATTTTAAGCCTCCCGAAAATAATTCGAAACGAACCCTTAATCTTCTCACAAATAAATTATATACACGCATCTAATTATGCCATAAAAGTATTATGAACATTGCCCTGTACTTTTTTCTTTAAATAAAGTTCTTCAATCAAAACAGGCAAAAAATCAAATGTTTCTAATACCATTTGACCAAATAATGCAAAAGTTCAAACTGTTTTACAAGTCTGTAGCATGACAAATAAACTGTAAGATAAGCATGTCGAATCATAAAAAAATGACTAATCTTTTTCTGGTTCGTGATAGCTTCTTCACTGTACATAAAGGGGAGGCTCTATCCATAGAAGTCTGGATATTTTGTAGTTATATATGTGTAAGTACACATAGCATAACAAATTTGATAATTGATGTATAAAAAGCTAATTTTCAGTCACGCCTTAGATAAATTGACATACTTTAATTTGTCCCATAGAACTACTGAAGACATCAATGCGCCCCCATTTGCTATTGAAAAGATTGGGGGTAAATAAGGATCTGAATTTTTGTCTTCTTAATGCTAAACGGCCGTTGGGTAATGTTTTCAAAATGTTGGGAGCAAATTGATGTTTATCACTTTAAAAAGGCGTAAACTGAAATTTCCCTTCATTAAAAAAATATAGAAAAGGAAAAACTCCAGTGCCGATATTTACCATTTAATGGAAAAAAAAAAAAATTTATGGTCTCATTGAGTGTTGCCGTTCCAGCATCCTTCATCATCATCATCTCCTTCTTAGATGAGTTGCACTTTGTTTCATCTTGGTGTGCGTAAGTCTCCCTGAGAGAAAATCTTCATCTTAGGACACTATCTGACAAGTACTTATTCGAGGCATGGAAATTCAAGAGTAAAATTACGGGAACAAAAAATATATAATAGTACTATTGCATGAGAAATGTGTGAGCAAATTTGGTGAATCGATTAACACATACCATCCCTTTGTAACACTTTTGTATTATGGAATTAAGGTTGCCTTCCCAATGGCATAATTCGTCCTCTTCCATTTCGGTCACTTGCACTTTCATTTTGCTTAGTTTTGGTGCATATACCCTTGAGAAAATCTTAGTTTAGTTGGAGTTCCAAAAAAAATTCTTCATATTCGAACAATATTTACAGTAAACAAAAGAGAAGAAATAAGTATGGGTGGACAATTTTGGATTTGGATTGGATTCGGATGAATCCGATTGGATTTCGGATAATTCAATTTGAGAAAAAATCCATTCGATTCCAATCCAAACCTCAATCCGATTCGAAATAATTCGGATATGTTCGGATTCAGAAGAAATTCGAATTTGAGACCTTTTAGACAATTTTCACAAAAAATACATGAATTCTAAAGTCCTTAAACAATTCTTTCATTGACTTCATTATCAGAAGCTCAGGGTGTCATTCGTCTTCTTGTTCTGCTCGTCAAAGATTACACATTCAAGTCCTTACAGAACGCAATAAGGACAGAAACCTTACACACCATATTTACCAGAAAATCTCTCCGGCATCATAGTCGATACAGTGAGGTTTAGATGCGGCTGAGCTCTTTTGGTTCATGCCATCGGCAGCGTAGGTTGGGTGTGCGTCAGGTCATGGGTCTGGACGTCACTCGTCGGTCTGGTTTGTCGTGGACCCGTGGTCGTGGTTGTTGCTGCCTTGTGGGCTCTGGTTTCTCTGATTTGTCGTGGTCATGTGGCTGCCGTTGGTTTAGGATTAGGAAGATAGATATAGTTGGGGATTTTACTGATTAGCTGGCTGCTTTTATGTTTTTTTTCTAAGTAGCACCAGTACTGTAGTTGTGAATCCAATCGGATTATTCGGATCAATCTGAATTTGATCCGATCCGAATCAAATCCGATCGGATTTTATAAACTATACCCGATATTCCAATCTGATCTGAATTTATACAAGTCGGATTAGATCTATCCGAATTCGATCTCATGCCCAACTGATCTAGAAATAAGAAATAAAAGAAATATATGAAATGTGCAGGCGCAAGGGAGATGGATGGGCAATTTGGGTGAATCGATTAACAGATACCATTTCTTCGAACAACTTTTGTATAGTGGAATTAAGGTTGCTTTCCCAATGGCACAATTCATCCTCTTCTTTTTCAGTGACTTGTAATTTGCATAGTTTGGTGTGCATAGACTCCCTGAGAAAATGTCTTCATATTTGGACAATGTATCACGGAAACTCGTTCCAAGGATGGGAATTCAGGAGTGTAGTTCTCTAAACAAAACCTTGTAAGAGTACTTCCAAATGTTGAAATATTGACTTGAATGTGAAAAATTCAAAGTGATAGCAAATTGCACATGCAAGTTGTTAAAAAAGTGTGCATGGTTTTTGAAATTGAATTGTAAATCCTCACATGATCTTTGGCTATTATGAATGGTTGGCAATCATGCTAGAATTTTTCAACATTGTTGATTTTGGTTGCACTTTATTCAAAGACTTTTTGGAGCTAAGAACTACATGCATGCACGATCTTTGGCTATAAATACTAAGCCAATTGTTCATTTTAAAAGCATCCCATAATTGAGAGTAATTGCAAGTGAAGCAAGTGAAAGAGTTGAGAGAGCTTCCACTTGAGTGCTAAGAGAATTCATTTGGGTGTATTTGGGTATTGTTTTTTTTGTGAGTTTTTCCTAATTTGTAAATTCTCTCTTGTTAATAAAATTATCTTTCAGTCTTTGCCCGTGGATGTAGGTTTTACGCCAAACCACGTAAATTATTGTGTCAATTTTCTTTGCAATTGTTTACACTACATTTAAGTTTCTCTAGCAGGCACAGTTACCATAAATTGGTAATCTGCTCAACACGCGCTTCTGCACAACAATTGGTATCAGAGCCAAAGATTCATACTTAGGGTATATGATACTGTTCACGTATACAATATTATTAATGTATATGGTACTATTCATAGATGCAGTACTAGATACGACCATTTGTACTTTGAGAACAGTCTATTGTAAGTAGTGCGTATTTTTGCATGTCTATGAAATTTCTGTCAACAAGACAATAAGGGTCTGGATTTTAAATGGGACTATTGTGACCCCTCCATTCTCCTGAGAACTTTCCTAGTGCATTTATTCATGCGAAATAAACATCATAGAGACTGTTTTTCAAGTGTGAATAGTTGTTGAAGGCACTGATTATTTGAGGATGAGAAGGATGGGAGAAGCGTCGTCGTCGTCGTCGTCTTCGCCTGCAAAGACTACTATGACTAATGCAAAGTTTGAAGTGGAGAAATTCAATGGTACCAATAATTTTGGTATATGGCAATGTGAGGTGTTGGATGTCTTATGTCAGCAAGAGCTGAATCTCGCTCTAGAAGAAAAGCCCGAAAAGATGGATGATAAGGAGTGGACAAAAATCAATAGACAGGCATGTGGTACTATTCGCATATGTCTTGCTAAAGATCAGAAGTATTCTGTCATCAGGAAGACATCAGCAAAGAAATTGTAGAAGACACTGAAAGAAAAATATACGAAGAAAAGCCTTGAAAACAGGCTTTATCTGAAAAAGAAACTCTATCGATTCACGTATGCACCTGGTATATCGATGAATGACCATGTGAACTCATTCAATAAAATATTAGCGGATTTGCTAAATTTGGATGAGAAATTTGAAGATGAAGATAAGGCATTGTTGCTATTAAATTCGCTTCCGATGAATATGACCATCTCACCACCACTTTGCTTTGTGGGAAGGACAGTGTCACATTTGATGTTGTATATAGTGCACTGTATAATGCTGAGATCAGAAAGAAAGATAAAAATGATCACAGAGATACAGTTGCAGAAGTATTGACAGCAAGAGGTCGTTCACAAAGCCTCAAACCTAGAAAATGGGGCAAGTCTAAAGGTAGGCCTACCAAAGATGAATGTGCTTTTTGTTACTAGAAAGGGCATTAGAAAAAGAATTGTCCTAAGTTACAAAAGCCAAAGGCTATTTCTGATGCATGTGTAGCGGAGCATGATGAGGAGTCAGAATTTAGTCTGGTTGGCATGACGTTGACATGTCAATCAGATGAGTGGATTTTGGATTCGGGTTGTACTTATTATATGTGTCCTAATAAGAACTGGTTTTCTAGCTTCAAGAAGCTAGATGGTTTGATCTAAGACCATGTTAACTTGTATTGTGACAGTCAAAGTGCTATTCACTTAGCAAAGAATCAAGTTTATCTTGCGCGTACGAAGTATATTGACGTATGATTTCACTTTGTATGGGAAATTATTGATGAGGGGAAGATTCTTTTTCAGAAAATCAAGACTACAGAGAATCTCGTGATATGTTGACCAAGGTGGTGACGATGATCAAGTTTGAGCATTGTCTAAACTTGGTCAATATCCTAAAAGTTTAAAACAGTAAGAAAGGTAGAGATTGGAGGATCATTTAATATATAAAGGAGTTCAGTAATATTCAAGTCAAGGTAGAGATTTGTTGAAATATTGACTTGAATATGAAAAATTCAAAGTGACAGCAAATTGTACATGCAAGTTGCTGAAAAAGTGTGCATGATTTTTGAAATTTGATTGCAAATCCTCACATGGTCTTTGGCTATTATGAATGGTTGGCAATCATGCCTGAATTTGTCAACATTGTTGATTTTGGTTGCACTTTATTCAAAGACTTTTTAGAGTTAAGAACTACATGCATGCATGATCTTTGGCTATAAATACTAAGCCAATTGTTCATTTTAAAAGCATCCCACAATTGAGAGGCAAGTGAAGCAATTGAGAGAGTTGAGAGAGATCTTCCACTTCAGTGCTAGGAGAATTCATTTGGGTGTATTAGGGTATTGGGTTTTTTGTGAGTTTTTCCCAATTTGTAAATTCTCACTTGTTAGTAAAATTATCTTCCAGCTTTTGCCCGTGGATGTAGGCTTTACGCCGAACCACGTCAATTATTGTGTCAATTTTCTTTGCAATTATTTACACCACATTTAAGTTTCTCCAGCATGCACAATTACTATAAATTGATAATCTGCTTAACCCGCGTTTCCGCACAACACCAAAAAGCTCTATTAATTTTTATCTTTAAATATCTATTTGCTTACTTATGTGGCAAAAAGAGAGTGAAAAAATATGTTATCCTCCAAAAGACTTTTTAAATAAAAATAAGTTAATATTGTTTTAATCAACTAACTTCTTTTCTAAAGGAAAAGTAAATAGTAATTAAAGCACTTCACTCCTCTCTCTACTAAAAAGTAATAAAAAATAAATTAAAGAAAGAGAAAGTCACTCTATATTTTTCTCTAGAGAGAAAAATATTCCTTATTTGAAGAATATTTGTTGGAATATTTTTTAAAGTCTTAAATGTTGATATGACTCTTTGAATAAATAATAAAATTTTATTTGCAGAGTTTTTTGGTAATTCTGTAAACCTTGATAAAAAACTTAGTTTCAAAATTTTTAATTTGCTGAAAGCAATACGAATCTCCTTCACTTCTTTAGCATGTCCTATAATTTCTTCTATCTTTTCACAGTCCATTACATTAAGATTCACTAGACTATTGGGAGTTCCAACCTAAAAGTCAATCAAGCGTATCAATGGAAAAAACAAATGTAAGAATAGTATTTAACCAGATTCATAGTAGGTTTAAATCAGATAGCAAAGCATGGATGTCTACTATAGTATTTTTATTAAAGGAAAAAAAGGCAAAAGAAAGTCGAGAAAATAAAGATAATGAAAATACATTTAAACTACTTTGTGGTAGGAAAATAGAAAGAATTTCAGGTAATATAAAAATTTCCAAATATTTTAGATCCATTTTTCATCTTGATGCTAGTTCTTGAACAGGAATTATCAATTTCCAAGTACCTTTTTTCTCGATTTGTTTTATATTTAAAAATTGGAAAACATTTTTGGAAAACAATTCCCAAGGCCATTAAAGTGGGACTGCTATAGAGTGGATACTTGTTAAGTATTCCTAGATTTGAGGAGATTTCTTTTCAATATGATTGTGAATTTGGGCTTAATCATAGTCAACTGATAACTAAACAAAAATATTAATTAAATTTGAAGACTTAAGGAAAAGATAAATATATGTTTTGCTTGGAAAATTCAAAGATTTGATAGTAAACGAGTGACTATCTTTTAAGCACTTTTTTAAAATCATATTTATATTTTAATATTGAATCAAAAGCATTTAAATTGATTTTAATTTCTTTTTCTTTGGTTGAGAATAAATTGAATTATATTATTGATTTCAATCCTTTTTTTACTTTTCCCTTCCAAGGACAAGGTTTTCGGATCAGGAATTCTGTTGCAATCAAGAATAATACAAAGTTTTTTTTTTTTTAATTGAATTTGAATAACAATTTAGCATCATTTTAGGTCGTTGTTCTTAAACGACCAAAGTGCTTTAATTTTCAATGGCAATTCAATTTCCTTCTCAGCAACGTAAGCGGAATTGAAGCACAGAAATGTTTTTGATACTTATCGACGGAAATAAAATTAAAGTTATCCAAGCATGTTTTCCCCCTCTACACAAACAGATAAGATTATGAAGGTTTTCAACACCACCTTTAGAGATCAAAATTTTGTAAAATTACATAATTTAGCAAAATAATTAACAAAATATTTAATAATAATTAAGGTTGAAAAGCATGCTAAAGCCGAGTTTCGTCTCTGCTCAACAGGTGGGTCTTACAATCAAGCTCCCTTTTGCCTGATAGTCTTACAGTCAAGCTCCCTTTACCTTATAAACTCACTTAACAACATAACTATTTTAAACGATGAAATTGTAAATTTATATTGTTTATTCAATAAATTACGATCCAGGGATTACTTGCCAACTGCGAGAATTAGCTAATCAATATATGAAGCCTGTTCAAGAAAAATATTCAATATTAAGCTGACACAGTTTAATTAACGCACTCAGTTTTAACACGTGGACACACAATAATATTTATTTCTTTCTTCAGGAAAACACAGTACACTTAAATAAACCAAGAAAATCTCTTGTATATCTCAAGAGATCTTATCAGTTGTACACTTAAATAAACCAACACTTGCACAAGTAACGGGTAATAATATACCCGTCATTTTATTTACTTAAACATAACACAAAATATAATAAATACTGTGATTAACCAGAGTGGTTGGGATTTCTCCCATATTGAGGGACAATAAGAAGATCAAGATTGCCATTTGCAATTTCATCATCAACAACACTGAGAAGAGGAAATAGTAGTAGGATGATGATCTCCGATCCATCATAATTGCCTGAAAAATTCATATTAAAAGATTTAATTAAATATATGCATATTAAAATAGAAATTGTAAAATGATATTCAACTGAAATTGGCCTAAAAACCTGCGCAGATAGTTTCCATAATCTTCAAATCAGAAAAGATAACTGTTTCCGGAACCAAAATTACAAGTAATTAGGTTGCTTTTGCGAGTTCTTGCTTCTGATTTAATATAACCTGCATGCAACGTATATATAGTGCATGAAGTAGCAGAGAGTGCAAGGTACGTGACGGGGGCGTAGGTAATTACAAGACAAACTAATAGCAATGAGAATGTCCTTTCAATGAAAATATTATTAATTTAGTTTGAAAATTGTGGCTAGAGCTGTCAAAATGTGGTTTTTTCATGAAACATTTTTCAACGGTTCACATGCATCTCATGGCTACAATAATTTGTAAATGTAAAAGATAATTGAAGATGTACAGTCTTTGACTCGACAGGTTAATTCCTTTAATTTGCTGGCGAGAACAATTTATCGGAAATGATTATAATATATATAATAAATATATAAATTCAAGTAGTGTCTCGTGAACTTTAAGACGAAGGTTTAACTGTACTGATCCGTAGATAGCCTTTTCAGGATTTAGGTTTTAAGTTCGAGTGTTAATTAACATGCATGTGTGTTAATTAACAAATTTTTAAAACTAAGGGGCAGCTTTGCTAATTAATAGATAATATTACCAAGACTTAGATTTTAGATTCAAGTTTCATGTAGTGTGCATGTGTGTTTATTTTAGAGAAATTAAAAAAAAAAAAAGGGGGCAAGTACATTCCGTTAATTTGCTGGCAATAACAGTTTCGGCAATAATGTAATAGCCGACGGTGGCAAGTACATTCCTTTAATTTGCTGGCAATAACAGTTTTCGGCAATAATTATAACATCTATAATGAATAGATAAATTCAAGTAGCCAACGGTGACAAGTACGTGGGAAGTAGACGACGGATCAATCGCTGACGTTTAATTGTAGCTTTGGTTCATTTAGATTGGATATATATATCAATTATAAGGAAACTGATAAAGAGCCTCAACGATGACAAAATAACGATAAAAATAATTATAATACATCATGTGGTATTGTGTTAATTCAAAATTTAGTATTATTTTTTAATTAATATTATTACATCATATTATTCTATGGTTGTTTTATCATTATGTTGAATATTTGAACTCTAGTTATTAAAGTAATACAATCTCTTTCATTATCAGCTCTCGTGATTCTAGTATTAGGTAGTAATCCAAAGTCAATACTATAATATTTTATGTTATCAAATTTCGTATTTATGACGTTGAAGTTACCGAAATATACAACAAATGTGATTCTTCACGGTGAAGATTTTATGGTAGATTTTCAATAATGGACGTTAAAAGATAGCATATGTGAGAAATATTAACCGTTATTTATTACCATAACATGTGATATAACAGCAGGAGTTTATTACATGCTGTTAAAAAGGTATATATTTAATTTTTAACGGCATCATATTTTTAATTGTCCTGAAAACATATTTATACAGCAAATTGGTACAAGAAGCCATGGATACGCTTTTTGATAATGGAATCCGTGTGGACAGCCAACGAGGGACGGTCATAATAGGATTTAAGGGGTCCTTCAGTTTAATTGATATTCCAATCAAAAACTTTATTTCTTAAAAGGATTTACTTTGAATCCTTTCACTCTAAAATAAAAGATTCGAGAAAAAATATATGTTCTCGTGATTTGTATCCAAAAATAAGCTTAAGACGGTTTTAAATTCAAAGCCATAAAAACTCTTATGTGAAAACTGTATATAATAATTAATAAAAACTCTCTTTTTACAAACCCTACAAAACTTATCTTCCCTATTTACAGGCACTTCTTTGATATGAAAAATAAACAAACGGCCAAACTCAATTTCCTTTTCATTTAATGTGAACTAGTAAATCAAATTTAATGGGCTCTTCAGTCTATTGGTGTTTTGATTGGTTATTCTCCTCTTTCTCTCGAATCAATCAGGGTTGTGAGTTTCCAATTTCTTTTTCTTAACTATTTTATGGATTATTCTTTTGGCTCAATTATTTAATTATTTTTTAATTCTTTTCTATATTATAAGTTCTCTGAACCCATTGATTTTCTATTAGTTAAGAATTGAAATTTTCCTTTGAGGCACATATTAAAGTTTATTTGATTGATAGCAGATTTTATTGTTGCGGGATTGTGTTTTGGGTATATGGTGGCATTAACATGTTTTGGGTGTATGGAATATGGTAGCATATCAACTGTTTCATTATTTGACTCAAAGAAATGCATTCAGTTTACTTATTTTGACATTGAAATAATTCGGTAGCACACATATAATTTGGATGTTTAGTTTAATTTTATTTTCATTTTTTTAATATAATGATTTGGTTTTTACTTGTACAGGGACATGAGTTCAAGAGAAAGCAGTTGGAGATTTTTTTTTTTTTTTTTTTTACAAAGAAGTTGAAATTTCTCTTCTTTTATCATTTTTCAATCGATTTGTTTTAGTTGTAAATTTTTCATTTTAACAAAATTTAACAACGTCATTATTTGAGTGCTATGTACATATTGGCTTCAAATTTTATTGATTGTCACTTGACAATTTGATATTGTAAATTATTATACTCGTAATTGTATTTGAAATTGTATTTAATGAATGGAAGAGATAATGCTTATGATATATACAAAGTTGGAATGGTTCGACTTTTAAATTTTATTGATTGTCATTTGACTAAACATTGTTCACAAAAATATTCATTTACGTAACATTTGTTAAAGCTATGAATTCACAAAGTAATGGTAAATGCAGTATTTCGTCTTTGATTACAATGGCAAAGTGGTAAAAGCTGTTAAATTTATCAATGACGGCAAAAATTTTCAGTTTTATAATTTTTTCAATGTCATAAATAACAGCATCATATTACTGCCGTAAAAAGTACATGATTTTTCACGGCTTAGGGATCAACAGCATATCAATTTATGCCGTTATATCCCTTCAACAGCGTATATTCTCAGCCGTTAAAAGCCTTTTTAAAAAAAAAAAAAAAAGTTAACTCACTATCTTTTTAAAATCAATGTTAATTGTTGAAAGTAATAACAATAACAATAATCCTATATTTCCTAAATAGTGTTTTAATTTTGTACATTTCAAAGAAGATGAAACTCATTCACTCGGTACTGGTACATGCTAAGAAGTAAATCTGCAAATTTATAAATTAAGTATGTTTGTCCATATATATAAATATAAGTGCGGCGCCCTTTTCTTTTTTTTTTATAATGATACACTTTTAAGTCATGCAGTTTAAGAGAGATATAATTTAATGTTTATTTCAATAAAGTGAGGATGATACTAAGACAAAAATAAATAGATTTCAATACACCAACAGGCATAAAAACTCAGTATCTAAATTCAAGCTTATAATTATCGGAGCAAAAAATATATAAATGTACTATTGCATGAGAAATGTGCGAGCAAATTTGGTGAATGATTAACACATAGCATTTCTTTGTAATACTTTTGTATTGTGGAATTAAGGTTGCCTTCCCAATGGCATAATTCATCCTCTTCCATCTCAGTCACTTGCACTTTCACTTTGCTTAGTTTTGGTGCACATATGACCGACCCCCTGATAAAATCTTTGTTCAGTTGGTGTGCAGAAAATTTTCGAAAAATGTCTTCATATTCGAGCAATGCTTATCTAATACAAAAATTATCAATAATGATGGTTTTGAACAACATAAAATGACGGTTTTAAAACCATCATCTTAAACTACAACATTAAAAGGTGTTTATTTTTTATGACGGTTCAATAACCGTCATTAAATGTATACTTATAATAACGGTTAATTAAGAAAACCATCATTATATGCCATAGCTACTTAAGTTTTAATGACGATTTTTATTAAAAACCATCATTAAAAAGACAAATTTAATGATGGCTATTTAGAAAATCGTCATTAAATATATATTTATAATGATCATTATTTAAAAAAATCGTCATTATATCCCACATCTATGTAAAATTTAATGAAGATTTTTTTTACTGAAAACCGTCATTATAGATGCATCTAATGACGGTTATTTAGAAAACAATCATTAAATGTATACTTATAATGACAGTTATTTAAGAAAATCGTCATTATACACCAAATCTACATAACATTTAATGGTGGTTTTTATTAAAAATTGTCATTAAAGAAACACATAAAATGACAGTTATTTAGAAAATTGTCATTATATGTCATGTCTACATAAATTTTAATGACGGTTTTTGCTAAAAATCGTCTTTAAAGAGACACGTTTAATTTTTTTTATTCTTATTATTATTATTATTGTTGTTGTTGTTGTTGTTGTTTTGTTTGTGTTGCAAATTTCATTTTAGAAATAATATTTACAAGTCTATAATAAATATAAAATCTAATATTAATAATTAATAAATTAATAAATAACAATATACATGAAATTTAATAAGTTTTCAAATTACAATATCAATTTAACCATACAAACTACAACCCCAATAGCTGAAATATTTAAACTGCATCAACCCTAAATTATGAAAGATAAGGGTAATATAAAATTTCCAAATATTTTAGATTCATTTTTCATCTTGATGATAGTTATTAAATAGGAATGATCAATTTTCAATATATCTGTATGTGGAAAACCTAAACCAAAATGTCTTTTTCCCCCTTTTCTTGATGTTTTTTATATTTACAACTGGAAAACATTTTTGGAAAACAATTCCCAAGGCCAATAAAATGGGACTGCTATAGAGTGGATACTGACCTAAGACGTTAATTTAGTTATTTTAGGATTCTAAAATTTTATTTTCAGTTTTAATTAGAGTTAATTAAGGAACAATATCTTAGTCTTTTATTTTTATTATAATTATGATTTAGTTTCTTTTTTTAAGTTAATTTAAGGAAGTAGGTTTGCTCTATTATAAATAGAGAGGTCTTATAATTATTTTTATAACTTCAATTCAATAATTTAATAAAATTTCTCTTATATAATTCATCTGAAATTATTTATCAAAAATCTCTCTTGTAGAGTCGTTTGGATTAGAGCGTCATCTAATATTGCTTTATGCATTATTAAAAATCTCATTAAATCATTTAGATTAGAATGGATCTAATTACGCTTCAATCAAAGCGTAACCTAATCGCGTTGGCTTGGTCCTATACTAGAATAATATATAGTTTTCCTCATCCTATCAATTCCGGTTTCACTACGCCGCTCCATCAGATACTTGCTAGGTATTTCATACTTGAGGAGATTTCTTTTTAATATGATTGTGAATTTCGGCTTAATCATAGTCAACTGATAACTAAACTAGAGATATTAATTAAATGTGATGACTTGAGGAAATGAGAAATATATATATATTGCTAGGAAAATTCAAAGATTTGGTCGTAAATGAGTGACTATCTTTTAGATAATTTTTAAAATCGTATTCATATTTTAAAATTTGATCAAAAGCATTTAAATTGAATTATTATTATTTTTTTGTTGAGATTAAATTGAATTATTTTGTTGATTTCAATCCCTTTTTTTTTAGGATAAGGTTTTCGTGTTAGGAATTCTGTTACACTCAAGAATAATACAAAGATTTTTTTTTTTAATTGAATTTGAATAACAATTTAGCATCTTCTTAGGTCAATTTTACAGAAGTGCTTTGTTTTAAAGGACTATAGTGCTTTAATTTTTAATGGCAATTCAATTTCCTTCTCAGTTTCCTTCTCAGCAAGGTAAGCGGAATTCATGCACATAAATGCTTTTCATACTTGTCAACGGAAATAAAATTCAAGTTAATCTATAACTCAACAAAAGTAGTTTGAGGAAATGGAGAGCAACGGAAGCCTAAAAAAACCCTTGCCCCTCCACTACTGGAGGACCGATCGACTAAAAAAGCAAAGTTCCGAGTCCAAGGGGAGGATGGTGACGATCCACCTAATTTGTCCTTCAAGGAACAACCGATGGAAACACAAAAAGTGAATGAAGATGAATTATTAGGCAGCGAGGAAAGTTTGGAGATTGATTTGGTGGACGTGGTGGTTGAACGTGATGGATCTTTGCCTTCTATTTCATTTTCGCAAAAAGTCCATGCTCAACTGGTGAAACCTTGACTAAATACAGAGGTGGCTAAAATAAGTAACCTAATAAACCATAAAGTTAGAGTAACACTTGACTTACTGATCAAACTTCATTTAAGAGTGGATAAACCCAATTTAACTTAATAGACCTAATTCAATTTAAAATCGAATTGAAACATTTTTCTTTCTATGCAGAATCAAAATATGGGTATAAACAAAAAGTCATAGGATTATTCTATTCAAGCGTGCCAACTAGTTATGAAATCGCATTGATAACCTCTACTCGTGTCCTAGCTCGTCTGAGAGCTAGATTGGCCTTAATTGTTTGTCTCTTGCTTTTAGCTTTCCTCAAATTAGGTTTGGCTATTTTAAGAGTTTGCTGAGCTTCTTGGAGATCAATGTCACTACTCTTCTCCATATCATTTACTAAAATAGTGATCTCATTATTTCTTATTCTAGCAAAACCATCCATCAGAGCCCGCTATCGTTAACCATTGGTCGTCAAAGCAAATTCTTAAAATACTTATATCTTAAGCTGTGGCATGATTTGATAATATGCCTATTTGTCCACTATTAGTAGATAAAATATTTTCTTTCACTTTTGAACCAACTCATTTAAATTTAAATATCATTTTTTTTAACACTGATTGATGATTTGGTTGGGTAATGAACCCATAAAACTCAATCCAACTCAAGATTTATAAAAATCATAAAAAAAATTAATGTCAACTATTAGTTATTAAATCATAATTGTTTAAATTTAATATTTTCACTAAAAGTAAGTTGATAGATATTCAAATACTATGTCGTATTTTTATTCGATAGATGTTTGGATACAATGGATAACATTTAATGTTATGATGGAGAATTAATGTTTTTTTTTTCTCATATTTGAATTTGATTTTAAGTATCAAATAGGTTTTTTTATGTTTTTTTATTTTTTATTTTAATCAATCCAACCCAATAATTTAAGCGCATGTTTGGTATCCCTCATAACATGAGACTACATTATATGCAATGCAATCTTATGGTTAGCTATAACAAGTTGTAATGCATCATAATATAGCAAATTGTAGCATTAACTAAACCTGATTCTCTGTTGGGTTTAACTATCTTAGATTTTTTTTAGTTGAAGTAGTGATAATTTTTTTGACTACTCTTCCATCTAATTCTCAAATGTTACAATAATTTTTAAATTATTTAATGCAAATAAGTAAATAAGAAACTTTTATTTTTGGACTATTATCTTTTAACCACTTCAGGAATTTTAAAATATAAAATGATTATAAGAAGTGTTGATGCCTATGATTTTTCAACTGTCTTTATAAAATTTTTTATTTCACTACTTTTTCATTGGCATTGTTAGTTGATTGACAATTACACGAATACTAAATCCAAAGGCTTCTATATACCATTGGATATAATCAATGGTATAGATTAATTTTATTAATAAAAATTTTAATTATTTTATAAATATTATGGTCAATTTGTTAAGCGATAAAACAAGTTATTTTAAATTTAAAAAGGGAAAAGAAAATAGAGAAATAATAAAATACAATCTCTCATTTTTATTTCATTAAATTCACTCTAGTTTTATCTTGTACGTCCTTGTATTATTTTTTAAGACTGTCTCTATTCCACAATGATTAGATGAAAGAGATTCTGTAAATTGTTCTTGACAAGCAACCTCATCACTTAATCATATAATCAAATTGAGAAAATAAAGATCAAAGTTTCCGTATGCGTAGCCATGGAAGACGTTTGAGAAAGAATCATCTTCATCACTCTATCTCTCCCTCTCCAATCCAATCTAAAAGAAAATATCAATTGACCATATACATACAAAACCAACAAATTAACCCTAATTATTTTCTTTCTGCAGAACTAAGATGAAGCTTGAGATGAAAAAGATGTAGCCCGAAGCCCATGCAGCTGACCAAGAATCCCTAAACAAGTTTCCAGCTCTCATTTGGGATTCTGCATCTCCATTGCTTCACTTGCATGGTATCTTTCACATGAGAACATAGATGGCGATCTTATTCCAGATTTGAAAATATTTACTAAGTACCCGGATTTATTTGATTTAGCCTAAAAAAATTATTTTTCAGTGCTAAAGAATCTGAACCGCTTTTATTTCAGGTATTAAAAAAATAATATTTACTAGTAATATCTTTTAATTAATTATTGATTTTAGTTAATGAATGATTGAGATTAAAATACTTAAATCTAAGGGTCCATAACAATTCTAAAATCAATGCTCTAAAAACACATACAGCATCATAGAAAAATTAATAATATTAGGGATCTTAACATTTGAGTCTCAACTTGAATCCCAATATTGTGTGTCACTTTTTTATTGGATAATAGATTTCACAACTTACAAAACTTAATTATCTTCCAATAGATAAATGACACATCAGTTGAGACTCAAATTGACATTTAACTATTAGAATGCCTAGCATTATTCTAAAAAAATCCATAAAACAAATATAAAAACAAAATGAGAAAAATAATTCCAAACACAGACAGATAATCATGAAAAACACCTTTAACAAAAACAAGCCTATAGCGCACGAAATTCAAGCCTAACACAAGTGTGGAAAAGAGTGAAAACTGAAGACAAGGACATACTAATTGATAGAAAATTGAGCTTCATTCAAGATCACTCCAAGCAAATCTATCAAGGAAGAATTTAATAGAAAAAATTAAATGGAGAATACGTCAATCACACAACACATGATTTACGTGGAAAACTATAAATTCGGAGAAAAATCATGGCCGTTGTCAAAAGACAACTAGAGCAAAAAATATTCATTATGTGAAAAATTATTACAACCACATTTTCATGAATAATTCTCTCACAGCCAAATCCAAAATACACCTAATTTCTCACTAAACTCAGAAGAGCTTTACCGTTTAAGTGTTGGAGAATTTGAAGGATGAAACACAAAGTTTATTAGAGAAAGTTCAAGAACATTACAAGAACAATTCACACACTCTCACAAATCGCTCTCAGGGGCTTTGTTATACTTCCTTTGCTTTCTTACTCTTAGACTTATATTTCACAACACAATAGCATAGGTATTTATAGTGAATAAAACACAAACATAATCATAACAATACACATCACCTAGCACATTCCACCAACCTTTCATCATAACACCAAACATATTCCACTCACCTAACATCCTCTAAAGGAATCCTTTAATGGCATCAAATGTGTAAAGCTAACCTCCACTCAACATTGTAGACCCATGATGATGAAGCATGATGATAGAGGGCCATGTACAACTCAACACCTTATTATTTTATAAACAAGTTTATTGTTTTCAATACTCCCCCTTAAACTTGTTTCTGTGACTCTAAGTCTTCTTACTTGAGGAGTTTAGTGAAATTATCACCAACTTGTTCTTTGGCTTTATTCTTCTTATTTTGATTGAACAATGCCCTGTAGGAATATGCGTTTAATCTTCTTTTTCGTACTTGTACTTGTTCTCCTTCACTTTCACCATTAATTTCTTTGATTTCCACAGCCAATTGTTTCATAACACCTAATGAATTTCTCAATCTGATAAAATCTTCTTGTTTCAATGGCTTAGTAAATATATCAATTGTTTGATCTTGAGATTTGACATACTTTATTTGTACATCCTTTCTTTCAATACACTCCCTTATGAAATGGTAGCGAGTGTCAATATGCTTACTTCGATCATGGAAAACTGGATTCTTTGATAGGGCAATTGCAGACTTGTTGTCGACAAATATCTCAGTTGGATCTATTTGGAGCAAACCCAACTCCTTCAACAAATTTCTTAGCCAAATTGCATGGCAAACACCTGAAGTAGCAGCTACATACCCAGCTTCACAGGTGGAAAGTGTGACAATTGGTTGCTTCTTTGACATCCACGTGAAAGCAGTGTTTCCCATGAAGAATACAAATCCATAGGTACTCTTTCGATCATCTAAATCTCTACTCCAATCGCTATCGCTATATCCAACAATCTTGTAATCATCAGAGAATGAGTATAATAAGCCAAAATCAATTGTACCTTTTATATAGCGAATGATTCTTTTTGCAGCGTTAAAATGGGTGATTGTTGGATTCTCCATATAGCGACTAACGAGCCCAACGGCATAGAGAATGTTTGGCCTCGTACATGTCAAGTAACGCAAACTTCCAACAAGGCTCTTGAAAAAAGTTGGATCAACTCTTTCTTCTTCGTCGTGTTTGGATAATTTGACTCTGCATTCCATTGGCATACTTACGGGATTGCAATCATACATCTTGAACTTCTTGAGTATTTCCCTTGCATAGCATTCTTGAGAAATGAATATGCCTTCTTCCTTTTTCTTGACTTCAATGCCCAGGTAGTCTACCATTAGTCCAATGTCAGTCATCTCGAACTCTTTCACCATCACTCTCATAAACTCTTCAAATAAGTTTAGATTGCTTCCAGTGAAAATGAGATCATTCACGTATAGGCATACAATCAAGATGTCTCCATCTTTGACTTTGACGTAGAGAGCATGTTCATATGGACATTTGGTGAAGACATTCTCTTTGAAATATTTTTCAATTCTGCTATTCCATGCCCTTGGTGCTTGCTTTAACCCATAAAGTGTCTTCTTCAATCTCAGAACTTTGTCTTCATATCCTTCCACCACATAACCCAATGGTTGTTTGATGTAGACTTCTTCTTTGAGAAATCCATCTAAGAAAGCAGACTTTACATCCATTTGATGAATCTTCCACTGTTTTTAGGCTGCTAAAGAAATGATTAGTCTTATAGTTTCTATTCGAGCTACAGGAGCAAATACTTCATCATAGTCGATGCCAACTTTTTGACTATAGCCTTTTATAACTAAGTTCGCCTTGTGCCTTTCAATCTCACCCTTGACATTTCTCTTCGTCTTGTAAACCCATTTGACACCGATGGCTTTGTGACCTTTGAGAAGTGTAGTAAGTTCCCAAGTGTCTTTCTTCACTATGGCTTTGATTTCTTCATCCATTGTGATTCTCCATTTTTCATCTTGTACAGCTTCTTCAAAGAAAACTGGCTCACAATCAGCAAAGAGGCAAAATAGAGTGAGATTATCATGTCTCTTAGTTACCTCATAGAGATCTTGAAGACTCCTCGTGCATTCTTCAGTTCTTTCATTTAAGAAAGATAGTGGTGAATCTCTATTTGTAGTTGATGCTGGTGAGATAGGTGGACTAACTGGTCTTGTTGTTCTTCTACTACTTGCTCCTTCACTGTCTGTTCATTTTCTTTAAAAGAAAAAAAATTAAGTCATCCATACGAGAGCCAAAATCCGATTCTCCTTCTTCCTCAAAGATTACGTCTCGGCTAATCACGATCTTTCCGTTGTCTGGATTGTACAACTTGTATCCTTTAGAATTGATGTCATAGCCGATGAAAATGAACTTCTCACTTTTATCATCCAGCTTGGCTCTTTTCTCGTCTAGAACATGTACATGGGCAATGCTTCCAAAAACTATCAGATGGGTTATGCCAGGCTTTCTTCCACTCCATGCTTCTTGCAGTGTCTTGCCCTACACACTTCTTATTGGAGATCGGTTGGATAAATAGATTGCACAAGCAACAGCTTCAACCCAAAATTCTTTGGGTAATCTTTTGCTCTAAAGCATACTTCTCGCCATGTCGAGGATAGTTCTGTTCTTTCTTTCAGCAACACCATTTTGTTGGGGGGATCTCGGAACTGTCAAAGGTCGTATTCCATTTTCATCATAAAACTTCACAAATTCTTTGGAAGTTAACTCTCCACCTCGATCAGATCTCATGGCTTTGATTTGGGGTCGACTTTCTTTCTCCACTGCAGCTTTGAACTTCTTGAAAACTTCAAAAACTTCTAATTTTTGCTTTAAAAAATCATCTATGAAAAGAAGGAAGTAGTTACTTTTACTAAAAGAGGTTGGCTTGAATGGACCGCACACATCAGTATGAATAAGCTCGAGTGGCTTCCGAGCTCTTGAGTTTGAATCCTTTGGAAAACTCTTTCTAAATTGCTTGCCAAGTAAACATCCTTCACAAACTTGATTGGGATGATTGATTGAAGGTAGACCTTTCACCTGTTCTTTCTTAATAGTAGCTCTAGTCCACCAAAGTTGAGATGTCCATATCGAAGATGCCAAATCCAAGTTGGATCTTTATAACAAGCCTTGAGACACTTTGCAACATCATTTTGAATATTTAAATAAAACATTCTATTCTTCGACATTCTCACTGTTGTAATTAGGTTTCCTTTGTCATCTCTTAAAAAAAGACTACAATCTTTAAGATGAATATCATAGCCTTTTTCCAAAAGTTGACCTAAACTTAGAATGTTGCTTTTCATATTGGCCACATAGTAAACATTTGAAATTAGTTGGTGGCTACCATCTTTTATGTGAAAAAAGATGTTATATTTTCCCTTCACTGGTACTTTTGAATCATCTCCAAAAGCGATGCTACCATTCACTAATTCATTCATCTCCACAAACATGCTTCTGCTTCCGCTCATGTGATTGCTAGCACCTGTGTCAAGATACCAAGTATTTTCTTGACCTTCATTGTTGTCATTACGTGCTAGTAAAAGTGTGTCATCTCCATCATTCTTCTCTTCAACATACTTCACTTTCTCATCTACTATGTTGCTTGGAATTCTGCACTCTGAAGCATAATGCCCAAACTTTTGACAATTATAGCACTGCACTTGAGATTTTTCATACTTTGATCTTGGATTGTTTCTTCCCGCCCTCTGTTTGAGCTTTCTCCTCTTTCATTATTGAAGGAGTTTTTGTTGTTGAAATTCAAGCCTCGTCCATGACCACGACTCTACCTCGTCCTCGGCCTCTTCCTCGAACGTAGTGCCTTCTCTCGTTGCTGAAGCTTTCTTCTCTTTTCTTTGGATTGATTTCCATCTTGAAGAATTGTTCTTCGATCCCTTGCTTCTTCTTCAGTTTTTCTTCATAAGCTTGCAACCTTCCTTGAAGTTGCTCGATCATCATAGCCTCCAAATCTTTAGTCTCCTCTATTGTTATTACAATGTGGTCAAACTTGGAATCTACTGATCGAAGTATTTTCTCAATAATCCTTAGTTCTCTCAACTCTTCACCATTTCTTTTTAATTCATTAGCAACAGTCACAACTCTAGTAAAGTAATCAAAAATTAATTCTGATATTTTCATGTGTAAGGACTCAAATTCACCTCTTAGTGTTTGAAGACGGAATTTCTTAACTTATTCTGCTCCTTTGTAAGAGGTTTCTAACTTCTCCCACGCTTCCTTTGAGGATGTTGTGCCAGCGATCTTTTCAAAAGCATTTTCATCTAATGATTGAAAGATGAGATACTTTGCTTTGTTCTCTTTCTTTTTTAAGTCTTTCAAATTCTCCTTTTATGCCGCAGTTAAAGTACCTTCATTTTCTGGTACTATAAAGCCCTTTTCCACGACTTCTCACACATCGTGTGCACCCAATAGAGCCTTCATTTTGATGCTCCAATTATCAAATTTGCCTCCACCATTTGCCATATCTCACAAATCGAGTGAGAATTTGGAGATTCTTGTGAAATGAATGAATGCACGAATGAACCCGGAACGTCGAAAAACCTTTGGGAGGTCTCGGATCAACTTTGGTCAACCATCAAGAGTCAACGGTCAACGGTCGGTTCGGGTGACTGACTCGGTTCGGCTTGATCCGGCTGGATACGGCTTGGTCCGGTTCGTTCTAATTCGGCTCAACACGTTTCAACTCGGTGAGTCAACTCAGTTTCTAGACGGAAAACTTTCGACGGCGATTCGGGCTCATCCGAACACCGATCAGGCTGATTCTTGCGGTGTTGCATTCGTCTCGTCGAGAGCTTCGATTTGATAAAGTTTATTAGAGAAAGTTCAAGAACATTACAAGAACAATTCACACACTCTCACAAATCGCTCTTAGGGGCTTTGTTATACTTCTTATACTTTCTTACTCTTAGACTTATATTTCACAACACAATAGTATAGGTATTTATAGTAAATAAAACACAAACATAATCATAACAATACACATCACCTAGCACATTCCACCAACCTTTCATCATAACACCAAACATACTCTACTCACCTAACATGCTCTAAAGGAATCCTTTAATGGCATCAAATGTGTAAAGCTAACCTCCACTCAACATTGTAGGCCCATGATTATGAAGCATGATGATGGAGTATGATGATGGAGGGCCATGTACAACTCAACACCTTATTATTTTGTAAACAAGTTTATTGTTTTCAACATTAAGCTCTTAAACCTTTTAAACTCATCTCTCTTTCGCACAAGAAATTGAATTGCTTCTCAATAATGGATACAAATGAGGGGGGAGAACCCTTTCTTTTATAGCCACCGTGGCTATTATTTATCACTATTTATTTTGTGATTTCTTTCTTTAAACAGTGCCATTTCAAATAGTGCAGCTTAATTTTTTAGAAGTATTGAACTTTTAGAAGCCCACTATTTGAAACTAATTGCGCGGCTCTCGCTCACAAGCAGAAAGCGAAACAATATTATTAGCAAGTAGTAGTCATTAACTCTTGAAACTTGGTATTTTCAAGTAGCCACATTGATGGGAGGGTAGCAGAGAGTACTCTCTGCAGAGTTCAACCAGCTTGGATCTTGATTCTAATTGATGATTTGGGTGATTGCTGTATTGGGCAAGCTTGGAACCACACTTAAGCTGTATATAGGTCTTTGTCTAGCAGCTGTATATAGTCATTGAAGAAGTGTAGATCTAGATATCCATCCGCCTTTAGTTCTGCAAATGTACGGCGACAGTCATTTAGACTATGGATATTTGAATCAACTGGAGCACCCAAAGATCCATTCATCAAATTTTGGATATTTTGGTAAGAGTTAGAAGGAAGTTCGGGAGTGGAGGCTGGGTTTGAATTAGATTTGTATAATGGAAGACTATTATTTATGGCAGTGGCAATGGAACCCCAAGATTCCATTGATTATATCTGGCATATTTTGGCAAGAGCTAGGAGTAAAAAACAGGCTTCTTCTACAGTGATGGCTGCGGGGTTTGGAGTAGAGTATAATGGAGGATTACAATTAGGACCAGGAGCCAACACATTTGACTGATCAGCTGTGTTCACCCAAGATCCAATATTTGGCATAGTTGGGTAAGAATAATAAAAAGAAGCGTTTGTTCAAGAGTGACGGCTTCAGGGTTTGAACTCAAGTGTATCAATGGAGGATTATAATTAGAAAAATTAGAAGAAGAGCGTTGGCGTTTCCTGGAAAATCCAGGATGAATCTCAGAGGTGGACATATTGAGGAGGTTCTTGTTTTCTGAAGTAGAAGATGTAGATCCCCCCGGCTCCTCCACATCTGGCGGTGAACTTTGAATTTAAAAAGGGAAGGAAAATAGAGATATAATAAAATATAATCTCTCTTTTTATTTCATTAAATTCACTCTGGTTTTATCTCTTATGTTCTTGTATTATTCTTGAAGACAGTGTTTGTTCCAAAATAATTAGTTCAAAGAAATTCTGTAAATTGTTCTTGACAAGCAACCTAATCACATAATCAAATTGAAAAACCAAAGATTAAAGTTTCCCTATGGGCAGCCATGGATGACTTTCGAGAAAGAATCATCTTCATCACTCTATCTCTCCCTCTCCAATCCAATCTAAAAGCAAATATCAGTTGACCATATACATACAAATCTAGCAAATTAACCCTAGTTATTTTCTTTCTGCAAAACCAAGATGAAGCTTGAGATGAAAAAGATGGAGCCCGAAGCCCATGCAGCTGACCAAGAATCTCTAAACAAGTTTCCAGCTCTCATTTGGGATTCTGCATCTCCGTTGCTTCAATTGCATGGTGTCTTCCACATGAAAACATAGATGGAGATCTTATTCCAGATTTCAAAATATTTACAGAGCACCTAGATTTATTTGATTTAGCCTAAAAAAATTATTTTTCAGTACCAAAGAATCTGAACCGCTTTATTGTAGGAATTAAAAAAATTTTTATTTACTAATAATATCTTTTAATTAATAATTTAATTATTGATTATATTAAATGAATGATTGAGATCAAAGTTCATAAATTTAAGGGTCCACAACAATTCCAATATCAATGCTGTAAAAAATACAGCATTGTAGAAAAATCCTTATTTTTAACTAGATTTTTGAATTGTTTTCTATATTATTCTTTTCTTTTTCTCTTTTTTATTGACAAAACTTTTAATATAGGGAGAAAATTAGTACTTTAATTAACTAAGGGTTCGTTAGGAATTGCTTTTGGGAGGTTTAAAAGTGATTTTGAGAATTTAAAAGCGAATTTTAGTGTTTGGTAAAAAAAAATTCAAAATTATTTTTGTCAAAATCAGCCTCTCCTACAACTAATTTTAAAATGCAGAGAATTAGTAGGTTTTAGATTCTGATTTTGAGAATTAATTTCATCCGTTAATATAATTCCATAAATATCCTTCTAATTATTACCTAAACCCAAAACCAACCTTATTCAAATTACAAACAAAATCAATATTTCAATAAAATTTAATTATAAAAAATAAATAAAATCAATATAGTATAAATTTTATTTTTAATTAAATTATTATAATACACAATTAAAATTATTGTATATAAATATTTGTATATGTGTAATAAACTTCATCATATATTATGTCTATTTTAGTCATTTAATTTTTTATAGTAATTTAAAGTAAAATTTACCAAATATCTATAACTACTTTCAAAACTCACAGTATTTATGAAAAAAAATTTATTAAATACTTAACTAATTCTCTTCACAGTTAAATAATTTTACAACAAACAGCAATTATTTTAAAAGCTACAACATTACCAAACTCGCCCTTAATCCGTTTCAAAACACAAGGCCACGCCCAATTTGCTTTAACACAAGGACCATGGACTATCCTAGACCATTACTTAACAGTTCAACAATGGCATCCCCATTTTGACTGCATGAACGATAAAATTGAGTCTACCGTTCCATGGATTAGATTGCTAGAATAGGGATGGCAATTTTCGGGTCTGGGTCCGGGTTTGAGTTTCCCAATTCTGATCCATATATTAAATTTCAATACCAAACCCGTATTTAAATTCGAATTTTTCAATTATGATCCAGTCTGGGTTTAACCCGAAAAATTTGAGTTTCCAAAAACTGGGTTTTAAACCCGGATTTTTTAAAAATTATTTGAATTAAAATAAAAATTAACTATTTATAATTTAAAAAAAAATTTTATGACTAAAATTAAAAAAAATTATTTATATTTATATGAAATACTTTAAAAAAAAATTTATATATATCTGAATCCGAGTTCCAAATTTCCAGAACCACTCGGACTTGGACATATCTGAATTCTTATTTTTATATCTGGATCCTGGAAATTTTTTAATCCGATGCAGGTTGAACCCGGCCCGAAAAATATCCGGTTTATTTGCCATCTCTAGCCAGGAATGCCTCTTCACTACTACCACAAACGAATCTTTCGTATGTTGGGCCAGATTATTAGGAAGGTGATTAGAATTGATTACAATACCGAGTTAGCCATAAGAGGTAAATTCGCCTGTATAGCTATTGAGATTGCCCTTAACAAACCCCAGTTTCGTAATTTTTACTTATGGAAAAGTCCAATAGGTAGAATATGAGAATCTACCGACAATATGTTTTATGTGCGGAAGATATGGCCACAAGTATGAAATGTGCTCTGAGAACTTACACCATGCGTACCAAGGGGGGGATTGAAAAATGCTACAGCGCCGTGTGGGGCTGAGGAAAGGACGACAATACTGAGCACCGAGAATAATCTAGTGAACCCCAAATTTGGTCCGTGGATGACTGTTTCTAAGAAAAGGAAAGGAAGGGTTAGCAAGGAAGGTGAGAATTCTAAGGGATACAAACGAGACCAGATTGGAAACTTCAGCCACAGTTCTCGGCTTGAGATTCTAAACAGTGAGATTTCTAAGGAAATAGATTCCACTTACCTTGTTAATACCGCATTGCCTCTACCAAACGGAATCAACCAGATGCGACTTCCAAATACCATGCAAAACACGATAAAAAGAACCTCACTACCTTACAAAGCCGCGTACCAGTTCAAACTTCTCCCATGCATCAATCATGTGCCGAGAAATCCTATATGAATAAGCCATATCAAGCCCACCCATCTTCATCAACAGCCATGCAAGCTCATGTCATGTCACGTGACAAGATTTTCAACTCTAGTAATATACTAATCTCAACTGTCCCCACCATCCCCCCAACCTACAAACCTTTTGGGCTTGGACAAACCCCCTGATCTTGGAGCCATAAATGTGGAGTCAGAAGAAGATGGCTTGGAAGATGGAGATTGTATTGGAGATAGCAGAGAAGACGAGCCTCGCTCTCGGAGAGTATGGTATCGCTAGAGGAGGAAGACGGCATGGACCTTGAACCCCATGCTTAAGTATCGATTTTGTAAGGTTCCTTTCTCCTTTAAATTTTTCTTATTCTTATGAATATCAATTTTATTTTGGAATTGTCAAGATTCTCTTTTTGAAAAACCTTCCTATTAAAAATTTATAGGTGAAGCAGGGCCACACCTAAAATAAAATTGAACAAAAAACAAAGAATAAACACAGAAAAATGATATCAAAAATTAGAAAAAAAATATTTTATTAGTAATATGAAATTACTAAATATGTGCTATTTTAACTCACTACCCAAAACTTCAATACAGTAACTAAAATAATATTTATTATTGTTTTTTTCTTCATTTAAAGAATGTTGCTGCTGCATCCTTTTCTTTCTTCTTCTTCTTATTTCTTTCACTACAACAAAAACAACGTATGATACCATCTAAAAATTGCTACCAAAGGTGAATGGTAGCATTTTCAACAATGTTAAGTTAGTAGGTGTAACTAAAAGTGTTATACATTAGTAACATTTTTTAAATGCTCCAAATTAGTATACATAGCATTGAATTATTGCAATGCAATTTGCTTTTTGTTGCTTTAGGTCAGCCCTATCATCTTTAAAGTGATAGCATTTAGAAAACGCTACCGAATTGTATACAGTTCCTTACAATTGTCTAGCATAACTTTTGTAAAAAGCTACTGAAGCATTTTAAATGCTACAAAAAATTTATATCATGCTATTGTAGCATTTCAATGCTCTTCATTCAATTCATTAACTCAATCCATTCATTTTAGTCACTCTATTTATTAAAAAGAAATTGTACATTGTTCGTTGATAAAATAACAATATCTAAACATCCATAATTATATAATAAACATTCAACTACAAAATATAAAAAATAAGTCTGCAAGTGTCATACTTCTATACTATCTAGTGATCCTTAGAAAAGCACACTATATATTGTCCTCAATCCTCATTCTTCAATACATTTTTGCACAATATCCTTGATTACCTACATTATGAATCTAAAAACAAATAAAAATTTTATTTTATTAATAAAAAAGAAACAAAATCATGGCTTCTTGACAAAAATTTACCATATAAGTACATTACAAAGATTAAAGTATACTTGACTTCAAATCATGCCAACATTCATTAAAACCAATCAACTTTGACATATCATCCATAAATGCTAGGCCATTAAGGATATAATAAATATATAGCATTGTGGCAAAGAAAATGATAAATGTAGCATTAGTAAGTGGGAAATGAAAATCAAATGTTGGAATAAAATCACATGGAAGCCATTTTATTTTTTTTCATATTATATCTATTCAACTAATCTTCTATTCATTCGCTACCAATGTTAGAAATAAATTTAAAAACATTTCATTCATATTTTAAACTACTCAAATGCAACGAGCAATTATGATAACTTAGTTATGTCTCTGCATCAATTAAATATTTTCCTATGTAACAAAAAGTTCTTTTTGAGTATTAATATTCAATAGTAGCAGTGCATTCAATTTCACCTAAAAGAATCATGTATAGATCCTAGTCATATGAATAAAACATGGAGCTATGTGGAATTTTGGAATTTTGAGACTACTTATTAGAACTTTCAGCATCTAATCCCCATTAATGTGCACAATACAAATAGCCAAGCAATATAGGTTTATTAATAACCTTGTTTGTGTCCACTGACCAATTTAATAAGTCAAAATCAAGGTTTATAGCTCAGCAAATAAAACTCAAATACTACCATGAACAAACAAATTTAGATTGACTCTAACCTTCATTCACACCAAGCAAAAAGAAAACCACAAGATGAGACTAAATTCCGCAAGATAAGTCTTACTTATTTATCTCACTTAAGCATCAATTTATTGGAATAATACAACAACAACCATTATTCTAACTAGTCAGAGGGGTTGATATTCACGGGCTTAAATACACAAAAAAAATAAATTCAACTCAATGAGAGAAGTGCCAAAACAATAAAATCAGCAGTACATCCAACAAAAGCAAAACTGAAATTAGTAAAGGAAAGTCCACAGATAATGTGAAATCGTAAAAATCTACCTTAATTGAAGTCTATGCTCCTTTAAGTTGTTAATGCTATCCATAAATGTCACAGCTCTGCAGAAAATTCTGGCTGTTAAAGATTAATTCTTTTAGCTTGCAGGTTGCAAATGAATCACTATATGAGAAAACAATCAACAGATTCCCCCTTCTAGAAAATAAAGGAAATTGATGTGCCCTACACAATCTCAAAACAAAAATCAACATATAGGAAAATGAATTTACTCAATCTTCTATTATCTGATTGATATATACAATTTCATATTGTTAAGGCACAAATGAGAATTTTCACGGTCTCTCCTAAATGAAAAAAATAAATAAAATAAAATAAAAATGTAATCAACATGAGAAATGCTATATTAAAAATTGAAAACCGTAAATCCACTAAATTAAATAAAAAAAATTGAAGCTTACATGTAAATATAAATGAGAAAGCTTTGAGGAGAGATCTTATAGTAATAAGCTATGAGACAAAAGTGATTTACCAAAAGAACTTATTGATTTTGAGAGTTTATTTAAGTTATAAAATCAGGGAAACAAAAGAAATTGATTAAATGAAGAGATTTTAAGATTAATCCAAAGAGAGGAAAAAAAAAAAAAGGGATTAGGCATTGGGTTGTCCTATTATAGAATAGAAAATTTTCGAAAAAGAGAGTGCTCACATGTTTCTAACTTTGGTGGTATGTTTATATACTTATTTTTTTTCTTTTTTGTAGCATTTTTCAAGTCTTAGAAAGGTGTGCTTTTTTTTATTGCATTTTAAAATAGCGACATAAGTTTCTACACATTATAATTATACTAACAACCAAAAAAAGTAAGAATTTGAGCTGGGAGTTTAGAAATCGACTTGAGGTTTTAGATAAAGGGTCTTTTATTTGGGATATACTCGAAAAAAGGACTAAATTCTGCAGTGATAAGACTAAAAAAAAATACTTACCTATAAAATATGATCCTTTACTAAACGGACCTTATTGTGGAAGAACCAAAAAATTCTTTTCACCCCTAGTCCTAAATCCAACTTATTTAAAAAATAAGATAATAATGCTTTGGATAAATAAGATTCACAATCTAATTCTTATTAATGATTCTCCCGAATTTGAATATACGGTAGATCGATTTAATCAAAAATCATTTTCAAGCGAAGAAGTAAAGTATTTATTTATAGAACGGATCAGAATGATTGGGCGTAAAGCGTCTGTAGATGGCTTTTTAAGTCTGCCGTCAAATCTCAGGGCTCAACCCTAAACAGGCGGTGGGAACTACCAAGCTGGAGTACAGTAGGGCAAAGGGAATTTTTGGTGGAGCGGTGAAATGCGTAGAGATCGGAAAGAACACCAATGGCAAAAGCACTCTATCCATTGATTCTCTTCCAATTGGTTGGACCATAGGTGCGATGATTTACTTCACGGGCAAGGTCTCTAGTGCAAATCCATGATGGCCCAGGTACGCTAAGGAAAAGAATAAAAGAAAGAAAGAAGGGGAACGGTGATTGGATTGATGATAAAATAGAATCTTGGGTTATGAACAGTGATTCGATTGATGATATAGAAAGAAAATTCTTGGTTCAGTTCTCCACCTTAACCTGAACGACAAAAAAAAAAGATTGATCCCCGAATTCATTAATTAGGCAGGAGGATTCATTTGTACAGAATAAGAAAGAGCAAATTAATCTTCATAAATTCCAAAAATTCATCGTAAATATAAAATATTTATCGAAATAAAAATGTGGGAGAGATAAAAAAAGATGCAGGATCGCATCTTTAATGCACTTGCTAGTACTAGTACATCTGAGACTTCTTAATTGGCTAATTGTAAATAGCCACAGGACTATAGAACAAAGGATTATCCCAGACCTAGATAATCTTCGAAATAGAAGTAGATCAGTTTCGAGTTAATGGATACTCTGAAATAGAACGAAAAAAATTCAATTTGATTAATTCAACTTATAATACTTTGGATCAATTAGAAAATTATAAAAATGAAACCATTAATTTTGAACAACAAAAAACAATTAATCAAGTCCGACAACAGGTTTTCCAACAAGCTTTACCAGGAGCGCTCGGAACTCTAAATAGTTATTTGAACAAGGAGTTACATTTACATACCATTAGTGCCAATATTGGAACAAAGGATTATCCCAGACCTACACCGAGGTATTGACGGTAATTCTCAAATATCTCATAACAGAATTGGATATGATGAGATAGAATGCAATAGAAACAAAGACACAGGGAATCGGTTACCTACTTTAACGATCAAAGATATCCAAATAAGAATATCCACGCCCAGACTGATAAACTATTCATACCAAACGGGTTATACCCATTGATAAGTTGGGAAGAGTTTAACCATAGATAATCTCTTAACCATCCCATCAAATAAGTGGAAGATTCATTAAACTGTGAGGCATTACAGGTTATTCGTAGAAGCGGCATCCTTTTAAATTTTGTACGGGATGTAATCCCTATGCCAGACAATGGCTGCAGACCCCCTAGAAAAAGACGGGTGTAGAAATAAACATTGAAGAGATTTCAAGAGAAATAAATGACTCAATGATCTGACAAAGAATAGTACTATAGTTCGAGAGAAAGTAAAGTATCTACTCGGACACTGTAGTGGAAGTGTGTTAAATCAAAAGCAAACAGTAAGCATCTTTATTATGGGCACTTTATTTTGTCTCCACTTATGAAAGGTCGAGCCGAGACAATAGGCATTAAAATAAACCAAATTTGATTCCAAAATATTCAGTTTGATAGTCAGCTACTAATTCTTCTGCCGCTTCTATTAAATCAAAAGTTAATCTTCAAAATAGAAGCAGATCAGTTTCGAGTGAACAGATACTCTTAGATAGAATGAGAAAAATTCAATTTGATTAATTCAACTTACAATACTTTGGATCAATTAGAAAATTATAAAAATGAAACCATTCATTTTGAACAACAAAGAGCAATTAATCAAGTCCGACAACGGTTTCCAACAAGCTTTACAAGGAGTGCTCGGAACTCTGAATAGTTGTTTAAACAAGGAGTTACATTTACGTACCATTAGTGCCAATATTGGCATGTTTGGGGCGATGAAAGAAATAAAAAATGCTACTAATGGAATATAGAATACAATAAAAGTAAAATATTATCACTTAAACATTTAATTGTAGCATTTTTTTAAAATGTGTTACCTAAAATTAAAGTTTTACAGCATTTTGTAAGAAAATGCTACTACATAATGCTACTAAAAGTGATTTTTGTTGCAGTGTTTTTCAAAAATTGTTGCTGCTTCTATATATTTGTTGAATGCATACTTCTAGAATTGTGTTGAATGCATGCATGCAGTTTTTGTTGACACTTTCAACACTCTTATAAGCATATATAAGCCTAGCATTGTGGCTATTCTCGAATCTAAGATCAGTGGATAAAAAGAGGATGGTTTCATTTTAAAAAACGGCTTTGACAGGTCCCACAGAATTGAAGCTGAGGGTTTTTCTAGGGGTATTTGGATACTTTGGAATAACATTATTGTTATTGAGGTTGTAAAGAACCACAAACAGTATGTTCATTTTAAAGCAGCTGACGTTCATGGGAATTGGACTTGGATAACGGCGATCTATGCTAGCCCCATTCGTACTGTTAGAAACCGTCTGTGGAGTGAGTTAGAGGTGCTAGCCAATTCTGTCCAAATCCCCTGGCTCCTTGGAGGCGACTTCAATACTATCCTGCATGTTTCAGAGAGGTAGGGTGGAGCTAGTAGAAGATGTGGGGTTTGTAAACGTTTTAGTAATTGGTTTCATGAAAATCAGCTGGTTGATTTGAACTTTAAGGGAGCTAGTAGAAGACGTGGGGTTTGTAAACGTTTTAGTAATTGGTTTCATGAAAATCAGCTGGTTGATTTGAACTTTACGGGCCCCAATTTCACTTGGTCTAAGGGCTCCCTTCATAAACGGTTAGACAGGGCCATTTGCAACGACGAATGATCACTAAATTTCCTGAAGCTACGGTTTTTCAACTTCTGAAGATTCATTCGGATCATAGGCCAATGCTCGTGTTTTAAAAATAACAAGTGCAATTTTAGTGGAGCTAAACCTTTTAGGCTCATGGCCTCTTGGTTGACAGTCATTACTTTCAAGAAGTTCGTTGCAAGCCATTGGAATCAATCGCTTGATTATCTTCAAGGTCAGAATATTTTTGTGGTTAGAGTCAAGAAGTGGTATAAGGACGTCTTTGGGGACATTTTCAAATGAAAAAAAAAAAAAAAGCCTTCTAGCTCGAGTAGGTGGGATCCAGACAGCACTAGAAAACCATCACTCAAACAATGCTTGAATCCAGATTGAAAAGAGGGTTGAAGGATGTTTTAACACAAGAAGAACTTCCGCGGTATCAAAAATCAAGGAGGGACTGGATTGCTCATGGGGATAGAAACACGTCGTATTTCCATCGAAAGACTATTAGCCGAAGACGGCACAACCGCATTGAAGCCATTAAAAATAGCGAAGGGAATTGGTTGTATGATGCGGATGCTACCAAAATGCACGCTGTCCATTATTTTTCTAATTTTTTTTCTAAAGATACGGACGAGAATGTTAAGTACCCAATTATTGAATCTTTTCCTCACATTGATGAGTGGCGGATTGGTAATCTTTGTAGAGAAGTAGAAAGGAAATAAAGTCAACAATTTATAGTATGAGACCTTTGAAGTCTCCGGGTATTGATGGACACCATGAAATTTTTTACCAAACAAAATGGGATGTGGTGGGAAAGTCTCTGTGCAATATGATTAAAAGAATTTTTAATGGTCACACGGTTCCAAAGGAGATCAATTGAACCCTTCTTGTCTTGATCCCAAAAACAAACAACCCTGACTGCATGAAGTTGTTTCGGCTCATCAGCCTTTGTCCAGTGAGCTACGAGACCATTATTTAGATACTTGCGAACCGTTTAAAGGAGTTCCTTCCGGATCTTATTGGACCAACTGAGACAAGTTTCGTCCCTGCAGGTCTGCATATTACGGAAAATGTTGCAATGGCTCAAGAAATTATCCACTCTATGCGGAGGAAAAGGGTTAAGACGGGATTCATGGCAATCAAGGTGGACCTTGAAAAGGCTTACGACCGGCTTCGTTGGGACTTTATACATGACCCGCTGATTGAAGTGGGTTTGCCAAAGGACTTCATTAGGGTGACTTTGGAATGCATCACTACAGCTAAAATGCAGATTTTATGGAATGGGAAGCTTACTGAGGAATTCTGTCCGTCTAGGGGCATTCGTCATCCATTATCACCGCATATCTTTGTCCTGTGCATCGAGATGCTTAGTCATGGGATTAATGGAGGCCAGTGCGACTCTCTCGGCGAGGAGTACCCTTGACACACCTGTTTTATGCTGACGATTGCTCCTTCTCTCAGAAGCTTCTTGTGAGCAGGCTCGGGTTATCAATTCTGTCTTAGATGTGTTTTGCAGAAGTTCAGGAGCTAAAGTCAGTAAAACAAAAACCCATCTCTATTTTTCTAGGAATTTCAACCACCTGGATTCACCAGATATTGGTGAGATTACAGGTTTCTCTATTACTAGTACCCTGGGGGAATATCTTAGTTTGCCTTTATTACATAGCAGGGCTGCCAAAGAGACTTATCAGGAAATTGTTGATAAGGTGGATAAGAAGCTATCGGGTTGGAATGCAAGACACCAGTCCTTTGCTGGTAGAATGACATTGACTCAAACAGTCATTCAGGCAATCCTCATCTATACAATGTAGACCACAAAATTGCCTATGGGGGTTACTGAGAAAATTGCTCAAATTTGTCGTAGATTCATATCGAGTAGTACAGAACAAAAACAAAAGCTCAACCTCATCAGCTGGCCATGGTCAAGTCTTTGTCAACCTAAATTGTGTGGGGAGCTTGGACTCAAGAACCTCACACTCATGAACGAGGCGCTTCTAATGAAGATTGGCTGGAGCATAGTGGTGTAAAGTCTGCGAGACTAAGTATGGTCTGAACACGAAAAATTTACCCACCACTTTAAATAATACAACTGGCTCTTACTTGTGGAAAGCCATTGGCAATATCTGGAAGCCTGTTCTCGATGGTATTCGTTGGGCAATTGGGAACGGGAAGCAAGTTCGCTTTTGGAAGGATTGTTGGGCTGCTGACAATATTTTATTAGAGAAGCAATCTATTCAGCCTGTCCCTATTGAATTAGAATCCAAGTATGTGGCTGAACTTATTACACCAGATGGCACATGGGACTGGCACTCTTTTGAGCATCTCCTTCCTAATAATATGCTCTTACAAATTGCCTTAAAGCCTCCAAGCGTGAATGACGGGGATGATCAAATCTTTTGGGCACACTCTAATTCGGATATATTTACAACAAAATCTGCCTATTGTTTTCTAAAAAATCACAGCCCAAATAATGAGGATGCTGCACGGAACTCTGTTTGGAAGTGGAAAGGCCCTCATCGTATACGTGTGTTCTTGTCGACGATTATGCATGGAAGACTCAAGACAAAGGAAGAATTGTAGAGTTGCTTGAAAACCACCCAGTCATGCCCTTAGGGCAAATTCAGGAGAACTGGTATGCACTAGATGAAGAAAAAAGGAGTAGCCTTTAATGCAACAAAACGAGATTCTACAGATACGACTCTCTGGGACAAAATGCTTAGGCATCCAAGTTTGAAGATCATGCAAGCCCTAAAGAATAATTAGGGAATAAACCTAACTAATTGGATTGGGAAACTATCACCTTGTGTTTAATTTCATTTTAGGAAAGAACTCTAAAATACCTTTTAAATTGACTACTAAAATAATGGAATTTCTGCTACAAAAATGGTAGTATAATTTATGTGACCCCATAAATTATATCATATTTGTATATAATTTTAGTAGATTTTGCTGGTTGTTTCTGCTGAAATGAAAAGTTTTATTTTGTAGAGTGATTCATTAACTTCCAAAAATAGGTGGAGAACTAGTTAAATAGGAAGATTAAAATTTTACAATGCAATGAAGATGGAGAATTTAACTCGATGGCATTTTCTCTTCATTTGGAACATTGTGGAATCATTCAGTATCTTGCCATTACACGCCTGACAAAATGGTGTAGCAGAATGCAAATACAGGCACTTAACAAAAACAACTCTCACCATTATGTTTTAATGTGTCTTTACTAGAAAATTTAAAGGTTGAAGCATTTGTAACTGTTTTTTATCTCATAAATTAGATGCCTCTTGCAACTTTGGAAATGAAAATCTCTTATAAAAAATTATTTAATAAGTGTCCTAGTTATACTGGAATCAAAATATTTGGTTTCCGATGAGTCCCATACCTAGGGGGCTATATAGCAAAAAATAGTATGAGAAAGCTTTGCCTTGTGTATTGATTGGTTATAGTCCTTTCCATAAATGATATCAATGTCTAAGTATAAAAAAAAAATAAAATAAAATAAAAATCGAGTTTACATGTTAATATATTTAATTTTCAACGAGGATGTTTTTTAATGTAATGATAAACTAACACCTATTTCTTTTTTACAGGAAATAATGGCCACGTTTCCTCACTTTGATAAGTGGATTCCAAAATTAGTTACAACTAAAATTCCTAATGCAGTAATTGAAGGTCCACAGGAGCTGGAGCTGCATGCAAATCAAAATACTACGACGGATCCATAAAAGTCACTTGCAAATCAAAATATCATTATTCCTTGCGCGGCATCCGTATGTCCATGAGAATCCTTTGGAAGCACGGACTCATCACATCAATCACCTATTCTTTGGATTTTCCATTCTACCCTCAGTGAATTGTCTTAATCCCAAAATGTCGTCAATCAAATTTTATTTTTATTTTATTTTAGTCCATATAAAATTATAAAAATACTCATAAATTTTGTATTATTTACAAATAAGTCCAGTGATAACAATAATAATATTAAATTTTATTTAATTTTATTAGTTAAATTATTATTATTATTAATTTTATTTAATTATTATTATTGTTGTTATTAATTTCATTATTATTATAATCAAAATTAATTAATTTTATTTTTAATTATTTTTATTAAACAAAATTAATGTCAATATTATTAGTATTAATATTATTAAACTTTATTATTATTTAATTATTATTATTATAAAAATTATTTAATTTTATTATTATTATTAATTTCATTATTATTATTATAAAAAAATTAATTAATTTTATTTTTTAATTTTTTTATTATTGTCATTAATGTCAATATTATTAGTATTAATATTATTAAACTTTATTATTATTTAATTATTATTATTAAAAAATTGTTTTATTTTATTATTTTAATTATCATTAATGTCATTATTATTATCATTATTTAATTATTGTTATTGTTATTAATTTCATTATTATTATAATCAAAATTAATTAATTTTACTTTTTAATTGTTATTATTATTGTCATAAATGTCAATATTATTAGTATTAATATTATTAAACTTTATTGTTATTATAAAAATTGTTTAATTTTATTATTTTAATTATTATTACTATTATCATTAATGTCATTATTATTATTGTTGTTTAATGATTTATTTATTATTATTGCTGTTGTTGTTGTTGTTGTTGTTGTTATTAATGATAAATTTGTTATAATCAATTATTATATTAATGTTAATAATATTTATGACAATAATTAATTAAAGACTTTTTAGTAATTTAAAATAATCTAACTCATTCTGATTCCGATTTGAAAGTAAAGTAAATATATTAATGGCAATCCAACTCATTCCGATTCTAATTCCTACAGGTCAAGTAAATAACTTATTATGATTCTTATTCCTTATTCTCATTCCTGCCCATTCTGATTCCAATTTAGTAAGCGCACCATTAATGTATTTACTTTGTCTTGTAATAGAAATTAGAATGAGTTAGATTGGAACAAATTATTGAAAAATACTTAATAAACTATTGTCATAATTATTATTTTATATTTTAATTATAGTGATTATTTAAACAAATATTATTATTATAATTAATATATTAATATATTATTAATATTTGAATAAATAATCACAATAATTAATATACTATTATAGTTAATTATTTAATATACTATTATAATAATTATTAATATACTATTTTAATTATAGTTTGTATCTAAATTTTAGCATATTTCATATGACAACATAATTGTATTCGAAATTAAAAATTAAGAGAAAAAAATATTTGATTTGGTAAATCAAGAAAGTTCAAAACCCAAAGAAAAAATAGACAAGATTAATGAAAAATTTGAGTGAAGCAAAGATTTTTGAATTCTCTAATAACTAAAAAGTTGATGAAATTTGTCTTTAGGAAAGTAATTTGATTAAAATTGATTTTATGTTTAAAAGAAAATTTCTCCATGTTAAGCCTTAGGGTTTTAGAATTTAAATTTAATCTTAGGGTTTTAGAATTTAAATTTAAAGATTTTTTTTATTTTTTTGCGTCTCTGAATCCATATGACAAGTCAGTTTATAAAATTAAACATCCGACTAGTTGTATGACATATCTAATTATCATGATTAATTTAGCTATCTTTAAATATTTTGCATTTACACTATTTGAGTTATTCACTGTTTATCATCTTATTGCATGCATTAAAATGGTTTTAGACATTTCAGGATCAAGAAATATCCTTAGAATCGGTCAAATTTTGACCAGACATCAAAATGGATGCATAAATCAACTGCACCATTACAGATTGGAAGCAGCCAATTGCTAGATGAGCCAGTTAAACACTTGGTTTGAAAAAATTGTTTTCGAATGCACAAACAGGTTTGGTAAGCACAAAAGTTTTATTCAAATTGAAGCATATAGCCGCTTAATACACTTGTTAGTGCTGATTAAGTGTAAATGTTTTTACCCACGTATATGTAAATTTTAATTATAGTATATACTTAAAATTTTAGCATATTTCATATTATAATATATTTGTACTCAAAATTAAAAACCAAGAGAAAAAATATTTGATTTGGTAAATCCTGAAAGTTAAAAACCTAGAGAAAAAATAAGCAAGATTAACGAAAAAAATTGAGTGGAGATGAGAGGTTTCAATTCACCAAGAACTAAACAATGATGAAATTTGTCTTTAAGAAAATAACTTGATTAAAATTGATTTTATGTTTAAAAAAATTCTAACTGTTAGGGTTTAGGATTTTAGAATTTAAATTTAAAGTTTTTTTTTTGGGGTTTCTAAATACTTATGACAAGTCGGTTTATAGAATTACACACATCCAACCAATCGTATGACATATCTAATCGTCTTGATTGATTTAGTTATCTTTGATGTTCAAATGCTTTGCATTTAGACTATTTGAGTTATTCACTGCTTATCATTACATTGGAAGCATTAAAACGATTTTACGCACTCAGAGATCAAGAAATATCCATGGAATTGGTCAAATTATAGTCAGACAACAAAATAGGAGAACAATTCAACCGCGTTATTACAAATTGGAAGCAGCCAACTGCTAGATGAAGCCAATTAATCACTTGATTTGAAAAAATTATTTTTTCGAATACGTAAACGGGTCTGGCAAGGACAAAAGTTTTGTTCAAATTGAAGCGGTTGTCCACTTCATTGAGTATACTTGTTATTGGTCATTTAATATACAAGCTATTTTAATTATAATTTGTATCTAAAATTTTAACATATTTTATATTATAATATATTTGTAATCAAAATTAAAAACTAAGAGAAAAAATGTTTGATTTGGTAAATCCTAAAAGTTAAAAACCCAGATAAGCAAGATTAATAAAAAAAAAAAAGTTGAGTGGAGCGGAGGTTTTTGAATTCGCAAAGAAATAAGCAATTGATGAAATTTGTTTTTCAGGAAAGTTATTTTATATTATAATATATTTGTAATTAAAATTAAAAACTAAGAGAAAAATGTTTGATTTGGTAAATACTGAAAGTTAAAAACCCAGATAAAAAATAAGCAAGATTAAAAAAAAAATTGATTGGAGCGGAGGTTTTTGAATTCGCAAGGAAATAAGCAATTGATGAAATTTGTTTTTCAGGAAAGTTATTTTAGATTGGGATTAAAAGGATTTCATTTTAGATTAGGATTGAAAGAACTTTTCTTCTTCAATAAATTGGTCCAATATGCCGATCAATTGCCTTGGATACTGGGCATCTATAATCGGTCACATAAACAAATTCATGTCTTCTTATCTACGACCTCTTTCACAAACGCAAGTACAACGTTAGACCCAGTACTAAAGGTTTGTTTAAGAATAAGAGAATAAGGCTTTTTACACATAAGTACACCGTTAGACCCAGTACTAAAGGACTGTTTTAAGAATGAGAGAACAAGGCTTTTTGCTACCAATAATGGTTGGATACTTGTTGCCAAGAAGAATTACTACCAAATCCACATTCTGTATGGAATAAAACTAATTCACTCTTCTTATACACTTATCCGTTTGATTTAGGGATGATGAAGCATGATAGAGCGATACTGCGAGATTTTTGTGCTGAGAGCGAAACAAAAAAAGGTCTCCAACAGCATATGTAGAAGAAGACTAATTGGTGGTGGTGGTGGTGATTGGATCGGGTATTGGTTTGATATTGAAGAATTTGAAAAAAACCCAACGAGGATACGCTTTTGTTACCAGATAGAGATGTTTTTTCGTCGGGATATACTACACTTGCAAGGAGTTGTCTACTATTCTTTGAATGTTCCTACGATCGTAGCTTTCGACGTTGCCCTGAAATAGTATGAAATTCTTCCATATCCTCATATCGATGAACAGTTCATTTACTCTTGACTAACTAATTGACTTAGGATTAGGTCGTGACAGCAATAATAGTTTATTAATAGCAGTCAAGAGTTCTAATCCAGGACTCATATTCTTCATAGGTTTGATCTATCAGAGATGAAATAGTCTCAAGTTGAAAATAATAGTGGCTTAATAAAGGACAAATCATTGTTCTTGTGTTATCATCATTGCACATCATTACTACTTTAAGTGGAAGATGAAGATTATGCAAGTGATTTCAGGAATAAATTCCATTCCTATGCATGCTGGCAGGAAAAATGACCCCAAATTTTAGAATTTTATGCTGGCAGACTCCAGCAATATACCTGGATTCAACCTCCTGATTTTCATCGACTTCCAATTTTTGTGTGCCTACGTTTAAAATTTTTTGTCTCATGTTTAATTCTTCTGCCAATTCACAATGCATATAATCACATACATAACTTGGAGCAATTGCCCCAGCAGCTAAGCGTAAACTAAGATTACAATTGCTGCGATAATGGTAAAAGAAAAGTTCATTAATTGGAGCAATCAAACTAACCACTTATGTTATTAATTATTGTGCTAGCAGTTCTATTAACTAAAATAGCAACGTAATACAAGAAAGAGAAGATATACATACTTGGCAAGAGTTTATTAAGAAGTGGAATTACATTTCCAAGATGAGTTTGCTTCTGATATTTTGCTAGCTGGAGCTCTCTCCTGCCTTTCTACGTAAGATGAGGGAAACCAACCAGCCTTGTCCTTGCATTGTGAATTCTAGGAGGAAAGACATATGGTGGAATCTAGAAGTACTGAAGTAGGTTCAGGAAGGAATATCACTTGGCAAAAAAAGGACCAGAAACTCAATCCCAATTATTATTTTTTTTCTGAATTTTAATTCCTCTTTCTCCAGAAATGTCACTTGGCAAGTGTAACATTACTTTCAAAAAGGGCATATAAAATTTCTGTAAAACCTTACCTTGACTTTGTTCCTTTGTATTAGTAACTTTAAATGGAATAATAATAATAATAATAATAATAAATAAATAAATAACAATTTTCATAATTGGACTAAACCAAATAACAAAAGGACAGATGCCCCAAGGGTGTGGTCGGGTTGGTTACCATGCTCGCCGTAGAGCCGTGGCAACCCGAGTTCGATTCTTGGGGGTGGGAAGGGGGAGTTAAAATTGTATTTGGTCTTACTCGCCCCCCTTTCCTTTTAAAAAAAAAAAAAGAAAAAATAACAAAAGGACAGATTAGAACATCTCATCTCTTCAAAGTTAGCTTAACTAGAACAACCCCATCTCTTCCTTAAGATTCTTAACTGCTTCACTAACTCCATCCTGAAAGAAGCACAAGTTCGTGAAATTTTTTTTCAGTAATGGAGCTCACAGAAAAAATAGTGAACCAATAAATTTACAAGATGCTGGCTACAACAATTCCAACAGCAATGCATTCAACCAAATTTATAAAATAAATAAAAACAAGAACTTGAACAAAAGAAATACAGAAACTACTATAATTCAACTCAAACTCAGCAACTGACATATTTGATAAGTGAAAGCACCTAGTTGACAACCAAATCGTATAAAAAGATAATTTGATGTAAAGAAAATCCAATTTAATGCAGATATGAGATAGGAAAAGAAATGACTCTTAATGCGGCAACCAACCATATCATTGATAAAGCTGGGAACAAGAAGGTACTTTAATATGCATTTACCTCAACAGAGATTCTTTCAGCAATCTCTTTTGCACGTTCTTTGACTTTAGGAGATAGTGCATACTGAATGGCTTGTGATAGTGCTTCTGCAGCTTCTTTGATGCTAGTGTCGTCTGCTTTATCTGGAACCAAGTGATTACTTTTCAGTGGTTCTGGGGCAACTCCAAGCCAAAACATCCTCTCGGCCCAGTAGAACTGGTCCAGCATGAATGGACATAGTATCTGACATCCAATATCCATAAAGGAGACTGATAAATGAGTCAAAATTATAGCATACAAGTACTATCACAAAAATAAAACTAGAGAAAGAAAGGTAACAACAATGAACTAATATTCTGGCAAAGAAACTATCACTCATAGGCAAAGACAATTTATACCATGTTTTGACTCAATGAGCTCAATGAAGTCCAGAAAGTTACAATAAATATTGATTTACTACCCTGCCTGTTCTAGACGTTAATCACTGTTGCTGGGTTAGTCAGGGAAAGCAATTATATATATATATATATATATGCCTTACAAGAGAGCAAAAGTGATCAAAGGAGAAATTTATCCCTAAATTCTTACTACAAATACATGGTAAACAAAAAAGGCATCAACAAAAGGTAACATTAGGGAAAAAAAAAATCTCTGTTGAAGACAATATTCAACCAACCACCGTTGGAATTCAATCAAAAAACTGAAACCAAACAGTGTGTGTCACCAGCATTAGGGCAACAAAAATGATCGCACTTTAGCATTTCAACCAATACAGTAAAATTGTGTATCGATACAACACAGTATGTACCTTATTTCCAAATTAAATAAATCAACAATTAACAAGCTCATTTCCTTCTTCCACATATCCGGAAAAAGTGATATTTTCAGAACTGGAGTATATTCATTATAGTTATTCCTTCTGGAAGTTAGATTTAAAAGGAAAAAAGAAAAGGAGAGAAAATGGGTTTGCAGTTAATTATATTGGCAGAAGAATTCCTATCAACATTAAAATTCCATGAGGTTGTTGAATTATATAGGTGTTTCAATTACAATGGTTAGGTATGAATGGCTGCCTTTGTACCCAAAGATTTTTCAACAGTACTAAAAATATATTAAAAGAAAGTTGTACATAAAGAAACAAAGTGTTTAGAAATCAACCTGAGGAATTCCTGCATGTAGTGCTGCTGCAGTAGATCCACTGGTTTGAAATTGAAGATAAGTAATGCAAACACGTAAATTAGCTTTATTGTAGTTTGCACTTCTAATTTATATCAAAAGGAATCACAAAATAGAAAGCTCTCACCTTCCTCCATGATGAATTGCAGCCACACATCTTGGAAGCAAATACTTGTAAGGTACCATTCTGGTTTACAAGATAACAATTGAAAAGAAAACATCAAATTCCATGCACAAAATGAACAGAAGGGAACTAGTTGACTAAGATAATCATTTAGTAGTCAACCAAAAAGGAGCAGTTGTCTAACTCTCAGGACTTTAGTTACTCTAGTTACACAGTCAGATTGCCCTTTTCTCCACTATATTCATTTCCATTACCATGAAGTCAACTATTTTATATATTTTATGAGTTGATTTATTTCATGACACTAGTTCAATTAAGATTGCATGCCTTACAAAGCTCCATTTGGAGAAGTCCTAATGGAAGTTTAAAAAAAAAAATACTATGAGTGCATTGCTATAGTAATTTCACAAAGAGGGCACCAAGGTCCCAAGTTTCCACGAGTCTCATACAGAGACATCGACGTTTCTAAAACCAGTCTATAATAACAGAGTAGAAAATGGGTTAAATCAAAAGTAATTGTAAATTCACTTTTTTGTGATCTAATCGCAAGAAATGTTGCTTAAATCAGCAAGGAATGTCATTGACACCAGAAAAGATTTCAGTACAAGTGATAGCTTGAGATCATGTTTCAGACAGCTAAATCTTCACTGGTCAAATTGTCTAACCAACACTAGGGCCTGTACATCTATGTCATGAAAAGAAAAACTCAGAATGTATATCGTACAGCTCTATTTTTGTTGCTCCATAAGTGAATAAGCTTTCACCTTCATTCTTCGGGTATCTTAGCCCAAGTTCAATAACAATTTAGGATATACTGACCCAGAAAAGCAGAAAAGCTTGCCATCAAAGATAGAGATCCCATATTGAGTGATTACTCTTTGAGTCAAAACTGAAGATGTTCCAGGAGCCATCAATCGGATAGCTACATCTAAAGGTTCATATCCAGATGTGAAAAGGACAAATCTGTAAATTGTGGTGTGTAGAACAGTTTGTAAAACCCGAAGAAATGCTTCAGGATTCTTTAAAAAACCCATGCTGCAAGAAGAAAAGAGAAATGTGACTCAGTACAGGACAAGTAATTAAAGTTCCAAGTCCAAAGGCACCAATTAAGGAGAAATTATCCCATCAAACACAAGCATTACACTTTTTAACAGGCCATGCTTAGAGGGATTACATTTTTATCAGCTGATATACATGGTTTTCTAGTAAAAAAATGAAGTAGAAATATTTTGAGAAACCAGAAGATAAAATCCAAATACGGACCACAAAGGTACAGGGAAAGTATACAAAGGTTTTAAAACAGTTAACTAAAGACAATCAGGAGATCTAGGTGAGGAACCTGCCTTGCAACAGAGCTCAGTCCCACAAAAATAGGTGGCATTGAATTAGCAGCATCCATGAAAGCTTGCAGTCCAATGTGAGATGCACACAATCTATTATTTGCATCCAACAAAAATGCTGAAAGCTCTCCACACTGCTTACATGAGTACTGCCATGAATTAGGGAGAAACCAAAAGCCACAAATCCGAACACTTGACGGCCAGTAATCTGTTATTGTGTTAATATTAGCAAGGTGATTAAAAAGGACAAAGGAATCTTGACTAAAATAGGAATTAGTCATTATTAAGAAGAAAATCTTTTGTAATAAAGGGAAAGGCAATTTTTAGCTTTGATGAGCATGACCTATTTACACTTTTTATTTTTTAGGGGGGGGATCACAGTTGCTTGAATATTAAATCTTTTTGAGTTTTATGGTTTGTTCACAAAACTGATTTTCGTCAAGCTCCTACTAAGGTTGCAGTCAGAAAATATTTCAAAGAGGACAAGAATTTTGAAAGATATAAGGAAAAAAATTATTATCAATAATAAATAAACATATCACGATATTATGAAAATTAACTTTAATTAGCTCAACAATGTACTTAATTTTTCATACAAAAGTATTTTTGAGTGTTATGGTTTGTTCACAAAACTTATTTTCGTCAAGCTCCTACTAAGGTTGCAGTCGGAAAATCTTTCAAAGAGGACAAGAATTTTGAAGGATATAAGGAAAAAATTATTATCAATAATAAATAAACATATCACGATATTATGAAAATTAATTTTAATTAGCTCAATAATGTATTTACTTCTTCATACAAAAGTATTTTTAGCCACTTACCACTCAAAACTATCATAGAATCATTTCGATGTTTTAAATTTCAACAGAATAACGAAATATATAATTTCAAAAATGCTAATAACACCAGCTAAAAATATGATTATTATTTTAAGTTAGTACTAAATAAACGAAAATAAAGTAATAGGAAAATTCATGCCTAAACAAAATGTATATATATAGAATTAAGAAAGATTGGCTAACTTACAAAACTTAGCTTATATAATTTTAAATATAATAAAATTCGGATAAGTTCAAAAGAGTGATCATAGATCATACTAAAAATAAAGAAAAAAAAAATGAGAATAAAAGAAATATAATAAATTTAAAAATAAATTACAATGGATTCATAGTTCATTTAGTTTTAATCAAAAACCACCACATGACAATAATAAGGGCAGGAATGTGTAATAAAATGAGTTGTGAGAGAGTGGGGAATGTTATAGTAACTCAATATAGAATTTAGTGGAAAAAAATAATGGAATAGGGAACCTGCCCAATCTCGCTCTATTCTGGGTCCTACACCAGTCAACTCAAGAGTTCAACCATTGCAGCAAAAATAGTACCTAAGCTTATATATGCATATGGGTGTGAGTGTCTCTGGGATTTACCGCTAATTTAGGAATTTTGACTGGGATTCTTGAAATATTGCAGCTTTGAGCTCTTGCATATTCACAACAACTTATAATAGAAATAATCTACAGATACAAACTAGCTTAAAACCCCTTCAAAATTCTAAACTATATTTTTAATTAACACCTAGTTCAAAGATCCCAAATGACATACCAGGGCATTCAACAATTTCTTTGCTAAATCCATACCTAAGCTTATATATGCATATGGGTGTGAGTGTCTCTGGGATTTACTGCTAATTTAGGAATTTTGACTGGGATTCTTGAAATATTGCAGCTTTGAGCTCTTGCATATTCACAACAACTTATAATAGAAATAATCTACAGATACAAACTAGCTTAAAACCCCTTCAAAATTCTAAACTATATTTTTAATTAACACCTAGTTCAAAGATCCCAAATGACATACCAGGGCATTCAACAATTTCTTTGCTAAATCCATACCTGTACACAGATGTAATGAATGATATAAGTAGATTAGTGCATACTTTTCTCATCTTTACAAGAGGAAAACATAATTAAGTATCAAGGATGCACTTCAAACTAAATTATTAATGATTACATGCAATCATCATGGCATACTCTGGCAGACATGGACAGAGCACCTACATATGATATGGTTCATATTTATGCAAATGGCTCATCCGAAATAAGAATTTTAAAATTCTAGGAATAATCCAAAAGGCTCCAATTGAATAGTTGTGTAGGGATGCACATGCCAGCTCTTAATAAAGATTTAATTGACTGGATGTGTTTTATATTTATAACATTTTTGTTTTACATTTTCAACAGAAAAAACAACCAAAAAGCAAAAGGTCATAAGCTTTGAAAAAGACAAAGAAACAGCAAGCCAGAGGTACATATTAATATACAATTCTTTGAGGATCAAGGGATCAGCAATTCCGGAGTAAACAGCTCACATGGCAACAAACAATGATAAGGCTCAAGGTACACTTTTCCACTCTATTTCTATCTACCAATCCTCTCACCAATCTTCACTCATGGCTCTTATCTCTGTAAAACCCACATATAGAAACTGAATTAAAACATGTTTCTATCTCCAAAACCAAACCTTGACTCTTCTCACTCTGAAGCTACAATAACCTCTTTCTACTCTCCAAAATCTCTCCATGACTCTTCTCACTCTGAAGCTACAATAACCTCTTTCTACTCTCCAAAATCTCTCCAGCATCTACAAAACTGCCATGTCCAGAGTGTCCACTTATGTTTCACAATTACAGCCATGTCTTGGCCCGTCAGTGATATCTTATAAATACGAATATTCCAATACACTAACTACATAAAATAGGTATGTTAAAAATACAGTACACTATGTAGATTAAGCAAAAGCATTGTATATGAAATATTTTTTCATATTACATTTTCTTTATATTTTTTACATATCCTCTAATTATAACTTCATATAGTTCAATCAGAAAAGGTTTGCTAATAATTGTTCACTGGCTATATGATAAAATCACAAATTAATCTACCTTTGTACATGAACAACATCCATAATCAATTATAAGCATGGTTTTAATTAACATGGTGATGAATTATCAGAAACCTTTAGAACCGAAAACATATATTTATAAGATTAAGAAACATTTATGAAGTATCAGATGCATATAGGAAAATCTTCCAAAAAGTATTTGTTTCTGACATAAACATGCACCCCTGTAGAAGAATCTAGAGTAAAAAATAACACATTCTTTTCAGTTAACATGGAATGATTGAAAAGCTCAACTTAAAAGAAGATGCAAAGGCATAAACTCGGTTAACATTATCGTTTCAGTTAGAAAATTCATAATCTATTAGAAAATGCATAACTTACAAAAGTTTGGACGATGATGCCTGATCATACCAAGTGGGAAGACCAGTTATGGGGTCCTGCATTTAGTAAAGAGTTTTCAAGTGTCCATGAGGTCCTTGCAATATCAAAACCCTATTCAGCTTAACTAGTTCGATATAAATAAGTTGCATATTACAAAAAATGCATCAAAGAATTTTTACATCAAAAGAACTAACCGTAAAAGGGCAAGGACTTAGATTCAGTTCCTCACTTCTCCATGATCCCCAATTTTCAGTAAAAAGTGGCCACATCCAGTGAATCACATCTCCCCAACAAACCTACTTCCATAAACTGACAAGAAGTTAATACAAAAGTAGAATGACTCAAGCCTATATACACATACAAGAAAGTAAAATAAAAATTTAAACTTATGGTCAAGAATTCTTCAAAAAGTTATAACAGGACATCATATTATTCCATAAAAACTAATACAGAACCATCATTCATTACAATATACTAAAAAAATCATGAAATACCTTGTTGGTGGGAGCTTCTTTGAGATATTTATACAAAAGCGGGTGTTCTTTTATGAAGCGGAGCTCAAATGATGAAGGTGCACTGCCCATTCAGTAGGAAAGTTAATTGTAACTCAATCCCCAACACGTAAATGCCAACCACTACCTATCCAATGGCTTTACAAGGAAATATAAATGAAATGATACAGAATTCGGCGGATTATGAAGAAAAATTTAGAAATACCATAAAAGTTCAATAAACCTCCAAAAAGTTATTACGAGTAATGCAGGAGAATAAAACTTGTAAGCTTTAATGTTTCACATGACATTTTCATTCTCTTGGATTTCCTTAGGGAATCACCAAAACACAAAAGGAGAAAAAAATCTCACATTACCTATAGGGAACAACATAAGGAGCAGCAACCATGCAACGGACACGAAAGAGTTCAGCAAGGCTCCACCCTTCCTGGATAATCATGCAACTCAGCCATTTTAGGACATTGGATCATTGCATTTGCATCTATAATATGGATTTCATTGCATCCTAGTAAATGTATCCACCTAATTTGGATTGTTATGAAACTTCGAGGCTATTTTTTTAGATTTTTGTTAACAAAGCCAACTTATCATATTCTTCGAGTTATTTGCACACACCTCTATATGGAACTTAATTGTCTACCACATAATTGCATACTTTTGAAGTATTTATAATACCATGTGCTAGTGTATCCTTTAACACCTCTAACATCTGCTTTGGAAAATTTTTCATCTCCGATGTCATTACGACCTTTCATTGAAATGAAACTTCTATAAACCATTTATTCTTCTATCAAGACCACAATGCAAATCTTGACCATGTTAAAAGCATAATGAGAAAGTATACATTGAGTTACATCTTCCGTATGAATACCAATGCAAAGAAATTTATCACAATAAAATCGCCCTCCAAGCTTGGACCATCTCCAAAGATCTTTACGGCCGCAGAATAGCATTCTTTTCTATGTTCTCTTGTAATTTCCCTTTTCTTTTGCCCAAACGTTAACTCCAATGAGCCTGATAAGATGAAAGAAGTTAATAAGGACTTAGAAAAAGTATAAAGACCATAGTTTGCACCATGAATATATATATATATATATATAAAGAAGATTAAAGTAACTAACCAAACCTGATTCTGTTCTATTGTGATTCTCAGGAGCACAAAGCACAGGCGATGATGAAATTGGATAAAAAGTAACATACTTTACAGCCAAGCGAAAACTCAAGTTCTGATACAGGAAAACAAAATGTATGAAAAAATCTTCAATGCTTACATAACATATTAAAAATAAGTAATGATATGCTTACTTAGTTGGATTACTTAGTTTGTATCCCAGCCATCCGTTGATGGGGATTAGAAAAATAGTAAATAATAAAATCAATTGATGACATAAGGATGGCAATAAATGGTTGGTAACATATTAGCGTATCCCAACCGTTGTAGCGTTTATCAGCCATCCGTTGATGGGGATTAGAAAAATAGTAAAGAATAAAATCAATTGATGACATAAGGATGGCAATAAATGGTTGGTAACATATTAGTTGGGATACAAACTAAGTATTGAACCGAGTAAGCTAGCATTAATGATTAAAAACTACATATGGCTAAACATCCTATAATAATGAGTTTCTTGAAAAGCATTAAAGCGCTTTCTGGAAAAAGCATTTTATTAACTACTTCCAAAAACAGATGCACATCTCTAATGCTTAATTCCACTCCTAAATAAATCAATCAATCAATTAATCAACTGCTTAAGTCATTCTGATTAAAACTTAAAAGAGCAGGGAGAGAAGCAAACCTCGTGAGCGGAATGAGTTATTAGAAACACATCGTATTGCCTTTGATCAGAAGCAAAAGCTGCAGCGATGGCCTGCACTTGACAATTAATTTCAAATTAAAGCTAACAAAATTTTAAAAAATTAAAATACAAAATCAAATCAAATAATTTTATGAAAATAAGAATAAATAGATTCATTTACAGCGATAGGGTAAACATCGCCCTTGGTGCCGAAGGCCATGAATGCAGCTATCGGTTTCTTTCTCTCTGTCTCCATTTGAGATGAATTTTTCTCAACAGTCGCAAAACACACCAACTAATTTGAATTATATTGGCTTGGTTGAAATGACAAATTTGCCCCTGTTTACAAATTCTAAAAACTTGCCCGACTTTCGGGCGAAACATTATCGAAAATATTGCGAATAGGGATGCGATCAAAAATATGAAAATACTTTTTAAAAAAAATAAATAAAGTGTTATTATCGTTTCACTATCTCAATAATTATAAAATATTAAATTAATTATTATAACTATTATTACTAATATAATGTTATTATAATTTTACAAAAATTTTTAATTTATTATATTTTAACATCGTTAATTGATCAATTAGGGTCGGTTTGATAATGTTGGGCTTTAAAAATAATTGTTATTAGCTGTACTGTAGAAATAATCAACTGTGAAAAAAATCAGTTAAATATTTGATAAATTTTATATTCATAAGTACTATGAGTTTTGAAAGTAATTATAGGTATTTGATAAATTTTACTGTTAAACTGCTCTAAAAAATAAATTACTAAAATAGATATAATGTATGATAAAATTAACTTTCACATATAAAACTATATATATACAATATTTTTAATTGTGTATTATAATAATTGAATTAAAAATAAAATTTATACTATATTGATTTAATTTATTTTTATTTTTTATAATAAAATTTTTTTGAAATATTGATTTTGTTTCTAATTTGAATAAGGATAGTTTTGGGTTTAAATAATAATTATAAGGATGTTTATGAAATTTTATTAGTGGATAAAATTGAATCTCAAAATCAGAGTCTAAAAGTTATTCCTTCTCTACTTTTCAAAATCAGCTGTAGGATGGGTTGATTTTGATAAAAGTGATTTTGAAATTTTTGTATCAAATAATAAAATTAACTTTTAAATTCTCAAAATCACTTTTAAGTCTTTCAAAAGCAATCTCTAACAGAGCTTTAGTTAATTAAAATACTAATTTTTCCCTTTAATAAAAGTTTTTTCATTAAAAAAAAAAAGAATAACAGAAAACAATTCAAAAATCTAGTTAAAAATATTATATAAAAGCCTTTGGATTTAGTATTGGTGTAATTGTCCATCAACTAACAATGCTAATAAAAAAGTAATGAAATAAAAAATTTTATAAAGACAGTTGAAAAATCATAGGCATCAACACTTTTTATAATCATTTTATATTTTTAAATTCTTGAAGTAGTCAAAAAATAATAGTCCAAAAATAAAAAGTTTTTTATTTACTTGTATGCATTAAATAATTTAAAGATTATTGTAACATTAGAGAATTAGATGGAAGGGTGACAAAAAAAATTATCACTATTTCAATTGAAAAATCTAAGATAATTAAACCCAACAGAGAGTCGGGTTTAGTGTTGGATTTAGTTAATGCGACAATTTGCTACATTATGATGCATTACAACTTGTTATAGCTAACCATGAGATTGCATTGCGTATAATGTAATCTCATGTTATGAGGGGTTCCAGGCACACCATTAGATTATTGGGTTGGATTGATGAAAATAAAAAATTAAACATAAAAAAAAATGATACTTAAAATCAAATTCAAATATAAAAAAAAAAACCATTAATTCTCTATCATAACCTTAAATGTTATCCATTGTATCCAAACATCTATCGAATAAATAATACGACATAGTATTTGAATATCTATCAGCTTACTTTTAGTGAAAATATTAAATTTAAACAATTATGGTTTAATAACTGATAGTTGACATTAATTTTTTATGATTTCTATAAATCTTGAGTTGGATTGAGTTATATATGTTCATTACCTAACACAATCATCAATGAGTTAAAAAAATTATATTTATTTAAATGAGTTGGTTCAAAAGTAAAAAAAAAAATTATTTTATCTATTAATAGTGGACAAATAAACATATTACCAAATCACACACTTATTGCCACAGCTTAAGATATAGGTATTTTAAGAATTTTCTCTGACGACTAATGGTTAATGATGGCGTGCGTTTTGTTAGAATAGGAAATAATGATATCACAATTTTAGTAAATGATATGGAGAAGAGTAGTGTGTAGTGACATTGATCTCCAAGAAACTCAACAAACACTTAAAATAGCCAAACCTAATTTGAGGAAAGCTGAAAGCAAGAGACAAACAAGTAAGACAAATCTAGCTCTCAAACGTCTAGGACACGAGTAGAAGTTATCAATGCGATTTCATAACTAGTTGGTGCGTTCTAATGAAATTTTGTTTATACCCCTTATTTTGATTCTGTCAATTGAATCTAATTAAATTCAATTAAGTGGAATCAAATTTTCACATGAAAACAAAAGGCTTCAATTCGATTTAGGATTGAGTTGCGTTCATTGAGTTAAATTGGGTTTATCCACTCTTAAACGAAGTTTGATTAGTAACTTTATGGTTTATTACGTTGCTTATTTTAACTCCGTTATTTGGAGCAATCTTATTGCAGGCACGATATGCATTGTAATCTTGGTCATTTTGGTATTGTTTAATTAACACAACTACTATTAAAGAAAATCAAAATAAGAATTTTAATTTTGAATAAACAAAAAGAAAAATTATATTAATTTAATGTATACATGAAGTCATTATCCAAATCTCTACTGTAGATATTTTACTTAATAAATATTCTTAATTTGGATCCTCTTTTATATATAAGACAAAGTTATTAGTTTGAATGTATTTATTGCAGTCATTACATAAATTGCTAATCCTTTAACCATTTTGGGAAAGTGAATTAATTTGAGAAGCATTAAAAAACAAGGGCTTCACCCATTTCCACATCATCATCAATCTCTACCAGTCTTCTCCAATAGATTCAATTTCCTTATGTTCTTATTCTGAATTGAAATTTCGACAATTATTCAGAAAGTAAAAGTATTAAAATTTGGTAAGGGCCATATTATCTTTTTATTCATTATCTTGTACTAATAAATTAAAAGATTCAATGAAAATTACAATGTTTTGCACTATATATATATATATATATACACACATACATATTCTACTTGGTTATTTTATTTTATTTTTCTTTTGTTGGATTATTATTGGCTGTAAATGACGATTTGGAAAAAGATTTAGAGACTACATGCCTGCATGGGAAAGCGAGGACCTTGCTTCCATTGTGGAACTGAAAGTGAGTTTTCTGTTTTATTACATTAATTAATTTATCATTTCATAAATTATATATAAATACATCAGTCATTTTTAAGTGTCGGATACCCATATTTTATATCACAGTTCTAAATCCGCAGTTTATAAAATACGGATATTTAGTGGGTGCCTAAACGGGAAAATCAAAACCACGTCGTTTAGGATTTTGTACATATGTATATTATTGACTGATTATACAAGGAGTGAACAGGGACTCCACTTTGGCGAAATGGACCCCCTGAGAAACCAGTGCTTTGCAATGCATGTGGATCAAGGTACAGGCTAAGAGGAACTCTGATCAACTATGCACCAAAGCATCTTCAAAGTACATTTCTATTAAAGAAGAAGAAGCAAAGCAAAATGATTCTCAATAGTTCCAGAACTGAAGAGGATATTTACGTTGTTTCAAGCAGCAGCTGCAATGATGCCTATAGTACTGCGGCTTCAGAAGGTTGTGAGAGTAATATCAATGATAGGTCAAGTTCTTCAGAATTCACTACCATTCCATGCACTGGGACTGAAAGCTGCTTTGAAATTAATGAACAAGACGATGGAAGCCAGCCACCGGGTAACTTTTTTACATAAAAATGTTCTCAAGTTTACAATTAATGGAGGGTGTTGTTACAATCTTTAACCATACTCCTCTTATTTGACGAAATTAATCATTTTTCCCTCAAATTTTTAAACCCGTGATATCTAGTCTACTTTTTGAGGGCACTTCAGTCTTTTTACAATAGTCAAATTTGCTTTAACACTATATGTAGCTAGCGTTTATTTTTTGAATTAAATTAGGAATTGAGGTTTGAAGTGTAGAGTGAGAGTGAAAATAAGTGTTTAATAGACTGAATGAGAGTTTGAATTATCAATTAGAATTCAAATTATTTGTTTATTTTTGCCTTAGATTAGAAGTGAATTGTTATAAATTATAATTTTACCCTTATATAAAGAATATGTAGCTTTTTAATTAAAAAATAAATAAGAAAATATAATTATTTTGATTATTAATTTTAATTATATAAAATAATAATTATTATTAATATGTTTAATAATGTTAAAAATTAAAATATTTTATTATTTTAATTCATGACATGATTGTAATTTTTCAAATTGATTACAAATATTTTTTGAAATAAAAGGAGTGGGAGTGAGACTCCCACCTCCTCCCATAAGAGTGAGAATCTCACTCCTCACTCCAAAAGAGAGTAGGGCTCTCAAAATAAAATTCTTCATTCTCACTCTAAAAAGTAAACACTGTATTTAAAGTGAAAAAAATAACTGTTAATAAAATATTACGGAAAATGCTTTAGTAAGAAAATAATTAATGAATCTCACCTAAATAGAGAGGGATTTTGGTCATTTTCCCTAGTTTACAATATTAATATAGTCAGAAGCATTGAGTTTAATAGTGATTACAGCCTCTCCTCACTCATGTGAGTGGGATTCGATTATTTTAACTCGAGATTTTCAACCATTAGGCTAGTTAACACGCATAAATAGCAGTCTGCTCTAAGTGGACAAGTTTCTTGTTTTGTATTTTTGTATTTATGCATTGCCATTATATTTTTGTTAACAGTTTTAACATATTTCATATTTATAAAAATGCAATGAGTGAAGAAGAACATCAAAACAAATTTTCAAATGCAAGATCATAGTGCATACCACATGATCATGATTTTATTTCAAATGATGATTTTCTAATGGTCTAATTAAATGCATGCAGGTGAAATCCAAAAGAGCTTGTGGGATGTTCATATTCCTTCAAGAAAAAGATCCCTATTAGTCTACCAAAGTCTTTCACCAATTGAGAGGCTTCAAAGAGACCTTAACAAAATTCTAAGGCATCATCAAGATCCCAATTCTAGTGTTATTTCTGAATCTCAAGATGGTGTTCTCCTTTATAATCTCAACAACCAAATTATTTATCCCTCCGAAATTGGTCTCGGAACCATTCTTCTCAAATAATTAATCTACTATTTTACATGTATGGTATGAGAGAAAACGAGAAAATCAAAGAGCCTTTAGGTGGGGGGAAGTTGTAATTTGATGTCATTTCATTTTTGTAAACAAGAATTGTCAGTATTGTTTTATAAATTTTGTAGAGTAAACAAAATATATTTTTTTTTCACTTTTTTGGAAACTTATTATTATTAAATAATGATATACATCCCAAATTTTTATCTTAAATAATATGCTATTTATTAAATAATTGGGATAAAAAATTTAGAATGTGTAGCACTACTTATTATTATTTACCGCGTCTCAAGAATCGAATTTAGGGCTTCTCGTATCCAAAACAAGATTTATCATTAAATGATAATTTAAATTTCGGTATCTAATATTAGATTATTTGAAATTAATGATCTAAGTTTTTGCATCAAAATTTTAAGTAAAAAAAAATTAAATTAAAATAATCAAACCTTTTAAAAATTAAATTTAACTTAATCATTTCTTAAACCTTATATAGCCTGTGTCTAGGAATGTCAAAAATATCCACCCGACCAAATCCGAGCTTCACTTGATAAGCCTAAAGTCAGGTCTAAAACTCAGATTTTATGAAAAATATTATAAAATATATATTATTTTAAATTATTATATTTATTTAGTCCACCTATTAGATATATTTAAAATTTAAAATATTTAAAATTCATATTTTTATCTAATTTTGTTAAAATAAATTTTAAAAAATTATAAAATAAATTAAAACATATACATATATAATATTATAAAATCCAGATTTTAAGTCCAGATAAAAAACCGTCTCACCGACCCACCTGTTCAAAAAACACATGTCCGAACCGGACCGCCATTGCAATTGCTGTACCTTGGTCCCACCCGAGCTTTTGCCATTTCTTTGTGTCTAAATATCATTGCTCCTTAATGAAATACCAAACTTGTTACATCTCATCTCTTATGGATATTAGATGAAAGAGTAATGCATTAAAATCTATTCATCGTCCCTCATTCGTTTAATTCTTATCACGAGTGCATTTCTTCGAACATGATTGGTACCCAAAGCACCAACAAGAATGCGATTTCAGGATAGAATACTTTAGTGACAAACGAGTCTTGTAGCAGCTTAGACTCCACAAAATAACCATAGAAAGTACTCTTTCTCTGCCCATTTGTGTCTCAACGGCGAAGATAATTAACCACGATTTGAGGATACACTTTTAACATTAAAACAAAATTGGAGGTAAAAGGAAAATAAATACAACATTTTAAAAAATGGCAACGAAACAAGAACCAACCAAAATCATGCCGTTGGTTTCTTGCGCGCAAATCTCTGCAAAGAAGCTGGTAGTTCAACTTCCTCGGATAATTTTTGCTTCTTTTTAGGCAATGATTGTTCTTCCTTTGATTGTTGATCCAAGAAAGGTCTCTTGGCTTTTGCAACCAGTTCCTGTTTCTTCTTGGCTTTCTTACTCGGTTTATTCCTACCCTTTGTTTTATTCTTCCAAGCGAAGCCCTTGACGGCTTCAACAGCAGCTTCCATTTCGGCTTCTCTCTCCTGCTTTGTTGGTTTCTCTTTCTTCTTCGCTTCCCTCACAGTACCAATCTTAGATGGATTCAGCATGATTGTTTCAGGTGGGAGCTTGTCAAGAAGAGAGCGCACTTCCTTCTCTCTCCTCTGTTTAGATGTTTCATATGGGTTTGCCACCCAGGAATCAAAGTTGGGTTCACCTGATCCAGGAACAAGAATACTAGACCAACCCATGGAGTGGCCGATGCCTAACACATCTTCATATGGACGAAATGAAACTTTTCCTACTTGGTAGCCTTTCACCATAGAATGACCCATGTATCTGCTATAGTTCTGAGATCCAGAAAAATCTCCCAGAATCTGTACAAATGATCCAGTTCCGAAAGCAAGCAAACCTTTCTGACTGAAGTCTAAAGTCTTTGCATGGCCAGGTAACGTTTGGAGAACCTCATATTTCCTCAAGTCCCAAATCTTAATTTTACATTCTTTGCCAGATGTGGCCATGAGATGACCATTAGGATGGAATGCCAATGCTGAAACAGGCCCCTGATGACACAGCATCTTGACAAGTGGAGCTGCAGTGGTGGGTTTCCACATGGTTACTGTACCACCAGAATGACCCAAAGAAACAACCCCATTAAAAGGATTCACCCGCATTACATCAGTACGGCCTAGACCAGTCCGAAAATTACCCACAATCTCACCCATTGTAACATCTTGATACCGTAGCTGCCCAAATTTGTTTATGGATGCCAAGAGAAAGTGGTTTCTCAGAAACTGAAGTTTCAGAACTGCACCATGTTCCTGCAAGATTGAAAGAGCATAAATTATTAGTCTTGCTGGTTTGACCTAAACCATCTTGGGCATTCTCAAATTTCAACAACCCACAGCTTAGAAACAATGAAATCCTACAAAAACAGTACACTCGCCTTTAAACAATGAAGTTCAGTGCCATCTCGGTTGTAGATATAAGGGTACCTGTCAAAATATAGAATGTTTATCTGTCATTTAAACAAAGCTACAGAATTATCTGATTCCATACATTATTGTTCATATTGATATCTGACCATGCAAAACTGAACATATTGATATCTGACCATGCAAAACAGAACTTTGAGACGGTCATCAAAAGACAGCAAAACAGATAAAAACAATGATAAAAATAAAAGCTCATTTATGGAAATGAAACTGGGAGGAATTACAATGTATGTGTGTGTAGGATCAGTAACAAAGAAATTTACTTATATCAGGTCAGTAACATATACGAATACAGCCAAAATGGCCAAAACAGAGCATGTTGGGAATTTTCTTCGAAAAAAATGCAAAGAACTAGAGCACCAGAAATAGAACTCCATAATGAGTTTAGGTTGAAAAAGAAACTCCAAAAATCCAAAAACAACAAAGGAATGGTAACCTAGATCAACCAAAACAAGTTATGACTTCAAGGGGTTCAAATGTAAGCCATATGAAGGACTTGGGATGACCAGTTTCATATTATAATTGACGACAGCAAGAGCAAAGAATGCCAATAATTTTCCAAGGTCGTACAGAAATATGTAGCATGCCGCAGAGGAACAAGGATTCCTTTAAACCAGTATTGATAATTTAAAGTTTCCAATTTTGTTCAAAAGAAGATTATCACTGATTGGTTATATAATAAAGCTAAATCAGGATTATAACCAATCAGTTTTGCACATGATTTGTTTTTCTCTCCAATTTGTTCAAAAGAAGATTGTCACTGATTGGTTATAATAAAACTAAATCAGGATTATAACTAATCAGTTTTGCACATGATTTGTTTTTCTCTTCGATGGAACCTAAATATATGTTCATCGTCGATCAATCAAGCTCCAGCGATATTCAATATTGCCAGCAGTGAAAATTCAAGCAAGACAGACCAAAATGGACCTCTGGTAGATAAAAAACTCGATTAATTCAAAGTCTCTAATTATTATGAAGGCTCCAAAAGATATCAGGCATCAAATATAGAGTTAATAATGTATCCTCTATATGAAAGAAAACCAATATGTTTAGAGCGTACAAATTTTCTATTCATTGAAACATTAAAAATAAAATAAAACATGCATACCTTTTCTGAGCAGCAGCAAAAAACAGCTCATTATGCAAGAAGACCACATCACGTACTGTTTCTCTAACCTGAACAAACCAATAAACAATCAGTATATCCATTTAATCTTTCGAGATAGACACTGGAGGTCCAACCAAAGAAAATTACTACATTAGAGTATTGAAAGTTATACTGAGATACGTAACAAATAGTAAGATAAATAAAAAATAAAAATTCAGTCATTTGTCCAAGCAAAACCTATTTTTTCAAATTCCAAATAACAACTTGTTTCAACAGATACTAAATTTCCTAGATAAACAAAAGTAACAATGTAATCAGTTTGTCAACGGATATAGTGGTCTCATCTAAAGTTTGAGCACAAATAAGAGGCAGTTAACTTAGAAGTATAAGAGCAGACCTGAATTTCTTTAATTAAGTTCATATTTTTCATGTCCACAACTGCTAGGTGCCCCTTGCGTCCAGCAGCTGCCATATATCGACCACTTGAGGTAAAATCCAGAGTATATGGACCAAGTTCTGTACAGGTGGGCAAAAATAAAAGTTATCATTAGCAGCAGGAAACTAGCCAGGCAATAGACCAAAAAGCAAGTTTTGTTTAAGCTAGTTGCCCAACAGAGTGGCATGAACATAAGTGAGTGAACCATTGATCAAGCAACATCACCAAAAGACCAAATGGTATTTTCAAATCATGCATAGGAAACAACAATTGACAAGGTCGCAGACAATGAAAATACAAAGCATAACTATCTCAAATTGGAGAGACCAAAAAACCAAAGAAGAATCCAAGAATACTTATATTTACACTTATAAGATGAAGATATGGCCCAAAACAAAGAATTAAAAGTTTCTACCCAAGTGGTGTTGTTCATTTTACAATCTAAGGAAAAGTCCAAAATTCAACTTAACCAGACTATGGCCTTGCTTGGTATTAAGGTTGGGCAGCCGTAACTTTTAAGTTACAACGCTAAAGTACTGGGTAAACACTCGTTGCTGTGGCTTATAAGCTAAGTTGATTTGAGCCACCACCTGTATAATGAAAAACTTATAATATCTTTACTATTTTTTAAAAAAAATAATTACTTAAAAGTCATGTTTATCACACATTGGTAACTTTTATTTCATAATTACAGTTTTTTTCACTGTAAACATAACTTTTAAGCTACAATACCTAAATACCAAATAGAGCCTATATTTTATTAAGAAAAGCATGCAATGGGAGCCAACTTTGAATCCTAAAGATAACTCTGGAAAATTTAATCAAACATTGAATCAAAGTTGAATAAAAATCTTACAAAAGGCATATTGCAGATTTAACTCCTCAGACAGAAGGTCCAGAGCAAGTGTATATTTAAGAACTCTGATCCCATTCTACTCGTTTTACAAAATAAAACTCTTTATTACTTTTCAATTCAATTTCCTTATCCACCTTCCATTTTCAGCCAAGATCTTTCCAAGATAACAACATATTTTCAGCAAACCTTAAAAGAGTTGCAATGATTTCAGTATTAAATTTTTAACTGATTTAAATTTTTTTCCTTTCATAGTTCCTACACTTCTATTAAATTTTTGCATTTTTAACTTATTTAAACACAGATAATAGGTAGCAACTGGATGAGACATGCCACAATTTCACCACGGGAACAAGAAAATTTGAAATAAAATTATCCATAACATAGAAGAAAGGATCTAATAAAATCTTAAGCAATGGCAACTGTAGAAAAGTAGTCAGGGAGCAGGCATCAACCTGGTAACACTATATCATATTGATTTCTAGAGCTTAGAATATCTACTTCACGAGCAATTGCTTCTTGTTTGATCCGCCATGTCTTTTCTACACCTTCTGCCTCCAAATAGCCTCCCTCACTTGGCAAAAGCCACTGGAAGAAAGGACCAAAAAATTAATTAATTAAATCACAAATTATTTTTATCTGCCCAACTAAAAGAGACGTATGAGTTTAAAAACATGCAAAATCTGGTACAACAGAGTACCACAAAATTATAGCACCTTAAAAAGAAGAAGTTTCTACCAACTGCCCCCTTCAATATGTTCTATTTATCTAAGAAGCAAGTTCAAGATGATTCTTTAACAAAAATGTATATTATAAAAATATGATCCTGTAAAATTTTTCACCTTATATTCTTAAAATAGAATTTGAGAAAAGTTTATGACAGATGACAAGTTAAATAGGAAACCAAATTACCTTCTCAACTTTGGCAGCAGCTTTTGCAGATTTTCCATATAATTCTTCTCTAAGAGCAAGTTGACCCTTCAATTTTTTGTCTTTTAAAATCTGCAGAAATGAAGAGCTTACAACTGAATGAATATCATAAACAATCAACTATGACTAGAAATCTCAATCAACAATACCATACCTCCAAATTAGCACCGTCTCCTCTGAGATATTTCTTCACCTTTGTATCTAATTCACCAGAGATCTCCTGAAGATTAAACATATATCACGTCACTTTCTAACTTTGAAATAGAAACTTGGAAAAATGTATACAGAAAGTAGTTAAACCAATTGTTAAAACCTGTTCAATAGGAGGCCAAATATCTCCACCATCTCTGTTCTCTTCTTTCGCACCCATACCCACTGTGCAATCTGTAGAATTTTGAGAAAAATTCCAATTTAATGTAATTTCATTTCCTTAAAAAGCACGCAGATAAGCAATCAGAAAATTATCAACTAGCACATTAAAAAAGGGCTAACAATAAAATATACCGCTAATGGCACATTAACAAACAGACACGAGTTTTGGAAACTAAAATTAAAATTTTGAAACAAATTGAAAAATGCACATGTAATTAGTTAACGAAACTTGCAGTCAATCAAATTGTTAATTAAGTACACAACAGAAAAAAATATGAATCCAAAAAAGCAAAATTTTACCTTCAACAGATGCCAGGTAAGCAAAACCAACACCAATCAGCAATCAACAAGCACCGCTTAGGGAGTTAACAGCGGAGGGGAGGCGAGCTTCGTGCGGGCGTGAGGTGAAGATCTTAGTGCAGCGGTCAGCAGCACGGTGGTGAGGCCTAGCTTCCTGCCGCGGCGAGCTTCAAACGGTGGCGGCTGCGACGAGTTCTAAATTTCAGAGAGAAGAAGAAGAAGAGGAGTGCCGAGCTCTAGGGTTTTATTTTTATTTTTATTTTTTTTCTTAACTCTGTTAACTGAATAGAAAGGGTTTTAGTTTTGAAGGGGAGAGGGTATGTTTTGTAAATTGCAATTTGTTGTGGACCAAGATATAATGTATTCTAATATTTATATGGCAATTGTAAATAAGAATAAAATGGGGCGATTTCAATATAAATTACCGAATTTAGGAACCTACTTTACACGCATTAACAAGCAAAGCATTTATTTTCTTCTACTTTTTTCTTTTTTCCCAAGTTCAGGGATCTATATCCGATCTAAAATGTTATGTTTTTATTGATGGCTTTCACAAATACTTATGCAGAAATTGATTTTAACTTTTAGGTTAACTTATTTGATCTAAAATTTTGTATATTAAAGTTACTGAAATTAAAATTTTTTATTAAAATCAAACTAAAATCAGGCAGCCATCACCCTAATAAAAAAAAATTCAAGAAATTTAGTTTAATAAAATTACGGCCTAAATATTATTTTTCTAAGTTTAGTATTAAGTGTATTTATTATAAAAATATAACTATATAGTTTATGTTTTAAATAATGCTAATATTTCATTTTTGTAGGTTAGGAGAGCATACTCCTTGATCAGCAGCTCATTACAGCACTCGCAATGGATCATGAAATTTTGAAGAATAATAATCTATTTTTGAATATTTCTGTTGACGATTCTGTCTATAATAGCAAGTTTTATTACTATTTGAATCTTGTTTAAATAGTAATTTTTGAAGATAATGGATGAACCTAATCTAATAGAGGTTTCATAATATATTGGATATTAGCTGCTTGTGCAGCAATCAACCAGAATTTTGGAGACCAATACAAGTATCAAAAAGTACTAAATACAATCAGGAAAAATTTTAACCAAGTTCAATAACAGCATGGCAATTTGCAAACAACAATATCTTTTTTTTACAATCACACATATAGTATGCTTAACAAAACTGCAGACTTTCTGCATTTGCACATCAGTTTTCATCATTCAATGGAAAGTGCCAAAGTGGGTAATAATCGAACAAAAATGAGGAACCGAATAATCCCATCAAAATCTCTCACAAAGCTGGACATTGCTTTATATATGTATTCTACTTGATAGTTTAAGTGAAATGTCAAAGGTGAAAGGTCTCTATATCTTTCTAGTTTCCACAAGTGTTGCTCCTCCCGGTTAAGCTTTCTACCAATTAAATTGTTACTTCCAGTAGCACCACCTGGGTAACAAGTTTGTTGGAAATTAGTAAGAGACACATCATGAAAAGCAGAAAAATTCAATGAGTCGAAAAGTAGAAAATATGTAGAATGGTGACAAATCCATGTAGGGAAGGAAAGTGGAACTGCACAAACATTTCTGTATAAAGGATTAATTGATATGGAGCTTGTTGGGTCCTAAATTGAGCAATAGCAAAGGAAAGAGACGGAGAGAAAGAGAAGAGAGGGAAAAATAATATGCTAACCTTCAAAACGGTTCATCTCTTGCGTTTTTTTAATAATTTCCATTGCTTCATTAAAATTTTAACTCCCTCTTGTAGTGTAGCCCTTCTTCCTTCTTGAAAGTTCCACAACTCTGAGGTTATATATCTTCCACTTGGATTGTATTCATTGATCTCCAATAAAGCTGTAGTCACCGCCTTGTACACTTCTTCACCCATTTCTTTCTTCAGATCTTTCAATTTTTCATCTTCTTCATTTAGCATTTCCTGAACGGCAAGCATACGCCATGCACATTTTGAGGGAAGCAAAGTAACGAGGAACTTGAGAGCAGTTAGAAAGAAAAATTTGGACCAATAAAATGTTTTAATAGAAAAATTTGCAGGAAAGTTTGGAACACTTCTTAAAATTTTTGTTTCAAAGCTATAGGCCATTTAACACATAGACATGCATAAATAAATTGAAGCAGACAGAGCATTTTACAAGCCATCAAAATTAGATGCATAGCCATAAAAGCGTGCAACTGCTTAATTTCCCCTTAAACAAGTGATATATTCTAATAATCATGAATCATCATCGCAAAAATATACAGAGAAGAGTGCAGTGCATTCCAGAGATCTAATCTGAAAAATATCTAGAAAATGGACAAAAATCACTTACTGCAGAACAGGGGCATATCGAATTAAAAGAATATTTAGAAAAGGTCAGATGGAATGAGAGTGCAAGCCAAAATTATGAGATCAATGAAATGCACACCTTATGTTTCCCTTCAGCTGTAACAACTTTGAAAGGATGCCAGTCTGAATCCCTAAGATAGTCATCCCACAATGACCACAGTTTTGAACCTGTCTCTTCTGCTTTTTCCTCATTGTACCACTTTTTCATTGCTTCAAAGAATGGTTTACCATCAAGTTCTCCCATCCTCTTAAGACCAATATGAGCACGACCTGATGTTTCTTTCAAGGCCTATGAAATTGTAAGATAAATTGGCAGCAAGGGTTAAGAACCATAAAGCAGAACTAAAAGAAGCAACAGTAAGCCTTTAACTAGAGTTCACAAGTCATAAAAATGAGGAAAAATTGGACTTCATTCCCAATCGAAAGAGATTACGTAACAATCTGCACATCCTTCTCACATAATCACAGAGTTTTCCAATTTTCTCATTCACTCAAGAGTTTCTGAGCCACATATGGATTTCTACCATCAATAACAGATAATTATCTTATAGCACAAATGGTGGATACCGCGTGCCAATGTCTATGAATAATACTATGAAAGGTCAGCTCAGGTAAGCAAAATGAATCCTGAAAAACAGAAAAAAGGCCAAGGCTAAAGTACATATTCTCACAATTCATGATCTTGTAAAACCATCTAAATGGAAATAATTGCTGAAGTAGGTAGCTAGACTAATGGAAGAAGAAATACTCACATTAATCAATTCTTTACGGGCATCCTGTAGCTCATCGTTACTTTTACGTTCTTTTATGATTAGAGTCTGGTTCAATGCTTCTAGATCTTCAAGCTCTCCTTCCTTTTCTCTCAAATCTTTAAGTACTGTTTCCATCTTTTGCCGAACCTCTTCATCACCATCATCGCTCATGTGCTTCATCACATTTGACGTCCCTCTCAGTCGCTCAATTTCCAGCACCAGAGCTTGTTTTGCATCCAGTTGTTTTTCTAGTTGAATTATTTTGTTATGAAGATCCTCTTTCTGCATCTGTATGAGATTAAAAGAAGCAATGACAGTCCTATATTGTCTGTGGTTATGACCAGAGAATTAAAAAAAGACAAACCTTCTGATCTTCAGCCAGTTTCCTAACATTGTCATCAGCCTTCTGTTGTTCTAGTGTAGCCAATTGAAGCGAACTGTTTCTCATTGCATTCTAAATGAGCAATAGAAATCATTTTACAAGCACACCTTTTAGCATTTTCCTATATGACATACAAGACAGAGTGAAATGTTCAAGTACCAAGATCTCAATCTCCACAGCAAGAGCTTTTCTATCATTTTCATTCTTTGCCTCTCGCTTTTCCAGTTCTACCCTAAGGAACTCAAGCTCTTTCTTCTGAGCCTCCAGTTGCAACTTAAAGTTTTCGTGTTCAGTAAAAATCCTTTGAAAGTGTTCCCGTGCACTAAGTTGTATTTTCTTTATCTCTTTGAATCATCAACACAATTAAAAAAATTATTAAAGCATAAGAGAATGAGACCACAATTTCATGATATCAGAAACAACCTGTAACTGTTAAAATCTTCAGAAGAAAGGAATCTCAGATATTCTTGCTTGTAATCAAAGAAATATATAGTCATTGATTTTGTTCCTAGTAATTGAAAAATATATAGCATAGCCAATAGAGTCATAAAATGTATATAATGGGATTTCTATGATCCATTCTTGATAATTATTAAATTCTATGACAAGACCCACCTTCATTATAACCCTGAACAAGCCAATCTTTCTCTTCCATTAAGTTCTCAATGGAGTTTGAAGTCTCTATACATCTTTCCTTCATCTCTTCCAAATGCTTGTTCTTGACTTCAATCGTGTTTGTCAGATTAGAAACAAGTAGATTCTGCTTTCGTGCCTCTTCCTCCATTAATCCAGAAATGGTTTTAAGGTCTCTATTCTTGCGTAGGTGTTCACCAATGATATTGTTTAAATTGTAGTCATCAGAACGGGCAACCCACGCATAAAGACCAGACTTTTCTTGATTACCAGAATACCATTCCTTTTTCCCATGATGATCTGCCTCATAAGCTTTCTCAAAGGCCATGGCATTATGTAAACCAGGCCAGTTTTTGTTGAATTCCACAAAGGCACACCCTGAATGACCACGAAAATTCCACAGTGATTGAACTCTAGTGGCGTTGAACCCTCTCCTAATCAATTCATCCCTGAGCTTGGATCCACTTTCTCCCACAGACCTCCCATCCTCCCCTCTTCTAGTAGGAATATTGACCACAATACCAATCCAAGGCCACACAAACTTCACATCGCTGCAAACATTCAGAGGATCACCTCCGTTCACAGGTTTTGATTGACTGCCTACATCATTTAGATCTGTCTCCAAGTATTTTGCTAGAGCTAGATGATTTGTCTTTTCTTTTGCACTTCTTTTGCTACTATTGCCAATCCCAGAAGCATGTTGAAGGAGATCCTTATAAAGGTAATCTTCCTTTCTTTTCTTGGGACTGTGAGGGCAAGTGAAATTTTCATCCGAGATTTTCACATTGCAGTTTCCACTCTTAAGTTTTTCATAAGATTTATCTTCATAATTGACCATTTCAGAGTCACTTCTATCTGAATCCTCTTCTGAGCTGTGATCCATTGAATTTCCCATTGAATCTCAAATGATACCTGAATTAAAATAAAGTTAAGAAGTGAGTCGTAGACACTAAAGGAAAATGGTACCCATTATTTCAGGTGAAGAAACAAAACAGCAACAATTTATCAGGAAATTTTACATTTCTTAGATTTTACATCTATGCCATCAAATATTAAACATGAACTCCAAAAGCAATTATTAAACATTAAACATTCCAAGACAACTCTGTATTAGAGAAAAAGTTCATATAAGACAATCAGAAATATCCATCAAGTGAATGATCAAGCCATCAAATATTAAACATAACCCCCAAAACCAATTATGAAACATTAAACATTCCAAGAAAACTTTCAGTATCGGAGAAAAAGTTCATAAAAGGCAATAAAAAATATCCATCAAGTGAATAATCACAGGGCATAAGCATGAAAGCTAATATCTGACTAAAAAGGGTAAATAGGAATATCATTCACTGGTCTCCTTACTTATCCAACAGAAAACAGGAAGGATGAATTAAAAAGATTATAAAATATTTGGGTTTAAATTTATGCATCTTGAATAATAGAATTATCAGAGTGGCTACAATAAATAAAATGAATGAAATGACTTTTTTTTTTGTGGAAAAAAAAAATCAACAGACAAACACACATGTACTGACTAAACTTCCTTCCTAACCCCCAATCCAATTAACAAATGTCTACATTAACAGCCAAATCACCAAAACAAAAGAAATAATAATGATAATGATAATGATGATAATAATAATAATAAAAATAAATAATAAATAGTAATAATAATCATCATCATCATCAATACTAAACAAATGAACTAAACTTATCTCCATAGTCCAGATATCATGATTAAACATTCAAAAACAGAAGCTGACATGATATTTAAAAAAAAAAAAGAAACCAAAAATAGAAGCATATGCATGAATAATTTTTTTAACAAAAATAATAATAATAACTGAAATTTTAGTAAAAATATGATTAGAGTGAAAAGTAACCTGTACAGAAATTTATACAAGGAAAAAAAAGTTTACAATAATAAACAAATAAACTAAACTCATCTCCAAATATCATGAATAAAAATTAAAAAATAGAAGCTAGCATTCTTTTTCTGAAAAAAAAAAACAATAATAGGACCATGTAAAACTTTAAATTTAAATAATAATAATTAAAAATTTACCAAAAAAAATCTGATTGAAGTGAAAGCCACACCTTAGAAAAAAAAAAAACTCCGAAGTGTTTACGATTTCAGCGAAAAAAGGGGGGAAAAGCATGCATTGAAAACAAAATGATACTGAAATTAATGAGAGAAAAGATAAGAAAACCTACGCAAAATTGTCGTGCTGAAAAAGTAAAAAGGTGGCTGATTTGTTAGTTAAAGTTTTGACACACTGAATTCAGTGAAGCTGAATCGTTTTACGTTCAGTACTTCGGTTCACGGTGTTGGGTCTGGCGGGCTTTTCGCGGGTAAATAGGTCCATGAATAACAACCGAATAAATAGGTAGTAATAAAAATTTCTAATAACAATAAAAAGACATAAGAGGTGATTTTTTGACAGAGTAACGTTACATTTAAAATTTTGTATCTTACATAATTATTTTAAATGACGTAATATTAATTAATTAATTAATAAAATAAAATTAAATTAATTATATTATTTTATTAATTAATTAATAAATATTATATTATTTAAAATAAAAATTTTAAAATATATAATATTATTATTTTTAAAAATAAAATAAAATCATGTTAAGTAAGTAACACACTAATACAGTACCAAACATCCATTTTTTTTTTATTAATTATCTAATTTGTCATTATTTGTATCATTTTAGACATGAGTTAATCGAGTCAGCAGATGAAATGAGTGAAACTTTTAATTACTAGCTAAGTAGATTAAACAAGTCGTGTTGTCATTTATTTACTAAATCATTAAGTTTATGTTTAAATTTTTTGTGCAATTAATTATTAAATAAATTAAGAATTGTAACTGTGGTACCCCATAAGCAGTGATGGAGCCACATACAGGCTTTGGAGGCAGCTGCTTACGTGAACCTTAATTTTTTTAAAAAATATTTTTTAAAATTCAATTAAAAATTTTGAATTTGTCTTTACAGATTTTGAATAATATATAAAAAAAAGTAGGTTTAAAATTAAATTATCATCATTAAATTTACTTTAGATGATTATATTAAATTTAAAATTACTTAAAAAAAATTAAATTCAAATTCTTTAGGAAAAATAAATTTAAATTTACCTCCGCTAGGTTTGAGTCCTAACTATGCCGCTACCTTCTGCCTAAATATAAGTACCGTTTTCAAATTATTTTATTGATTTTTATTTATTTTCCGAACTGCGCTTCACAAAACATTTTGCTACGTTGTTTTCACTAACTCCAGTTACCACACCTAGGTGAGGTCAATTTGTGTGTCAAATCAAATAAAAGGACTCCCAAGATCTCCAATGAAAAGACAATTATACCCCTGATCTGCTGTCCAGTTTTAACATATGCTAGTGTCAAAAGGGTAGTAGTGCACGCATTCTTGATTCTTCGTTCAGAGGCGTCACGCAGTTATGCCGTTACCAACCCCTCCCTCGCCTTCCAGTTGTTCACCTATCTCACTTTTCCACGCTCTTCAAAAGCGCGTGAAATTCCAAACCTTTCCCCCTTCACACCAACTCAACTCACCGACAGCGACAAAGCTTTTCCTTCAATCGCACTACTACTGCTACTACTCCCCCCTCCTCAAATCCGCCACTCTTCTCTCATTTTCTTCCCACGATAGCTAAATATGGATTTCTTATTTCTTCACAAAACGACAAAGATTCTCATTCTCGCTCTCATTTCCTTCGTCTTGTTGTTGTTGTTCCAAGCATCCAATGCTTCGATTCACACTTACAACAACGATCCGTTCCGAGACGTCGGCAACTCCGTCCTCCTCCCCGGCGGCAGCGAAGGCCTCGCCGTCTCCCTGGACGAGGCCCGTTCTTTCATTCGGTATGTGAAATCTTCAAAATGTATTATTCACTGGATCTACGACGTCGTTTTCGTGCTTTTTTTTTTTTTCCCTTTTTTTTTTGGGCTTACTTATTTAGATCTGAGAGCTTACTTACTGATCCTTTTTCGTTTTGAAACAAACTTGAGCTCAGTAGTCTCCTGCTGAATTATACAAATTGCTGCATTGAAAGGCGATTGTCAGTTTTTTTTTTTCCTTTCAGTATAAACTGCTAAGTCAAGACTGCTGCTTGTTTCTATTTGTTTTCCTAATGCAGCATTATTATTTTTGGTTATTTGGATTTTGTTGATTTTGCTGTGGGATTGTTCTACGGATCTAAATTTTTTGTCTGGATGAATTATGAATGAAGTTCAAATGTCACATTTCATGCAATTATTGAACTTTCATCCGTAGAGCTTGCTTCAAGTTTCCCATTAGGTGCATAGTCACTTGTTTTGCTGGGATACATTTATGAGTAAGAAGAATTTATAAATGACATGGCGTGACACTAGATTGAACTAATCTAAAATTATAATTTAGGGTAAATAAACAGGAGCAAGTTGATACATTCCTAGATCTTTAGTTGTAATTTGTATACTATTTTTGATTTTTTGCCTTTCTTTTCAAGGACTTATATCTCAGATAATTTTCTACTTCCTGATTCATTAAACCCGCAACTGGATTTGATTATCTGCTTTCTTATAAACTATTATCATATTTTTAAAAGATAAATGCAGACATCATTATATTACTTTTAGTGCATTTTGATTGCTTATCATTTCCATTTTTTTATAATATGATCTTTTGTATATAAATAGATTTGAGAATGTCACTTTCTGGAGGACTCAGGCGGCTGCTGATGAGCATTCGGAAATGGAGCACAGCACTGGGTTGGTACAAGTTGTTATTTTTGAGGCAGCTGATCGTAATAATATTGGAGGTTCTGCTTATGGTGGACAGAGGTCTATATGTTGCACCCCCGATCTTGCTAAGCTCGAAGGCTGCAAGCAGGGTGAGGTTATTAGGATGCCTTCGGCAACAGATATAAATTGGCCTATTGTTTTAAATGTACAATTCAGTGGGAACTACTTGTCTACAAACTTGGACAATGTGGATGTGCCAATTACAAAGACTGGAATGTATAATTTATTCTTCATAGCATGTGACCCTAAACTCAAGGGTCTGGTAATGAGTGGGAAGACAATATGGAAGAATCCTAATGGTTACTTACCTGGTAGAATGGCTCCACTAATGAACTTTTATGTGTATATGTCTCTTGCATATGTGGTTCTTAGTGTAATTTGGTTCATTCAATATATGAGGTTTTGGAAGGATATACTGCAACTTCAGCATTGCATCACAGCTGTGATAAATCTCGGATTGTTTGAGATGATTCTTTGGTTTTTTGAGTATGCAAATTTTAATAACACAGGAATTAGACCAGTTGTAATTACAACTTGGGTTGTGACAGTTGGAGCAGTAAGAAAATCACTTACACGCCTTCTTATTCTCTGTGTTTCAATGGGCTATGGGGTTGTGCGGCCTACTCTTGGCGGCCTTACCTCGAAGGTGCTTCTTCTTGGTGCAACATACTTTTTGGCATCTGAGTTGCTGGATATTACTGAGTATGTTGGAACCGTCAGTGACATATCCGGAAGAGCAAGACTTTTTCTAGTTCTTCCTGATGCATTCTTGGATGCCTTTTTGATATTGTGGATTTTTACTTCTCTTTCAAAAACACTGGAGCAGCTGCAGGTATTACTTTATTTATGGATGTGCTTTTCATTTTCTCTTCATATAGTATAATTTAAGACGCTAAAGTTACTTTTATCCAGGCTAAAAGGAGTTCTATCAAGTTGGATATATATAGGAAGTTCTCAAATGCATTAGCTGTGACAGTCATTGCTTCAGTTGTTTGGATAGCTTATGAGGTATGATTATAGTCAAGTATTTATCACCTTTGTGCAAATTTAACTGATATACTGTGATTTATCATCCTGTTTTAAGAGATTAGCTTAATGAGGGGAAAAAGAAAAAACAATTACCACTGTACTATCTGGAACTGCAGTAGTTAATGGACAACAACTTTGATGGTTAAGAAGCTCTTATCTTATAAATTTAGATTTTCAAGTTCAATGCCATTCTGTTTATTTGATATTTCTGGTAAGTGGTACATGGGACGTCATTCATGCAAACTTATCCGTTAATCTGAGTTGTATGGATTACTTTAACCATAGCTGGATTTGGAAGATCAAGAAAACCTCTGTTTCCTTCATCTCTTGATTGAATTTTTTTTTTCAATCCCAATTTATATAAATTTCTTTACTTGATGTAGACGTTGACTGGTTATCAGTGTGTTCATTTTTGTGGAAATAATATGCTTTCTCTTACAGGTGTATTTCAAAGCAACAGATCCTTTCAATGAGCGATGGCAGAGTGCTTGGATCATTACAGCTTTCTGGGACGTTCTTGCTTTTGCCTTGTTATGTGTTATTTGCTATCTGTGGGCCCCATCTCAGAACTCCCAAAGGTATGTTGTAGTTTCAGGAATTACAAATAATGGATGGAGGATCTGTGTAGGAGTTAAAATGCCAAACTTCTTGGGACATCTGCTAAAGAAAGCTCAACCACCTTCTGTCAAATATGTACTTTCTCTTTTTTTATTTTCTTCATTTTCCTTAAATACACACCAAACTCCACCTTGACCCCTAGTGTGAGCAAAATTTGATCCCAAGACCTCTTGTACCGTACCACTTACCAGTTGAACTAACAAGTACCAATGATCAAACTCCAATTTTAGATTTTATTTAAAAATCATTAATGAAGAACTAAAGGAAAAAAATTATTTGCCTCCACATTGCAATTTTAAGTCAAAACGTTTTTAATTAAAACAGGTATGCCTACTCGGAGGAAGTGGGAGAAGAATACGACGAAGAAACTCAGTCTTTAACAAGGGGCAAGCCAGAGGGTGATCTTAGTTTAGTCAAGCAGGAAAAGAAAGAAAAGGATGCCGGAATCATTGCCAATATTTCTGACAAAGATGATGTAGAAGAGGATAAGAGGGAATAATTACTTGAAAACATAAATGTTAGCAATCTATTTATGGTGCTGAAATATCTTGTCCAGTGTGAGAGAGATCATAGGAACATAATCCTACTTCGACCTGTTAAACTTCTTTGGAGCAACAATCTGTCTCGTATCCACTTGCCGTGTGGAGGAGCTGCAAAATTTTGCAAAAAATGTGATTTTTTTTTTCTTTTTCATATTGCTGCATTTGTTCACAATATAATTTTGTTTGATTAGCTTCATCTGTAAAGTAAAGCTTGGCAAATGGGTGATTAGCTAGAGTAGATGAAATATTGAAAAGCACAGACTGAAATCGCTGATGATGGGAGCAGAGATGAGGTGTATTGTTGTGATTATATGAGGTGTATTGTTGTGATTATCATTGTGATTTGTGATATATTATTTGTACTACTACTTTCCATGTAGGTTGCTCATTTACTTGATAACTTGCATATTCGATAATTTTAATGAGAAAGGGGAAAGGTTCGGGTTCGCTGAGACTATTCAGTTTTTTATTAATTTTAGAATATTACGTTTTTTTTATTTGATAAGAGAATATTACGTTTGGCGCCTAAAATATTTGAATATGGGTTCAAACAACATTAATAATATGTTAAAAATGATCTTGTTTAAGTTAATTTAAATTTATTAAAATTATTACATAATATAAAATAAATAAATAAATGAAATAGGGATTGAAGCTCGATATGGGGTAGGTCATGTTGCTATATTATTAACATTAATTTCTTTTTCGTATACTTTAAAGTTCTTATTTTTAGTTGTGCAGAATATGTTTTTCCATACCATTTGTCTCATAATTTGAGCTTCAAGCTCTTTTGTAATTTGAGAAAATCAAAACTTAATGAGCATTTTCACTTATAGGCCTAAAGTACGGTAGTTGCATAAAATTAGACATTTGAGCGGCAATTGCTCTGCCCCTTTATTTTAAGCGAATAAAATAGTTTGTTAAATAATTTCTACAAACGGTCACAAGAAAATATGTATAAAAAAAATTCATCAATTGTTAAATATAAATAATTTATATAGTTTATTGTTGTTCTTTTTCGACAGCGCGCTGTATTACAAGATTTTCTGCCTATATCGAAGAATTTTTGTTCATGTTAACAATGATTAATTGATTTGTTACAGGCATACCCGAGCTTGTTCCAGTCACTTCTCAACTTAGATCAAATGATGATAAGGGGAGGAAGGATGATGACAGTGAGACAATCATCTTAAAATAAAGGCGTGGAGTAGCCGTCCCAAACGGACCTGGAGACCCCCCAAAAAAAAAAAGTAAAAAGCTCTAAAATATTAGGATCGAAGATTAAATAGAAATGTTTTAAGGGTTTAAATCATAAATATGGAAAAGCTTTAAGGACCAAATTGCAAATCTCCCAAATTTTAGAAAAGCAAAAAGAACAGTCACCGTTTGATGTCACAAGTTGAAGCAGCAAGCAAAGCAAGTGAGGTGAGGTGGAAGTGATAACCAATCAGCCGCGAGAAGGGGGCCAGTTGATAAAAAGTTATTAAAATTAATTAATTAATTATAAAAATAAATAAATAGATGGGCAGTAGTCACGGAGGAGGAGACGAGGAGCTGAAGAGAATGGCAGAACTAAGCAAAACCCTAAAAGAAGGAGAGAGAATTTTGGCCCCCACGCGTAGACCCGATGGTACCCTCCGAAAACCAATTCGGATTCGGGCCGGTTACGTTCCTCAAGATGAAGTTGCCATCTATCAATCTAAAGGTGCCCTGGTATGTACGTTTGAATTTCATCCCTTCTATTTTCAGAAAATGTAGTAATTTAACTAAACAGCGTCGTTTCGTATCACTTGTATTTTTGCATATATATATATATATGTAGTCTGTTAGTCTGCATTGAATGGAGACTTTGTTATTTTGGATTGTGGTGGAAAATGAAGATTACAGAATTTGAAACTAATTTAAGAGCAATGGTAGCATTTGAGTCCCAACTTGAGACCCAATTAGATGTACCAGCTTATTAATTAATAACCAAATGGGGTTAGTTAAAGTTAAAAAAGTTTAACATGACATGGCAGTTATATATAACCTATCTCATCAGTTGGGACTCGGATGCTGGAATGCTTTGCATTATTGTTAATTTAATGGCAATTTATCAGCACATGGAAGGAATAGTGAGAGTAATCATAGTTAATGGATGATTTTATGAGTGGATATGGGATTTTAAAGTAAACTTGGGTCTTGTTGTTGGTTTTGATGCAGTTAAGAAAAGAATTGACGGCATTGCAGGAGGTGCCACCAGGTTATGATCCACCAGTTGATGCAAAGCCAAAGACGAAGTCTGTAAAGAGAAATGAAAGAAAGAAGGAGAAACGGCAACAGGTATATTTGGTGTTTTCTTCCATGGTTCTAATCTTTTAGCCTTATTGAGTTTTGAACTTGGTTTTTTAGGAAGAATTTCTGTCATATATGTCTTTTTTTACTATAGTATGATTTCTGACGGTGCTTATCAACAAACAACAATTTCTTAGGCAAGTTAGTTTTTATCTGAATACCACTTATTTTGTTTGCATGCCACTTCTCAAGGTTAAACTTTTATGCTCCATAAACATTATAAATGGTTGGCATTTCATGCAATGTCATGCATGTGTGATCTTTCTTAAGATTTTACACATCAAAAGATTAGGAACATTTTCGAAATGGATATAAAATTTCCTGACACTTTACCTTCAATACTAGCTTTTGCTAGGATCTGTTGTTAAGAATGTGCTGAAATAACATTGTCCCATTTGAGGATTAGGATCCTCTCCTAGTTTTTTTTTTTTTTTTTTAACTCTCTCTCTCCTAGTGTGTTTATTTAAGTTTTTTAAAAAATCAATTCTCCTCAGTGTCAATATGCAAACTTTCATTGTTTTTACAACTTGTTCATTCAAGGATTATTTAGCATCTATGATAGGTATGCAAATATTTTGTTAATGTAAACTGCTTAGTTTAAGGAAGGTGATATTTTTCTATAATGCACTTGACATTTTCTATTATTGCTGTTACTTTGGTATAAATTTCTGGTTTTTGCTGCATGGTAATGGTAAGTTGCTAGTTTCATACAAGCAGCTTCTTCCCCTTTTATATGTAATGCATGTTAATTTATCAAATCACCTGCAGCAGGCTGCTCTTGAAAAGGGTAAAATCATTGAAAACGTGGTAGATGGGGATATGAAGTCGGAAGATGTTGTATCTGCTGAAAATCTAAGTCATGGGTCAGCATCCACCAACTCATTGACATCTCAGATGAATGAACTGTCTGTTTCTGCAAATGCAGTTGTAGAGACCCCTCTGTCAGATGCCAAGGACCCTACTGATGCAGGAGCTCCAGGTCAAGATATTGATAAAAGAATCCGGGCAATTAAAAAGAAGGTAAGATTCATTCATGGTTTTAGCCTTGGGTCTAACAATTTCTCTAAGGAATTTATAACATTATACTTTTTGCTTGTGTTAAAAAAGGGGAGTAAATATTTGACATTTCCACATTTAAATGGTGGAATACACCTTGCAAGAGGATGCTACTAAGCATCTAACATTTACAAGTTTGAAATGTGATAGCCATAAAAGGAATAAAAGAAAAATTAAATATTGTACATTCAAACTAGTAGGATTTAGCCACTATATTCTAAATTCTACCTTTTAATTATGCATGTAATATTTTGACTAATCATTGTCATTAGATTCTTTTTCATGGAAATATAGGAGTCGTATTTTATCTTAAATTATTCAATGGGCTTTTAATAAATTTTTTTTAGAAAAAGTGATTGTGTGGATAGCTTGAGTGTCTCTAAACTTTAAGATAATACGAGTTTTGGTATCCTAGTACATCATTAAATGTCATTGATGATTTTTGCTTTGTAGTTTGCACACCTGAAAACTTTTGCTTTATGTATTAAATGTTAACTTTTGTTTCTATTAACTTATGCATGCATCAATGTATCTGAATTTAACTATGTAGATGCAGTTGACACAAATATTTACTGGGAAAATCTTTACACATAATTTGTCAGCATGTTTGAATCTTCTGCACTTCCATTAGTTGTAAACTCTATATGCGCAGTTGACATAAACATTACTAGGAAAAGCTTACACGTAATTAATGAACACAATCAAATCCATCCAAATTATTATGGAAATCTTATTTTTCTTTTCTTTTATCATTCATATATTTGTTAGTCTTCCTAGTCATAACAGCTTCTCTCTCTCCTCTTGTTTCTCTTATTTGCTCTACTTACATCTTTATTTTCTCTCACCCAAACTATAGTAAAGGATTAAAGAAAGGGGTTTACCGAGTATGCGTGAGGTGAAGAAAGAGAGCAAGAGCAAATGTCTGATGAGTCCAAGGTTTTTCTGCAATCTACCTATATGAGGTTGACATAGACTTATTTCCTTAAACACCTAAAGGACTCTTGTAATCAAGTAATTTAGGCCCCAAATGAATTAAGTTTGTAGAACTAGGCAAAATGAATTGAAGTTCTTTCTCAGAAGAGGACTGGTTGTGTAATGCTGGGAATAAATGCTGAACAACATGAAAAATTCCTTGCCAACATTTGGAAAGATGGGAATGTTGTTCCTCAAGTGGAACAGCTGCTACCATTTCTTCCGGTCCTCCTTTCCTTTTATCTTTTGTTCAAAACACTCATGGAGAGTGTTTTGGATTTTTTTGGTTGGAAAAGATTAGAAGAATACTTTTAAGATTATTGGGATGAGGATTTCAGATTTTTAGGATAAAGCTACCCTCCTTGATTTTGGGCTTCAGTTCAATTCAAGGATATTGCCCTCTCTATAATTTAAGGAAATTTGGATGCTGTGTTGGATGCCTTAGTTAATTCATGATTATCATTTTTTCTTATTTTGTACTAGTGCTAGTTTCTGTTGGTAAACTGCTTGCCCAATTTTTGATAACCCATTTCCTTTATCAATAAAAGTTTGATCATTTCTCATAATTTAAAAAATAATAATAATAAAAAAAAGGTGAAAGAATAACTTTTAGTGAGAGGAAGAGTTGCTTGTAAGCTATATGCATTCTGCATTTAAACTTTTCTTCCAAATACATCATTTGACTGTCGATTCTGATCAAATTTGTAATGACAATCTGGAGCATAGAATCAAGCATGGACCTATATGTTGATGAATCACATATCAGAAGTACAGTGCATGTTAACTATTTATTTTTGGATCCATGTTATTGGAAGGACTTTCTGAACTTATGTAACATAATTAGGGCCTCAGAAATTTTGTTTGATTGGACAAATGCTGCACTTATTTTGGTGAAATCAGTGATGAAAGGGTTCAATGGTCAGCTTATTTCACTTTCAAAGAATGCGTTCAGCTTTGTTGCTTAGCCTAAATTGTGTTTGGTGGTGTTGTTCTTTTACCTTAACTTTGATCCAAAATGGTTAAGAAGTATGTTAGTGTAATTGTTTTCTCAACAAACTACTAGAGATTAGTGTTCGGTAACTTGCAAAAATATAGTTCTACTAGAAACATCTGAACTGTAACTTCAATACATTTCAAATTTATTTGTTCGTGTATTTCTTTTTCCCTGTGGCTGCAGATTCGACTCGCAGAAGCTCAACAGCAAAAAACTGGGCAACAGGAATTGAAGCCAGAGCAATTGGAGAAACTGTCAAAACTGGAAGGTTGGCACGAGGAGCTAAAGCTTTTGGAAGAAAAAAAGGCTGAACTGGAAGCATCATGATTCTGGAAGTTTGGCTCAAGGAACTAAAGCTTTTGGAAGAAAAAAAGGCTGAACTGGAAGCATCATGTTTTTGGTTTGTGTGAGTATGAAACTCCTTGTGTAGTTCTCTTTCATAGTTTGCTTGGTCAAGATCTAAACTGAATAGAAGTTCATCCATCAAGATTTTGCCCTAATTATGCTACATGAGTTTGCATATGACCATATGGGTTAAATTGAATATCACGCTTCCTTCATTATAAAACATTTAGCCTACTAGTTTCCAAATTACTCTTTTGAAGGATCTGCGTCGAGTTTGAAATCACTAAAGCATTCTAACCAATTGTGATGCAAACATTTTTGTGGTGTTGGTTTGCAATAATGTATTTGTGTTTAGTTATTTGTCTGTGATTTGTACAGGTTTGGCATGTTGAATCGTAGTGTAGTTCTTTATGTGGGATTTTATTGTATTGAACTGTATTCTATTGTTATAATAGACTAAAAGCCGCATTAAAATTGGCGCATTAAGGGTTGTATTGGAATGTTACCATTTATCTTATCTGAATGATTGGTTTTGCAATCAAACATTGGAAAACGGACCACCTTTATAATCAACTTGAAAAAAAAAAAAAAAAAGTTTAACGGCAATTCAATTTCTTTTTCACTCGAACAGGGTTCAAATATTAAATTTCTTATTAAAATCTTGCCTAATTGGCACTCATAATTGGTTAGATGGTTAGAACTTAAAACAAATCAGTTTTGCTACAGCAAGGTTCCAGACTTCCAGTTTGTTCTTGAAACTATAAATACTCGTAAGCTTGTTTTAGCTCATTGTGTTCTACATATGGAAATATTAATTATGTTTCTTTTTTACAAATGTCTATTATTTTCTTAGTTTTTTTACAGCTTCTAACTTATTTTGTTCATTGAACAGTCCAATAAAAACATGTCTTAAATCTATTAATTAAAAAAGTAATGATATGTTAATTTTTTTTAATAAAAAAAAATAATTGTTATCAAATTCAATTGTCGTTATTTTTGTCCACACAAAATATTCATTTTGAAAAGTGATAATCGCCCTTAAAGAGCCCAGCATGAGCACATAAACGGAAGCCTCCTCCTGCCCCTTTTTGGCCCATGCTTCGTGATTGGAAAAAAAAAGCACAAATAGGCAACAAAAACGGCAGTCGAGGGCTGCCGTTTCTGTGCCAATGCTCAACTGCCGTTTTTGTGCCAATGCTGGGCTCATATCTGTGTTCAATTTTTGTGTAAATAATATTTTCTTTCTTATTTTTGTAACTCAATGGTGGAAGAGAAATTTATAAATAAACGAAAAACATGACGCCAAGCCAAGAGAATGTAGTTAATCGTACCCCCTAAAAAACAAATTCCATTAATTCCTCAATTGAAATGTTCTTTTACTCTATTAAAAGCATAGGATGTGTGAAATAAAAATTATCATTTAAAAATAATATTATTTATTATCAAATCACAAAAACACCATTTTTATTTTCGTAACAAATCTCAAGAACACTGATTTTGCATGTTTTAGATTTTATTCATTTAAATTTAAAATTTTCTCTTGATTTGAGTCTTCTTCAGATTTTAAAAATCTTATGTTTACTTTGTTCATCAATTCATAAAGATTAAAACACTTTGTTCATCAATTCATAAAGATTAAAAAAAAAACACTATCATCTATGAACAAGTAACAACAAGATCTATAAAAACTCAAAAGAATTCAAATTCTCGAAAATGATCCTAAGATTCAACAGTCAGAACACTGAAAATCCCATCTCAGTAATTCCCAAATCAGAGGATGTCATATGATAAAATATCATTTTGTTTCTTTCCATCCAATTCTTCTTGTGGGGCTGAAATCTTTTCTACATGTTTCATCCCATTCTACACATTTCAAAACTGACAATTAGATTTCAGATTCTCAAACTTCTTGTTTAAAAAGTAACATCACTAATATATATATATGATATTACAACAAACAAAAACTCCTCACACAGGAGTATCACTAACCCATCAAACAAAACCTAAATCTTAGGATTACGGCCGATTCCAATCAATTTTCACTTAGCTTAGGCAGAAGCTTTCTAGTCCCCTGGATCTTCATGAATTTGGCATCAATATTTCAAGCACATTCAGGCATTAAACTACAAAATTTAGATGAATCCGAATAATTGCCTCACGAAGATTCAACGTCTGACTCATCAAGTCCTACTCTATAAAGTTCAAAATCCTCAGCGCTCCATCTGCAGATTAAGTGAAGTTTGAAGGTAGCCATCTTGAAGCCCAACAAACGCTGCCAAAGAGAAAAGTTCAGTTGCACTTCAACTTCTCTAAGCAAAGTTGAGAGAGAACAAAGCAAGAAATCAACAAAGAAACCATTACATCATAAAAAATGTCATGATCGTAATAAATGCTTGGGCATCAGATAAAATAAAATAGCTGCAGATATTTATTGTACTAAGATCAAAACAACTACAACGAAGGATACCTAACTATTTTTTATGAATACAATGAAGGAGACCTAATTAAACACAAGAAAGGATCGATAAATACTAATACAACAAGTTCCATTGGACAACCCAAACTTAAGGATTAATACATACTGAAACAAGAAGCTGCATTTACAAGCAAGATTGACATCATGTATGATGCCAAGATGCCATATAAAATTTAATGTACAAAACAGATAATGCCAATCATTGACAGCATTCCATTTTCTGCTGATTCAAAAATGGCATTGCTATAAAAAATGAGATATGAATTGGACATTTGTTAAAATACGAAAGAAGGCTTTCCCTGTTCTACAATATTTTTATAAGAAAGCTTTCTCCTGTCCTATAATATTCTTATGATAAAGCTAAGAGGCCAAAACAAACCAGTATACGAGCTGACTCAGGTGACAGAGGCTTTCCTTCTTCACAAACAACAAAATCAGAAACAAGTTCCACCACACCTGCACACCAAGATAATTTAATATTACATCCAACCTTGCATATTTTCATGTAAAAGCAGCATGAGGTAGAAGAAAGCAATATTGTACCTTTGTTCAACCGAACAGGCATCCCTTGTTTGCGCAAATATGGCTCCATTTCATGTGTGAATTGTTCCAGAGGACCTTCTGGAAGTTCCACCTGATGTATTTTGGAAATATATACAAATTATAATGCTAGGAATACATCATCCATCTTACAAAACAAGCATAGATGTCTCAGGTCATCAAAAATGTATGAACAAATTAAGGAGAAAAAACAGCATTATCAACCATGAAAAGTTATTATCTTAAACATAGCATTCTAAAAAATGATGATGTTTTATTCCTATCCCAAGGTTGTGAACACAATACTAAAATATATGTATTTAATTCAACTTTTAGCTAGACAAGCAAGCAAGCTGTCTTGGAAATTGGCATATAAGCTCCCAAACCTTTTCTGTTGCCATGCTTCCTGTCCTTGCAAAGTCATAGTCTTCATATTTATTAAACAAGCTGCAAAATGACGATGAGAGAAAAATAATTAGTTGAAAGTAGAATACTTAAAACATTAAAATAAAAAATCTGCCTAGAAAAATGTCATACAAATCATCAAAACAGAACATTCAATTAATTCCCACAAATTTCATGACTATGAAACTTACCTTTCAACCTCTTCCTTGGGAATATTCGTAAGAAAAAGTCCAGTATCTCCACGGAGAAGCTAGAAGAACAAAACGATAAATCAACACTACTGATAACACTCTAATGGTATCTTATTTGAAAAGTACCTCATAGAAGAGCACATTATAAGTGCTTCTCCAAAAAGCAGCCAAGAAGCAAGCTCACCTTAGAAACTTTGTGAAGGCCTGGCTGTATCTCATCGGATACCGACCGACCCAGAGCAACCTGCATGACTTTATTTGAACCCAGAAAAAATCTGAACCAAAATAATGCAGTAAAATGCAAAAAATTAATTTCTTTTAAAATACCCATTAAGCAAAAGTAATAAAAACTTGCAATAAAACAAATAAAAATAAAAATGATTAAAAAATCACCTGCTTGGTTTGATCTGCTCCCTGAACTCTTTGAACTTGAGATTTCTCATGTTCTCAAAAGAGAAAACATAAATTGATTTGTAATTTTCAACTGCATCCCTTATGGAATTTACTATAGCTTCTTTGTGTTCCTTTCCTTTCTTTTTGGTCTTAGATAAAGTAACTGTAATTCATTTTAACGCAACAAATCACTAATTCTATTTAAAAAAAAAAAAGCCCTAGCTAAATGAGAGACGGGGGATGAGGAGGAGGAGGAGGAGGCTCACCTGGCCTGTCACGTTTGGATTTCGGCATGTTGGGACGGTGAAAACGGCGTCTCGTTTGGTCTATTCACCTTCTACAAACTACTCCTCTTTTTCGTTTTTAGGGTTTTATGGAGAACCAGGAGTGAACTTTAAGAGGGAAAAAGTTTATTGACATAATCACAAACGAACCCCTGGTTTACTTATGATTTCCCAAGTAAGGCCATATGTCATCGTTTTGTATCAATTAGATTCCCATTGGAAAGAGTGTAACACCCTTGTAAAGTTCGGTTTCATACAAAGATGTCCATCGGGATCGGGCCGACCCGTCTGAAGAAGTCCCATGCAGGGTAGTCGTGTCGTAGCATGGCCTAGGTTCGAGCCGGTACCCTAGTGCAGGGCTGCATTTGCTAATTCCATAAGTCGTCACATATTAAAATAAATAATTTAATAAAAATATATATGTTAAATTTTTTAAAAAATTTTATTTATTCATAAGTTTTTTTTAATTATGATACCTATCAAAGGATTAAAAAAATTTCTTTATTTTAATCATAATTTTTAAAATTAAATGAGGATCGCTTTTTAAAGGTAAATTATAAAATAAGTCATTCATACACTTTTAAAATTTTAATTATAATATTCTTATTTTATCAAAAAAAAAACATTTATGTTCTTTTTTCATAAATAATAACCCTAAAGTATTACATTACCACGAGAAACATAAAATTTAAGGAAATATAACTTTTTCAATTTTCCATTGAGACATAATATTGGATTTCAACAATACTTTAAAATCGATTGAAATTTATACTTTGAATACGAGATATTAAGCATGAAAATGCTTATGTGCTAGTTTCCGCATGGCTTAAGATTATTATTATTATTTTGTCCCATATACTTTAGAATAGTTAAGTAATTGTAAATTCAGAATGCTAGAAAAATGAAACAGAACTCGGATTACAGTTAAAAGACATGAAACTTGATGATTGATTTAGAAAGTATTTTCTTTATTTAAAATTTAAATAAGTTTAAATTTAGCTGAAATTTATATAAATTTAAATGAAAATGTTTAAATAATATGTTTGTTTTCTTTTTTTAAACATCTGAATAAAAAAATTTAAAACTTAGTAGTATGACATAAATTTCCTTATATTTTTTCATAATTTAGAAATTTAACATGTTGAATAGTTTGATAGCATTAAAAAAATAATACTATCATTGTTTCTTAATTTAATTTTGTAATAAAAGATGCAAGTATAACACATTTTGAATTATAAAGTCAACACTGTTGTTTTAATTTTAATTCATCACAATAAACATAATCTAATTTGTTCAATAATTTAGTTTAATTAATGTTATCGTGTAAATAAAAATTTAAAGCAATAAAAAAATAATTTCAACGAAAACACAAAATATTAGGTTTATACATAATATAGAAAAGAGTATCTTTGAGATTTAAAATTAGAATTTTTCATTTAGATTTAAGACTTTAAATAAAAGTAGATTTTTTTTAACTTTTTCTATTCATATAAATGATGGGAAAATAAACTAGGTTTTTCAATTTTTCAATTAAAATATTTTAGGACCGATCTCATACAACATATAAGAATTAAGTAATCTAGAAATTCATACCTTGATGTTTTGAGAAGATGAACAATTGAGAGTTGTAGATCCGCCTCCAAACGATCTTCCAAGCTATGACTCAAGTTTGATCAACACTGGACGTGTGGGCATCTGTTTCACCACTCCCCAATTGCAACTGGCTCCTCTTAGATGCCTTCTTTATTTTTCTTAGAATCTCTGGGGTTCTCATCCTCAATTTAAGAGTATAAAGCCCCTTTTATAATATCTTATAAAAAACCCTAGTATGTTAGGATTAGGATTTCTATTTAAAATATAATTCCTCTTTTAACTATCTCTCCACTTACCTAAAAGTGGAAGGAATGTGAATAAACTAGGAGACCACCTAGTAAAACATTCATGCTCTCCATTTACACTTTTAATATAACATACTAGACCTTAACAAATATTATAATTATAATTTTCATCTAATATGCCAGTTTTCTTGCTTTTGGGTCCAGTGATGGTGTTGTCAATTAAATGAGCTAACCCGGGATCATTTAGGAACATACAATAGTGGCTACTAATAATTAAATTTGTAATTAAACAAATATAATTATTTAATTCCAATTCTACTCCACTATAAGATTGAACCGACCTCCATAATTGTATGCTCGAATATAATTCGCCCAAGCCACATTGATTTCTTTATCGCACAATCCTTTGTACCACATCATTAATTTAAATTGATATCTCAATCGTCCAATCAATTTAATTACATCTTTTCCTCGATACTTACTAGTTTTCTCTAATGATCATTTTCAACATACTTATTTATGTTGAGACACTCGCCGTAGAATTTCTATGATCAAGTATCGAAAACCCATCAAGAGATGTGTCGTATAAATTCTATATTGTTAATCTACAATTTCAATACTTGTAATTGCTCCCACCAAGATACCGGTAATCTAGACTACATGTGTATGTCATGCCCATTGGTAACTCAAATGAAATAACAACTACAATCATGAAATTATAACTAATTCAAGATTAAGATTACAGTAAATCAATGCCTATGAGATTTAATAAGTCTGACAGTTATTACTAGGTTAATTAAATCTCATATGTGATCCAGTTCAATGTAGACAAACTACATCAATAAATTCATACATGATTAAGACAAATCACTCAATGAATTTATTACAGTCTATACCTAAATAAAGTGCCCAACTTTATTTATCAATCATGAACTTATTTTATTTAATCATAAGATAACTTAGTATTTATGTCTTCTCGCGAATCCACATGGTGATCGTGATAAATACATATAATATGATTAAATGGACTTTACTCAAAATATTAATGCAATAAAGATATATGAATAAAATACCTCTTTTATTTTATTAATCGAAATATTATTTATTATAATAAACATAAATATGCTTTAAAGAGCATATTTTTCCAACAATCTCTCACTAGCTCTCAAAGCATATTTGGCATCTCGCAGCATGCCCATGGACTCTAAGTGCAAATTAAAAAGTTTCCTGTGGATGGCCTTAGTAAAAGGATCCGCCAAGTTTCTCACGTGACGCAATCTGGGTAACTTCTACATCACCTCTCTGCACTATATCCCTTATGAGATTATACTTCCTTTCAATGTGTTTTTGTTTCTTGTGGTTCCTTAGTTCTTTTGATTGAGCCACTGCACTACTATTGTCACAAAATAATTTAAGTGGTGCACTTGCAGCAGATACCACCTCAAGATCTTGAAGGAACTTCATGAGCCATACCGCTTCTTTGCAGCCTCGATGCGACCACATATTCGACTACATTGTGGAGTTCGCGATACGTGATTGTTTCACACTCCTCCAACTAATAGCTCCACTTCCTAATGTAAACACATAGCCGAAGTAGACTTTCTAGAATCCTTATCCGACATAAAGTCGAATCAAGATAACCCATCTGCTGTAAGCTCATCACCAGAATACGTGAGCATATAATCCTTAGTTCTTTTCAGATACTTCATTATGTGCTTGACAGCAGTCCAGTGTTCAGGTCCAGGATTAGATTGATATCTGCTAACCATCCCAACCGCAAAACATATGTCTGGTCTAGTGCAAAGCATGGCATACATGAGACTTCCCACGACTTGCGTAGAGGAACTCGTCTCATTTTCTCTATCTCCTCAGATGTTTTAGGTGATTGATCTTTAGAGAATGAAATTCCATGTCTGAATGGTAACAAACCAGTCTTGGAATTTTCCATGCTAAATCTAGCTAATATCTTATCGATATAGACCTTTTGAGATAAAGCTTATCGTTTTATTCTTCCTGGCCTCGTAGTAACTTGATACCAAAAATATAACTAGCTTCTCCTAGATCTTTCATATCAAATTGTTTTGCTAGCCAACTCTTTATAGTAGTCAATACTCCTACATCGTTTCCGATAAGAAGAATATCATCTACATAAAGAATTAGGAAGGCTACGATTTTCCCCGAATTTTCTTATACACACATGGTTCATCAATATTCGAATGAATCCAAACGATTTTATCGCTTGATCAAATCGATGTTCCATGATCGGATGCTTGCTTCAATCCATAGATGGATCTCTGCAACTTGCATACCATGTGTTCTTGGCCTTTTTGTATGAATCCATCTGGTTGCTGCATAAAGATGTCTTCATCAAGATGCCCATTAAGAAAGGCAGTCTTAACATCCATTTGCCAAATTTCATAATCTAGCACTGCAGCAATAGAGAGCAGAATTCTGATGGATTTAAGCATAGCAACCGGAGAAAATGTTTCCTCATAATCGATTCCCTCCTTTTGAGTGAACCCTTTGGCTACTAATCTTGCTTTGAATGTTTCTATCCTTCCATCTACTCCTCTTTTCCTCTTGTAGATCCACTTGCATCCAATAGGTTTTACCCCATTCGGTGCATCTATAAGTTCCCAAACATTATTGGAATACATAGATTCCATTTCTTGATTCATAGCCATTTTCCAATGTTCAACATCACTATCTATTAGTAGCTTCATCAGTAACTCAGTGGGATCTTGCACATGTTCATCCGAGATTTCGTGATAGGTTTCTCCCAATAACATATATCTTCATTGGTAACCCAGCTACCCTCCCACTACGACGAGGTTCTAAAAATGATGTCTGCTCGTGGATAATCCTTTGTTGATCGATTGTTGCTCTTCATTCTGCTCAAACAAGTGTTGAAAGTCGAGTATCAATTTGATCACTTGACGCTCTTCAAGTATTACCTTACTCTTAGGTCTGAAGTTTTTCATATAGTCTTCCTCGAGGGAAGTAAAATGTGTGCTCACAATTACCTTCCTATCTTGAGGACTATAAAATAAACCCCCCCTTGTTCCTTTGGGATACCCCACAAACATGCAAACCTCAGAGCGTGAATCCATCTTGTCTGCCTTTGATTTCAGCACATGTGCTGGTGATCCCCAAATACGGACATGACGTAAACTTGGTTTTCGACCTGACCATAATTCTATTGGGGTTTTAGGCACTGACTTAGATGGAACTAAGTTCAAAAGGTAAACTGCAGTATCTAGTGCTAGTCCCCAAAAAGAGATAGGTAATTTCGAATAACTAAGCATAGATCTCACCATATCCAAAAGAGTTCTATTTCTTCTTTCAGCTACCCCATTTTGTTGTGGTGTTCCTGGGGCAGTCAACTGAGATATAATCCCATTTTCAACCAGATACTCTTTAAATTCTCCGGAGAGATATTCACCACCTCGATCAGATCGAAGTTTCTTTATGTTCTTATCTAATTGCTTTTCTGTCTCAGCCTTATACTCTTTGAATTTCTCAAGAGCTTCAGACTTATGACGCATCAGATAAACATAACCGAATCTTGAGTAGTCATCAGTGAAAGTGATGAAGTACTCATAGCCTCCTCGAGCTTGTACATTGATTGGTCCACATACATCTGTATGTACCAATTCAAGTGGTACTGTTGCACGCACTCCTTTGGCCGAGAATGGCCTTTTGGTCATTTTTCCTTCCAAACAGGATTCACAGAGTGGCAATGATTCATTTTCTAATGGACCCAAGAGCCCATCTTTGATCATTCTCTGTATCCTATTTTGGTTTATATGACCTAAGCGTAAATGCCAGAGGTAGCATCGGTTGGAAGAAATCTTTCTTTTCTTAGATAAATGCGTATGCTCATTATTATCAATTCATCGTGTCATGCATAGAAAGGATCATAGGACTCAAATGATATAAATTATCTTCCAATGTGCCGTAACAAATAAGTCTATTATTGAATAAAATAGAAACCGAGAATCCAAAATTTACAAGATACCCTTGCTTTGACAAGCAAGCTACCGAAATTAAATTCCTCTTAATATCCGGAACATAAAGACAATTATTCAAAACTAAAGTCTTATTATTGAAAGATAATAAAATGCATCCAGTCTTTTCTCACGACACGAATTGTCCCGTCCCAAGTTGCAGCTTTTACGCTTCCTTCACTTAGTTTCCGGTTTCCGAAACCAAAAAGTGAATTACAAATATGATTAGTTGCTCCCGAATCCAACACCCATGTGTCAACTGGATTCCGAACTAAACATGCCTCAATAACAAAAGATTACCCATACCGATTTTACAATCTTTGGGCAATCTTTTTCCAGATGACTCTTCCGTCCACATTTAAAGCACTTGCCCTTAGGCTTGCCATCTTGTTTTGTAGACAATCTTTTCTTCCCGTGTTTCTTCTTTTTACCTTTGCCTTTTGGCTTAGGCCTAAAAGAATTATTTTCAAGAATATTTATGCTTCCTGAGATTTCTCAAGACGATAGATCTCTTCATGAGAATGGAGTTCGTTCATCAATTCATTAAGGTCATGTTTCTTTTGTTCATATTATAATTAACCTTAAACTCTTTGAATGTATCTGGTAGAGATTCTATCACCATATCAATTTTTGAGTTGTCATCGATTTGTGCTCCCTGAATCTCGGCCTCATTTAAATAGTCCATCATTTTGAGGACATGATCACGAACTCTTGTGCCTTTCCCCATTTTACTATTCATAATACCCTTCAATGCTGCTTGTCTCGCAGAGCGAGTACTATGCCCAAACATCTCTTGAAGACTATCCATTATTTCAGTAGCAGTTTCCAAATTCTGATGTTTGGTCTGCAGAATATTAGACATTGAGGCTAAAATATAGCATTTAGCCATTTCATTGGCCTTTTGCCATTTCTCATAAAGCCTCTTCTCATTTCTATGAGCATTCTCTAGTGGTATCGGGGGGCACGCCTGGGTTAAGACATATTTATAATTTTCAATGATCAGGACAATATATAGATTTCTTTTCCAATCTATATAATTTTCGCCAAGAAGTTTGTTTTGATTCGTAATAATAGTAAGTGGGCTTAAGGAAGACATTTCTGAAAAATAAAACATTCATGCATTAATATATGGAAATAATATTCACAATAAAAATCTAAAAATACAAAAAACCATAAATGCATTTTATTTTATTGTAACGATAATCTAAGTACTCGCTTTGGCAAGCTATCCGTTGGGAAGTCATGCCGCCACTTACTGCACTCCAATTAACTATTAGATTATTTACTTTCATGTCATAACATGATAAATAACTATCGTTATCCTTTTAAGGCCAAAATTTTGTTAATGAGCTTCGTTGGGAAGGTTAATAACAAATTTTGTTGAGTGTATAACCATTGTTTCAATCTACGTATTTCTCATATCATGTAGCCACCGTTAGGGTGATCAATAGATTGAAAAATATTTCGATTTTATCTTTAAAGAAGTTCATCAAATAAAATGTCTAATATATATACCCTCCGTATGGAGCATCGCCGTATCATGAAGTCGAGGTATATATATATAATTTTATTATTGAACTAACAATGGAGCCCGTGGAAAATTATCTTGAATTTTCCCCTCCCACTCAATATTTTAAAGTTGGTTTTTCCTTTAAAACATTCATATATTGTTTAATTGCATGTTTCCTATAATATTATCTAAGTGATATCTTATATTATTAAGCATTTTGCAAATCTCAAACAATATGCATGAAATCATGTTATATGAATGACATATATTATTATGCATAGAGTGACACTATCTATTCTATATGACATGTTATCATGGCATGTTCACATCCAAACACAACATATAGAAAAATTAAATAATCTCAATTCATGGTTTTCCTAATAAAAATATTAACCCTAAGCCTAATCTTCATCGGCTCATGTCAATATCTTATTCTCTTAGATTATCTTCGTGATGGCTTCATTAATATAGCTTTAAATTTATTATTGATCCAAAATTTTTAATTTTAAAGAAAATAAAATAAAATTTTAAGTAAAACTTTTGGATCAAAAATAAATTTAATTTGTTGAACTATATCTATGCATTTTAATCCATTAAGCCCAAATTTTTATTGGACTTAAAACTAGGATTTACCAAGCCCAAATACCGTTTCTGGACTTAAATGCATAATAGTTAAACTAATTTCACCCATTATGAAAATACTACAGAAATTAGGGGCCTGAATGATAATTGCCACTCAAAACCCTAATCTCTTTTGTTTTCTCCAGCCGCCGTCACCCAAAACTAAAGCTTCCGTTTGTCCCTTTTCCGGTGAGTTCTCGCCGTTGTCAGCCGGAAAACGCCCCTGCCGGCGCTGGACACCAGATGCTGCCGTTCCCGAGCGAGGACTGCCGTTTCTGCTGCCGCTGCGCTGCCTGCTGCCCGCTGCTCCAGCTGCTTCCGCTGCCGCGCGAGCCAGCTGCTCACTGCTCCAGTTGCTGCTGCTGTCCGCTGGAGTTGCAGCCTGCGCGAGCTAAGCGGGCAATCTGCTGCTTCGTGGCTACCGCGCGCGCGCTGATGCCTGCGCGCGGGTGCCTGCTGCGCGCATGTCCTGCTGTGCGCGCGAGCCTGCGCGCGCGGGAGCCTGCTGCGAGCGCGCGCGCGCGTCCTGCTGCGACTGGTTTTGCTGGTTTTGTGCATTCTTGTCGAAATCTTGATGTTTTGAATTTATTTTACAGATTACAATTCTATTGACTTTCAGAAATATAAAATTAAATCAAAAGGGAAACATGGTGATAATAAACCATCCCTTTTGTTACAAATCCAAAAAAAATACAAACAAATCTCTAACCATGAATTGAGACAATCCAAGCATGCTTTATTCATATATTAACAAATAATATATATCTAAATAAATTGTGTCACTCTAATACATAATTAACAAGATATGTTTCTTACATAATTCTTATATATTATTATGAGATGGCTCTGATACCAATTGATGGGAAAATAAACTAGGTTTTTCAATTTTTCAATTAAAACATTTTAGGACCGATCTCATACAACATATAAGAATTAAGTAATCTAGAAATTCATACCTTGATGTTTTGAGAAGATGAACAATTGAGAGTTGTAGATCCGCCTCCAAACGATCTTCCAAGCTATGACTCAAGTTTGATCAACATCTGGACGTGCAGGCATCTGCTTTCACCACTCCCAATCGCAACCTGGCTCCTCTTAGATGCCTTCTTTATTTTTCTTAGAATCCCTGGGTTCTCATCCTCAATTTAAGAGTATAAAGCCCTTTTATAATATCTTATAAAAACCCTAATATGTTAGGATTAGGATTTCTATTTAAAATATAATTCATCTTTTAACTATCTCTCCACTTACCTAAAAGTGGAAGGAATGTAGAATAAATTAGAGACCACCTTGTAAAACATTACATGTCCCCATTTACACTTTTAATATAACATACTAGGCCTTAACAAATATTATAATTATAATTTTCATCTAATACGCCGTTTTTCTTGCTGGGTCCAGATGATGGTGTTGTCAATTAAACGAGATAACCCTGGATCATTTGGGAACATACAATAGTGGCTATAATAATTAAATTTGTAATTAAACAAATATAATTATTTAATTCCAATTCTACTCCACTATAAGATTGAACTCGACCTCCATAATTGTATGCTCGAATATAATTCGCCTAAGCCACATTGATTTCTTTATCGCACAATCCTTTGTACCACATCATTAATTTAAATTGATATCTCAACCGTCCAATCAATTTAATTACATCTTTTCCTCGATACTTCATCGGTTTTCTCTAATGATCATTTTCAACATACTTATTTATGTTGAGATACTCTGCCGTGAGATTTCTATGATCAAGATCGAAAACCCATCAAGAGATGTGTCGCATAAATTCTATATTGTTAATCTACAATTTCAATACTTGTAATTGCTCCCACCAAGATACCTGGTAATCTAGACTACATGTGTATGTCATGCCCATTGGTAACTTAAATGAAATAACAACTACAATCATGAAATTATAACTAATTCAAGATTAAGATTACAGTAAATCAATGCCTATGAGATTTAATAAGTCTGACAGCTTATTACTAGGTTAATTAAATCTCATATGTGATCCAGATTCAATGTAGACTAACTACATCAATAAATTCATACATGATTAAGACAAATCACTCAATGAATTTATTACGCTCTATACCTAAATAAAGTGCCCAACTTTATTTATCAATCATGAACTTATTTTATTTAATCATAAGATAACTTGTATTTATGTCTTCTGCTAATCCACATGGTGATCGCATAAATACATATAATATGATTAAATAGATTTTACTCAAAATATTAATGCAATAAAGATATATGAATAAAATACCTCTTTTATTTTATTAATCAGAAATATTATTTATTACAATAAACATAAATATACTTTAAAGAGCATATTTTTCCAACAATAAACTTGTCAAAGAATAATGGTAAAATTAAGAAAACAAATAACCCAAAATATGTAAATGTGTAAAAAAGAGTTAAATTCAAACTTCAAATGAAAAAATACCGCTTAGTTCAACAAAAGTCGATTTTATAGGTAAAAAAAGGAAACACTTACTTCAATTTTGATCTTTAAATGGGCATTAAAAAAAAAAATCAAGCCTAAAATATAATTGAAGTGAGCACATTATCATTTGATGTATAGAAACTTCGGTTTATACTGAGAGTTATTATCCTAATTTTAGCGGAATTTTTAACTCAAAATCTTGCAAAAGCACAGCTTTTCTTTCTATTTGCATTAAAAGAGTTGCTGGGAATTTGCACTGAATACCTTAACTTTTTGTCCAATGGTATGTAATTTCCAATTGACTTAATCTGTATCCACGAGACAATAAATTTAGGTTAGTTGTTGCATAAGTAAATATTAAGATAATAATACTATTCTCTTATTATATTTAAAATTTGAACTTTGGTGTTTATTTGAGTTTTTGGCCTTTTGACATTTAATTTACTTTTTTTTATTGAGACCTAAAAATGGACTTCAAAAATTCTTTAAAAATTTTAGAATATAATAATTGTGTTGTAGGGATTTAAACATGAAATTTAAAACTGGAATAAAAATTTCCAATGTGTTATTCTAAATTCCATTTCAAAAATAAAATTCATTTAATTTAAAGAAACAGATGAACTTTAAAATAATTTAATTTAAAGAAACAGATGAACTTTAAAATAATTTAAATTTTTTTTAAAACATAATAATTCCACTGCCAGGATTTGCACCTAGAATTCTATAAATGTCAGAATTTGTCAATGTGCTACAGTGGATTACATAGTATTAACGTAAAGTAAATTTAATTATTTTATGGAAAAAAAAAATTAAACTTTTGGATCAAACACCAAAGGGTTGTTTGGACTTTTGGCTTTTTGATATTTATTTACCTTTTATTCTATTGAGACCAAAAATAGCACTTCAAACAATACTTTGAAAATTTAATACAATTATTTCCTTTAATGGGTAAATGTGTATTTGGTATTTTGAAATATCCTTGAAACTGTACTACACAAATCATATCATGCTTGGTCTAGAAAAGTCATAGCATTAAAGTTGAACAAGTTCTCAAAAAACTGTGTACTAAGCTACAAAGCAGAATAAGTATATCTTCAGTTTCCATGGCCAATTCGCACCTAATTGATTTGCGCTACCCTAATCTCAACTTTAGCAATCTGAAAATCTAGTTGTGTGTGCTTCACTGATCCATTTTTGCGCTAAAGCTGCGTCAAAGAGGAACTCTATAGGACGGATCCACCATTTTCAAAATGAATAGATTCCCTTTATTCCCTCTTAAGATTCTTAATTAAAGAGAAAGCAAGATACAATGTAAATAATTAATGTTTTGCAAATATATCATCAAAGAGAATAAAAATATAATAATAAAGGGCTAGTTTTCGCAAGACTCGTGATTAACTTCTATTTTCGTATATATTAGCTTTTAGTTTTGTAAGTTCCGAATGCTAGAAAAAAGAAAGCACTATTAAAGAGCTTTAAATGGGATATTAAAAAAAATCAAAGCCTGTAAAATAATTGAAGTAAACGTGCTATCATTTGATATAAGAACTTTGGATTTTACTGAGAGTTGTTATCCCAACTTTAGCAAGTGTTAAAATCTTGAAAATCATTTTAATTTATGGAATAGATGGACTACAAAAATAATTTATTTTTTTTTTAAAACATAATAATTCCACTGCCGGGATTTGAACCCAAAATTCTATGCATGTCAGAATTTACCAATGTGCTACAGTGGATTGCATTGTATTGACGAAAAATAATTTTAATTATTTTATGGAAAAAAAAAATTAAACTTTTGGATCAAACACCAAAGGGTTGTTTGGACTTTTGGCTTTTTGATATTTATTTACCTTTTATTCTATTGAGACCAAAAATAGCACTTCAAACAATACTTTGAAAATTTAATACAATTATTTCCTTTAATGGGTAAATGTGTATTTGGTATTTTGAAATATCCTTGAAACTGTACTACACAAATCATATCATGCTTGGTCTAGAAAAGTCATAGCATTAAAGTTGAACAAGTTCTCAAAAAACTGTGTACTAAGCTACAAAGCAGAATAAGTATATCTTCAGTTTCCATGGCCAATTCGCACCTAATTGATTTGCGCTACCCTAATCTCAACTTTAGCAATCTGAAAATCTAGTTGTGTGTGCTTCACTGATCCATTTTTGCGCTAAAGCTGAGTCAAAGAGGAACTCTATAGGACGGATCCACCATTTTCAAAATGAACAGATTCCCTCTATTCCCTCTTGAGATTCTTAATTAAAGAGAAAGCAAGATACAATGTAAATAATTAATGTTTTGCAAATATATCATCAAAGAGAATAAAAATATAATAATAAAGGGCTAGTTTTCGCAAGACTCGTGATTAACTTCTATTTTCGTATATATTAGCTTTTAGTTTTGTAAGTTCCGAATGCTAGAAAAAAGAAAGCACTATTAAAGAGCTTTAAATGGGATATTAAAAAAAATCAAAGCCTGTAAAATAATTGAAGTAAACGTGCTATCATTTGATATAAGAACTTTGGATTTTACTGAGAGTTGTTATCCCAACTTTAGCAAGTGTTAAAATCTTGAAAATCATTTTAATTTATGGAATAGATGGACTACAAAAATAATTTAATTTTTTTTTTAAAACATAATAATTCCACTGCCGGGATTTGAACCCAAAATTCTATGCATGTCAGAATTTACCAATGTGCTACAGTGGATTGCATTGTATTGACGAAAAATAATTTTAATTATTTTATGGAAAAAAAATATTAAACTTTTGGATCAAACACCAATGGGTTGTTTGGGCTTTTGGCTTTTTGATATTTGTTTGCCTTTTATGCTATTGAGACCAAAAATTGTTTGATAGCATTACAAAAATAATACTGTCATTGTTTTATAATTTAATTTTGTAATATAAGATGTAATTATAACACATTTTTCATTATAAAGTCAACACTGTTGTTTTAGTTTTGATTCGGCACAATAGACGTAATCTAATTTGTTCAATAATTTTGGTTTAATTAATGTTATCACGCAAATAAAAATTTAAGGCAATAAAAAAAATAATTTCAATGAAAACACAAAATATTAGGTTTATAAATAATGTAGAAAATACATGAATTGTTAAGAGCATCTTTGAGATTTGAAATTAGAAATTTTCATTTAGTTTTAAGACTTCAAATATAAGTAGATTTTTTTTTAACCTTTTCTATTCATATAAAATTGTCTAAAAATAAGTATAAAATTAAGAAAACATACAACCCGAAATATGTAAATGTCTAAAAAAGAGTTAAATTCATACTTCAAACTAAAAAACAAACACTAATTGTATCAGCAAAAGCCGATTTTATAGGTAAAAAAAAGGAACACTCACTTCAATTTTGATCTTTAAATGGGTATTAAAAAAAATCAAGCCTAAAATATAATTGAAGCGAGCACACTATCGTTTGATGTATAGAAACTTCGGTTTTTACCGAGAGTTGTTATCTCAATTTTAGCGGAATTTTTAACTCAAAATCTTGCAAAAGAACCGTTTTTCTTTCTATTTGCATTAAAAGAGTTGCTGGAAATTTGCACTGAATACCTTAACTTTTCATCCAATGGTATGTAATTTCCAATTGATTTAATTGGCTTCTATGAGACAATAAATTTAGGGTAGCTGTTGCATAAGTAAATATTAAGACACTCATTTTAACTTTGGTGTTTATTTGAGTTTTTGGCTTTTTGACATTTAATTTGCTTTTACTTTTATTGAGACCTAAAATTGGACTTCAAAAATTTTAGTATATAAATAAATTCTATTCCAAAAGTAATTTAATTTTAATTTATGGACATTTAATTTTGGCTTTTTGACATTTAATTTCCAATGTCTTACTCTAAATTCCATTCCAAAAATAAAATAATTTTAATTTATGGAATAGATGGACTTCAAAAATAATTTAAAAGTTTTTTAAAACATAAGAATTCCACTGCCAGGATTTGCACCTAGAATTCTATGCATGTCGGAATTTGTCAATGTGCTACAGTGGATTGCAGAGTATTGACGTAAAATAGATTTAATTATTTTATGGACAAAAATTAAACTTTTGAATCAAACACCAAAGGGTTGTTTTGGCTTTTGGCTTTTTGATATTTATTTGCCTTTTATTCTATTGAGACCAAAAATAGTACTTCAAAAAATACTTTGAAAATTTAATACAATTATTTCCTTTAATGGGTAAATGTGTATTTGGTATTTTGAAATATCCTTGAAACTGTACTACACAAATCATATCATGCTTGGTCTAGAAAAGTTATAGCATTAAAGTTGAACAAGTTCTAAAAAAATTGTGTACTAAGCTACAAAGCAGAATAAGTATATTTTACAGCAAAGATCAGAAACAGAGTTGACCTTATTCACGCAAGATTGCCACCAATTACTCAAGATCAATGCCATTGTTTAAGTGTAATTCGAACTAGATGTGTAAAACAAATTAATGACAACTTAACAGAATCAAAGTATCAAGATTAAAGCATAAAACCAGCAAGATCAAGAAGAGAAAACACAACAAGCTTATAGTGGTTCGGTCACCAAGTAACCTATATCCACTGTGAAAAAGAGAGCAAGCTTTCACTAAACCAATCCTTTACAGATACAAAGCTCACAAGGGAATGTCACTGAATTGATCCCCCTCAATCTCGGATTACATGGCCTTTTTATACACGAAGAAATCAGCCCCCAAAGGAGCGTCACTGACCATCTGCATTTCTGGATTTGTTGGAAACAAACCCAGAAATTTACCGTCATTCTCAACAGTCATAACAACCTCTCCAATGGCAGCAGAGCACATGTCCAAGTTGATTTAATCCGTTTAGCCAAAGCGCGGCATTTCTTTGCTGTTTTGCGTAAGTGAGCCACTTGAAAAACCCATGACTTGCTACAATTGTAACCGATATGTCATTTACTTCATACAGCACCTCTGAAGCTCTGCAAACGACATGTCTCTCAGCAATCGTGAATAGAACCGACTTGTTGTTTCTAACCAAAAATCACAGATTGAGCTTCATTTCCAACATTCTCCACCTTGAACTCAATCAGCTACTCCCTGCTCCCTTTTTCTTCGCACCTCAATTACGAGCTAACTCTGATGATGTCAGTTGAGCTCAGGCAGAACTCAAACTTTGCACCAGGCACTGGTTTGGTTAGCATATCAGCAAGATTGTTATCTGTGTGTATTTTCAGCAGCTTAACAACCCCTTTTGACACCTCCAATATGATGAAATGAAGCTTGATGTCAATGTGCTTTGTTCTTTCATGATGTATCTGATTCTTACTCAAACAAATTGCACTTTGACTGTCACAAAAAACTGTTATATGCTTCTGTTCAAACCTCAACTCAGTCACCAGACCTTTAAGCCAATTGCCTCCTTGATGGCTTATGCAGCAGCAGTGTACTCTGCTTCAGTTGTTGACAGAGCAACAACATTTTGTAATGTGGCTTTCCAGTTAATGGTACAATCATTCAAAGTGAACAGATAGCCTGTCAGAGATCTTCTTTTGTCCAAGTCTCCTACATAATCAGCATCTACAAACCCAGAAACTCTGACTTCATTTTCTGTTTTGGCTCCATACATCAAACCATAGTCAGTTGAACCATTTAGATATCTCAATATCCAAGCAACAGCTCTCCAATGTTCTTTTCGAGGATTTGACATATATCTGCTTACCACACTTACTGCATATGCTAAATCTGGCCTGGTTAAAACCATAGCATACATCAAACATCCTACAGCACTGGAGTATGGAATTTTGTCCATTTCAGCTTTCTCCTCATCAGTTCTGGGACAATGCTGGCATGAGAGCCTGAAATGAGATGGTAATAGAGTTTGAACTGGTTTTGGATTCCCCATTCCAAACTTCTCAAGTACTCTTTTGATGTATTTATGTTGAGTTAAACATAATGTTCCTTTCTGCCTGTCTCTGATCAATTCAACACCAAGGATCCTTTTTGCTGACCCAAGATCCTTTATTTCAAAGACTTCACTCAGCTGTTGCTTTAGCTCTTCTATCTGACTCATATTCTGACATGCTATCAACATATCATCAACATATAGCATCAAATAAATCTTGCTCTCATCTTGTAAGTCTTTGAAATACACACAGCAGTCAAAGTTACTCCTCTGAAAACCATGTTCTGTCATGAACTTATCAAATCTCAAGTACCATTGTCTTGGAGATTGTTTGAGTCCATACAAAGACATCTTCATATGAAAAACATGATCAGCCTTCCCTGGATCTTCATAGCCTTCAAGTTGAGCCATTACAATCATCTCATCTAATTCACCATGGAGGAAGGCAGTCTTTACATCCATCTGTTTCAGATGCATGTCTTTTACTGCAGCAAGTGCCAATAAGATTCTCAATGAGGAGTGTTTAACCACTGGAGAGAATACTTCAGTAAAATCAATGCCCTCCCATTGAGTAAAACCTTTAGCTATCAATCTAGCTTTATATCTTTGTGGCTCAACACCAGGTACCCCCTCTTTAACTTTATATATCCACTTGCAGCCAACTACTCTCCTGTTATCTGGTCTTTGTATCAGTTTCCAGGTCTGATTCTTGATCAATGATTGCATTTCCTCATCCATAGCTTTCTTCCATTCTTTAGACTTATCACAGTTCACAACTTCTGAATATGTTTTTGGTTCATCAGTTTCAATCTCATGTGCTGCTGTTAATGCAAATGCAATCAAATCTACATATGCATATCTCTTTGGGGGCCTTATAACTCTTCTTTCTCTGTCTCTCACCAGCTGATAGTCTCTAACTTCTTGAACATCATCAGTTTCTTCTTCAGGCTTAGAAGTCACCTTATCAAAAATTTCTTCTGATCCAGCTTTTTGTTTCTGTTTTGTACTCAGATTTGATAGCTCCACCTCAACATGAGCCTTATGTTCTGGACTGTTTGAATCAGCAGTTATTTGTTTTGACTGAGTTGAATTTAACAGCAATTCAGACTCATTAAACACAACATCTCTGCTTATGATGGCCCTTGGAGGCTTAAGATCAGTGCACTAGAACTTATAGCCCTTAACCCCATCAGTATAGCCAAGAAAAATACTCTTCAAAGCTCTAGGTTGTAGTTTACCTTGCTTAATATGTGTATAAGCTGGACAACCAAAAGCCCTCATATTAGAATAGTCAGCTGGTTTGCCAGACCAGAGCTCAATTGGTGTCTTGAAGTTAATACCAGATAAGGGGCTTCTGTTCACTATATAGCAGGCAGTTGAAAGTGCCTCACCCCATAGAGCCTTTGACAACTTTGAGTGAATAAGCATGTATCTCACCTTATCAATCAAGATTCTATTCATTCTTTCAGTTAAGCCATTTTGTTGGGATGTATATCTCACTGTTTTATGTCTCATAATTCTATTATCAGAACAAAAACCATCAAATCTCTTGTTACAAAACTCTAATCCATTATCAGTTCTCAACCTTCTAACCTTTCTGTTTGTCTGGTTTTCCACAAGAGTTTTCCAGGTTTTAAACTGTTCAAATACATATTCTTTTCCCTTCAAGACATATACCCAAACAAACCTTGAGAAATCATCTATGAGAGATAGGAAATATCTTGTTCCCCCCAAATATCTTTGTCATGCATGCAGGCCCCACGGATCGACATGTATATAATCTAGAGTCCCTTTTGAATTATGAATACCAGTACTGAATTTAATTTTTGAAGACTTTCCTAGAATGCAATATTCACAGAACTTCAAGGTATCTATTTTATCCATTCCTAAGACCCCCTGTTTTGACAGTTCTCTAAGCCCCCTTTCACTCATATGACCAAGCCTCAAGTGCCACAATATGGCCTTGTCCAGATTCTGATTTGAGACTCCAACATCACTAACCACAGCAGTTCCTTGAAGGGCATATAAGCCGTTTTTCATATCTCCTTTCATTAATATCATAGACCCTCTCAACACTTTTAAGGTTCCAGATTCCAGCTTAATTGTGCATCCCATATTATCAAGCATGCCAAGAGAAATGAGGTTTCTTTTCAGTTCAGGCACATGCCTCACATCCCTTAACTCTCTAACCATGCCATCAAACATTTTCAACCTAATTATGCCTCTGCCCACCACCTTACAGCTAGCATCATTTCCCATTACAACAATCCCTCTATCACAGGTTTCATATTTTGTAAACAGATGCTTATTTAGGCACATATGAAAGGAACAACCAGAATCTAAAACCTAGTTACCTTTGCTTTGGTCATTAGTGGCTATAAGAACACCAACTGAGTCATAACCATCAGAATCTTGACATTCTAATGCAACAACAGCATCACCATTTCTTCCTTTATGATCTTTGTCTCTTGTCTTCCTCTCATGACAGTCTTTCTTAAAGTGTCCTTCCTTGTGGCAGTGGAAGCACTTAAGATTCTTTGGTTTAGACTTGGACCTTTTCTTTTTTTCTCTATTGCTGACTCTTTTCTCTGGCCTTCCTCTGACATTCAGACCTTCTCCATCTCTTGAATCTTTCTTGATTGCTGCTTTGAAACTCAGAGCTTCCTTCACATCTGTCATGGTAAGAGTTTGTCTCCCATACATGAGTGTATCCACAAGATGTTCATAGGAGTTTGGTAATGAACACAGCAGGATCATGGCTTTGTCTTCATCTTCAATCTTTACACTTATGTCTTCCAGATCAAGAATGATCTTATTGAAGGTATCAATGTGATCAGATATTGAAGACCCCCCATCCATCTGCAAAGTGTAGAGCTTCTTCTTGGTGGCCAATCTTTTGGCCATAGATTTCTCTGTGTATAAGTCTTCAAGTTTCTTCCACAACCCAGCTGCTGTCTGTTCCCCTCCAACTTCTCTGAGTACGCCATCACCAAGACTCAGAATTATAGCACTGTGAGCTCTGTCTAGTACATCTGCAAGATCCTCATCAGATACCTTTCTTGGCTTCTTGGATGATGAAGCTTCAGCAAGTGCTTCATCCAGCCCTTGATGTACCAACAGGGCCCTCATCTTGAGACTCCACAGGTAGAAGTCATTTTCACCTGTAAATTTCTCCACATCAAGTTTTGGTGCAGCTATCGTATGATCCAAAGTTTAGTGGTTAGCTCGATACCAATTTGTTACAGTGAAGATCGAAAGCGAGTGATCTTATTCACCCAAGATTGCCACCAATTACTCAATATCAATGCCACTGCTTAAGTGTAATTCGAACTAGATGTGTAAAACAAATTAATGACAACTTAACAGAATCAAAGAATCAAGATTAAATCATAAAACCAGCAAGATCAAGAAGAGAAAACACAGCAAGCTTATAGTGGTTCAGTCTCCAAGTAACCTACATCCATTGTGAAAAAGAGAGCAAGCTTTCACTAAACCAATCCTTTACAGATACAAAGCTCACAAGGGAATGTCACTGAATTGATCCCCCTTAATCTCGGATTACATAACCTTTTATACACGAAGAAATCAGCCCCCAAAGGAGCGTCACTGGCCAGCTGCATTTCTGGATTTGTTGGAAACAAACCTAGAAATTTCCCGCCATTCTCAACAGTGGTAACAACCTCTCTAATGGCAGCAGAGCACGTGTCCAAGTTGGTTTAATCCGTTTAGCCAAAACGCGGCATTTATTTGCCGTTTTGCGTAAGTGAGTCACGTGAAAACCCATGACTTACTGCAACTGTAACCGACATGTCATTTACTTCATACAGCACCTCTGAAGCTCTGCAAACGACATGTCTCTCAGCAATCGTGAATAGAACCGACTTGTCGTTTCAAACCAAAAATCACAGATTGAGCTTCATCTCCAACAGTATATCTTCAGTTTCCTCGGTCACTTCGCACCTGATTGATTTGCGCTACCCTAATCTCAACTTTAGCAATCTGAAAATCTAGTTGTGTGTGCTTCACTGATCCATTTTTGCGCTAAAGCTGAGTCAAAGAGGAACTCTATAGGACGGATCCACCATTTTCAAAATGAACAGATTCCCTCTATTCCCTCTTGAGATTCTTAATTAAAGAGAAAGCAAGATACAATTTAAATAATTAATGCTTTGCAAATATATCATCAAAGAAAATAAAAATATAATAATAAAGAGCTAGTTTTCGCAAGACTCGTGATTAACTTCTATTTTCGTATATATTAGCTTTTAGTTTTGTAAGTTCCGAATGCTAGAAAAAAGAAAGCACTATTAAAGAGCTTTAAATGGGGTATTAAAAAAAATCAAAGCCTGTAAAATAATTGAAGTAAGCGTGCTATTATTTGATATAAGAACTTTGGATTTTACTGATAGTTGTTATCTCAACTTTAGCAAGTGTTAAAATCTTGCAAATCATCCCCTCACCTACGGCATTTAATTTGTATATATGACAATTTACACAGGTGACTTAATTCGTATCTGTCTGACAATAGACTAAGGTTAGTTATTACATAAGTAAATATTAAGACAATAATGCTATCTCTTGTTATATTAGAGTTTGCATTTTCATTTGCTCAATGTTTCTGCCAATGCGCATACAATATTTACACTAAAATGGGGGGATAAAGAATATTTATTTGAAACGGGATATCACAGTCACATACCAGACCCCCAATTCTGAAATAGTCAAATTTAACAGCCACTCTTCTGGAGTTTAGAGGTACCAAATTAGCTGTGGCCTGCATAAATGTTGATACATTGATCTCAAACACGATCTGAAATTTAAATAATAGCATCGTAGTAAATTGAATTGGACAAATGTATTTGAGTAGATTTTGCTAGTCAAAGAAACTAGCAAATTAAAACTGACATTGGATGTCAAAGTTAGTGGCTCACAAACAGTTGCCAACTCTGCTCAACAAAAGCGGCACCGCATTCAGTGTAGCACGATTTAATTTTGTAAAGCCCACATTTGTGAAATTTTTAGATAAATTTTGCCTGTAAAAAGAAACTTTCATCTGAGAGTTTGGCATCTCAATTAAGAGCAATATTCCTATATTTGTAAACAAAGGGCTGAGAGTTGTAAAAAATATTTAGAGAGCTTAAAATTATAAAACTTTTGAGAGTTCAATGAGCAAGAGTATTAGGTGTATTGAGGTTTTAAGTAATGAGATAAAATATTTCACCATTTGTATACTTTGCACTACTAATAAAAATATTATCTTTTTGTCTTTGTCAGTAGATGTCGCCTAAAATCAAACCATTTATATCATTGTGTCCACTTTATGTGCTAATTCTTTATTTTTCTCTAATTTTATTTTACCTCCGGTCTAGCTCCACTCATCAATTTCCTAACAATGGTATTAGAGCTTTTGGCTAGCATAGTATTATTTATGTGTATGCTACTATTTAAATATATATACTATTCATATATGCGGTTATTTTTTACTTGAAACAGTGGAAGTCGATCCTAGTGAAGGTAGTTCGTGGTAAAAAGTAATGGCGGCAAAATAAAAAATTGAGAAGTTCAACAAAAATAATTTCTCGTTATAACAAATGAAAATAAAGGCTATTTTGAGAAAAAAAATAATTGCTTAGTAGCAATTGGAGAAAAGCCCAGAGAGATAATTGATGATGGCAAGTGAAACGAGATATTATTGTTATTTGAAACGGAATATCACAGTCACATACCAGACCCCCAATTCTAAAATAGTCAAATTTAAAAGCCATTCTTCTAGAAATGACATGTCAAGCAAGAGTGTTGGAGCAATTAAAATAATAAAAATAGTAAAGCGCCTATATCATCAAATGCTCAAAAGTGTGTGTGTCAAGTACCTCAGATGATGGTGAAGTTTTATACGATGAGATAACAATGATTATATCAAGGAGAAAACGATTATCTAACACCTAACTTGTAGACTCAAGAGCCACCTGACACATGACCTCTAAAAAATTATTTCAAGAAGATCTGTATACATGGGTAAGGATCATGCCTTAGAGATTAATGGTATTGGCACAATCAAAATAAAGATATTTGAAAGCATAATTCACATTATTCATGATGTATAACATGATAAAGGCTTAAAGAAAAATTTGTTGTTTCTAGGACAAATAAATAGTATTCAATGTAAAACTCTTGTTGAAAATAGAATTATGAAAATTATTAAATGCGCACTTGTGTTAATAAAGGCAAACAAAATTAGTTCGTTTAAATCGATTCATGCTTAAATGTGAAACACTACGATAAGCTAATGCATATGTTGCATCAATTACTGGCAATGCAGAAAAGTCAACGATGATGTAACATCACAAATTAGATCGCATATCATAACAAGATTTAAAGATTCTCTCTGAACAAAAGTAACTTTAGGGCTCCAACCAATGAATTTATCGTTTTGCAAGTATTATGTGGCAAGTATACAGTATAGATTAAAGTTCAGCATATATGACACCAGAAGTAAATTCATTATAGTTTACTTAGTTCAATCTAATTTATGGGAATAGCAGGATATATCAATGGGAGATACAAAGTACTTGTTGACATTTATTAATGATTATTCCAGAAGATATTCAGTGTATTCAATTAAGAAAAAGTCATATGTATTTCCAATATTTAAGGAATACAAAGCACGAGTAAAACTTGAATATGGGAAAAAGGAACAAGTGCTTAAGGACAGATTATGGCAGAGAGTATAGACAGCCAGTTTCTTTCATTCTGTAAGCATGAAAGTATTAAGAGATAGTTCACGTTAGCATACATTCTTTAACAAAATGAAGTAGCAGAGCGGATGAACATAACTCTTACATAAAATATAAAAGACATATTGAGGACCGTTAGATGTTAGTCTATCAAAATCATTTTGGGTAAAAGCAGCCAAAATCATCTATTATATGGTAATTCGGTCTTTATCCACGGTAATCAGTCATTCTCTCATTTTTAATAAGAGTTTTACACTTAATACTATCTATTTATCTTAGAGACAATAGATTTTTCTTTAGGACTTTGACATATCATACCTTTTGAATGGTATGAACTATACCATCAAACATATTTATTTTAATTGTACCAATACAAGTAATCTTCAAGGCATGTGCATCACCTATATATATAGATCCTTCTGAAATAGGTCCATATCTATTAAACCATTATTTCTGAAAGGTCATGTGTCATGTGGCTCTTGAGTCTACAAGAAAATTGTTAGATTGTCATTTTCTACCTTCTGCAATCATTGTTGTTTTGCTGTATAAAATGTCACTATCATCTAAATTACTTGCTACACACCCTTAAGCATTTGATGACGCAGTCGCTTTACCATATCTACTCTTTTGATTGCTCCAACACTCTTTCTTGACATGCTATTTTCTTACTACAATTATAGAATTTGACATTCTTTTTACTTCTTAATTTTGATCTACCATGTTGTGACTCCCACTGGAGCCACATTTCATTAATCATCTTGTCATCATCAATAATGCTCTCACTTGCTACGAACTCGCCTATCAGTCTTCCTTGTTTTTTTACTTGTTTTCTTTATTTAATACAAAGGCTACAATATCATTGAAAACTAGACTGCCCGTTTGGTTGTTGTTCGCCAGATTGATAATTTGTTAATCATACGAAATATGATAGAATTTAAAGTAGAAGCGCTGCACGTTCATTTTCCTCTATTTTATAACCTAATGCTGTAAGTTGTGAAAATAAAGTCTACAAAGTGATCATATAGTTGATTATCGATGTAGATTCTGTCATTCAAAGAGTGTAAAGTTTTCTTGTTAAGAAAATCTTATTATGCAAAGACTATGCCTTATACAGTTTTGTAAGAGTATTCTATTTTTTCTTTTCTCTTCTACACTAAATAACTCTTCATCGGCCATTGCTAAATGTGGATCAACAATTGCATTGCCGTCCATCTCGTTCCAATTGACATATCCCTAGGCATTTATCAAATTGATGCTAAGCAATTATTTTTCTTCAAAATAGCTTTCTTCTTCATTTTCCCAATGAGAAATCATTTTCGTTGAACTTTTCAATTTCATATTTTATTGTCATTGTTTTTCACTACAAATTTCTTTTGCTAGGATTAGCTCTCACTGTTTCACATAAAAAATAACTATATCTATGAACAATACTTCGCCAACCAAGAGCTTTGATACTACTATTACGAAATTGATAGGTAGAACTGAGCCACAACTAAAATAAAATTGGAGAAAAATGAAGAATAAGTACATCAAGAGAGCACATCGATATACGTGATTCGACTTTTAGCCTATATCTACGAGCGAAGACATAAGGATATGTAGAGTATACAAATATTGAAATATTTCAACTCACTATCTAAGACCTCAATACACTAAATACTCTCACTCACTAAACTTTCAAGAGCTTTGTAATTTTAAGCTTTCTAAATCTCTCTCGTAATTATCATCCTCTCTTCATAAATATGAGATTAATGCTCTTAATTGAGATGCCAAACCCTCAAATAATAGCTTCCTTTTATAAGCAAAAATTGCCTAAAAATTTCACAAATGTGGGCTTCACAAAATCAGGTCATGTGGCACCGAATTTGGTGCCACTTTTGTTGAGCAAAGTTGGCAACTTTTGTTGAGCAAAGTTGGCAACTTTTGTTGAGCCACCAACATTGACCAATCGAGTCCGAAACTCAAGAAATTCATCAAATGAGAGATGATCACCAATATGGCACTTAGAGTCTGTTACAAAGATCAATATTGCATACTTTCTTCAAACAGAAGATAGAGAACTATTTATTTTCCATAAAGCTTTAAGTAGCTCAAATTTTTCTTTGTGGAAGGTAGTAATACTGGAAAAAATTGAAGCACTACACAAGAATAAAACTTGGGAACTTGTAAACTATCTCATGAGAGAAAAGTTATTGGAAACATGTCAGGCTACAAGATCAAACGTGATGTAATAACCAATCGAAGTAGTATTGTGCAAGATTGGTGGTGAAAAATTATGCTCAGAAACAAGGCATTTACTTCAATGAGATATTTTTCCTAGTAGTTTGAATTACAACTGTTAAAATAATTCTGGCTATGTGTAGTACATTTGACTTACATATAAAGTAACTAGATGTAAAAATTGTATTTATTTTTTCATACAGAACTTTAAAAAGATATTTATAAGCTATAACCAAAAGGTTTTATTGAAACATAAAAGAAGAACTTGTTTATAGGTTGAAAAATCTATGTACGGTTTCAAACAGGCGCTGAAGTATTGGTATAAAAGATTTGATTTCACTATCATGAGCTTGGATACAACAGACTCTATTCAAACTATTTTTCGTACAACAAAAGGTTTTAACGATAATGATTTTATCATTCTACTATCATATGTGGATGATATATCGATAGCAAGCCCTAACAAAGATAAAGTATAAAAATTGAAGGTATAGTTAGTTAGAGAGTTTGATATGAAAGACTTGGGACCAATAATAAGATTCTATGAATGCAAATTCACCGAGGCACAAATAATAGGAAGATTTGACTTTCTTAGAAGAACAACTTGAAGAAAATCTTACGACACTTTAACATGTAAGATTGCAAGCCAATCTCTACCTAGCTTCCTATTAATTTCAAGTTATCATCAAATATGTGTCTTAACAATAAAGTTAAGAATAATGAAATATCTCAAGTACCATATGTATCGGTAGTGGAAAGTTTAATATTCACTATAATTTATACTAGACCAAACATTGCACAAGCAATGAGAACAATTAATCGATACATGACGAATCCTGGTAGAAAGAATTGAAAGATGTGATAATGATTTTGAGATACATCAGAGGAATATCATATGTTGCATTATGTTATAGAATATCAGAATTTATTGTTAAGGGCTAAGAGACTTTGATAAAATAAAATTCACTATTGGCTATGTGTTTACACTTTGAGGAGGAGCTGTAAGCTGTGTTTTAAAATTACAGACCATTATGACTTTATATACAACAGAAGCATAATACATGGCATCTACACAAGTTTGTAAGGAAGCTATTTGAATGCAAAGATTATTGGAGGAGCTCGGGCATAAATAGAAGAAAATTTATGTATTTTATGATAGCCAGAGTGCCTTGCACATTACAATTTCATTCTAGAACGAAGCATATAAAAGTTCAATATCATTTTATTCAAAAAGTAGCGGAAGACAGATATGTGGATATACAGAAAATTCCCAAGAGAACCTAGCAGATGTTTTGACCAAGCCAATCAATATAACAAATTTGTATGGAGCTAATTATTTTTGTGGCCTAATAGAGATATAAGAAACATGAAAATAGCGAAGCAGAGAGGATAATGTAGAGACATTATTGATTCTCAATTAAATCTCTAAGTGAGAGAATGCCAAAATTGTCAACTCAACAAAAGTCGCCAAATATACTTACCAAAAACTTGATTTTATGATGACCACATGTGTAATTTTTAAGCATATTTTACCTATGAAAGGAAGCTCTCATTTGAGAGCTTGGCATCTCAATAGACAGCAATAATCTTATTTTTGTGAACAAAGAGCTGAGAGTTGTGAGAGAGATTTAGAGAGCTTAAAATTATAAAACTCTTAAGAGTTTAGTAAATAAGAGTATTGAATATATCTTGGATAATAAGATAAAATATTTCAATACTTGTATACTTTACAACACTAGTAAAAATGTTATTTTTCTGTCTTCATCTGTTGACATAGACTAAAAACCGAGCCATATAGATTGTTGTGTCCTCTTTGTGTGCTTATTTTTCAATTTTTTCCAATTTCATTTTAACTATGGCCTAGCTCCATCTATCAATTTCCTAACACTGGATATCAATGACACGATGTTAATAAGAATTGCTTATTGGCAGAATCACATTAATTAGGTGGAGAAAAAGAAAAATTTAAAGTGATGTTTACTTCTCGGATTACATTGAGAATTCTGATAAATGTGAATCTTAGTATTAGAAGTGTGGATTGAGGATGATAGTATGTTATTTACTAACATTGGAATAAAAGTGTGAAATAAGAATCACAATGAAATAAGAATCAGAATTTCATTTATGTGTTTATTTTGTCTTGGATTAGGAGTTAATTATTTCAAATTATAATTTTACCATTATTTAAAGAATTATAGTTTTTAATTACAAAGTGAAAAAATATATTTTTAAAATAAATAAATTTTTATTATGTAAATTAATAATTAATTAATATTCTTAGTTATGCAAATCATAATTTTTTTATTAACTTTAATTTTAATTATATAAATAAAAAATTATTGATAAGAACAACACAAATGAAACACTATTATTAATATTTTCTTGAGTAAACTATTTATTATTATTAATTATTAATATTGAATAAATGTAATACTATTCAAGTAAATAAATATAATAATATTATTTTTAAATAATTTTAACTTAGAATCAATGTAAATTATTATTTTTAAATAAATGTAAAATTATTTTACTTTAATAAATATAATTATGTATGTAAAGAAAATGGTAAAAATCTCATTTCTCACTTTAAAAGTGAGTGGAATTCACGATGTAGGATTTACACTTCCACCCTAAAATAAGCACATAACATTAGAGTGAGAGGACTCCACACTCTCTACTCTCACTGTAATAAGTAAACATGCAATAAATGTACATTAAAGATATGTTGGAGATTAATGTATTGTAACTTAAAAATTACAGTTGCTGTAGAAAAAAAAATTATAATTATAAAACAAAAGTTAATAATACATAGTAAATATAATTTTTAAATAATAATTTTGATAAAATTATTAAAGAATTTTTCATCATACAAATGAAAAATCATATTAACATAACTTCTAAGGTACAGCAGGTAGTGTCTACTAAATATTTTAATGTTGTAGTTTAAAAACTACAGCTGCCCAACTTCAATCTCAAACATACTCTAATTCATTTCAATTTTTTTAATACTATTATCCTTTGTAGCTATCGAAAATAAAAATTCCAACCATTACAAATTGTATACTAGGCAAATAATAAATGTCAACTGATATTATTGAACAAGAAGAGTGATCACCTGGTTAAAAAATGGCCAAGTTTCCAGATTTTGAGCTCTTAGTGTGTCTACATTTATTGCCTGGTAGATTTTTCCATTCGGTCGCAAGAATTTTGGTCTCTGCCACATGAAAGTGATGAAAAACATTTTACTTCCATGTTAGGAGAATTGCATACAAATGTTAAATCCAATGGAAAAAGGATTTAGAGAATTTAACTGAAGCTAAGAGTTCAAGCAACAAAACAAAAATTAGGAAAAGCCCAATTATTCAACAATGTTTGGTCCACTGATGTCCAGATAGTCAAGCAACAGACATACTCAACTTATTTTAAATTATTGATGGTGGTGAGATTGTTTCCGACTATTACTTTCATTTTAGCATAATAAAATGAAGTTTACTAAATTACTGACGGTGGCACAATTTTTTTTTTCACATTAGAGTTATTTGAATTAAGTGTATTTGATTGATAATATATTAATATTTTATTATATATATAATAAATAAATTGAATTTTATGTTCAGCTAAAACTTTATTATAATTTAGTGTGA